>JAUYWH010000024.1:13421347-13753580 GCA_034779795.1 Ctenopoma multispine
TGGGGCTTTTTTTACCCCCCCCCCCCCCCACCACCACCACCACTCACCTCTCCCTTTCTATTCAGCCTCTCTACCATGCCACTGCCTCTCAAGTGCCTAATTACCTGTAATGGAAACATCCCTCTCATTACCACATGCAAATTAGCCAGCCTACTCAGCACAATTAAGATGAAAATCCCAATTACATAATTAAAGAAAGTTGTTTGATGTGTGGATCGACTGAAAAGGTAAAAAGTGTGTTTCATCGACAGTATATATAATTAACCCTGCTAAAAGAGCATTATTGTGGTGAGCGATGTTTTGAAAGTATCAAAAGCAAAGTCCAGTAAGCCACTATGGGACAGACTGCACATAAATAAGTGATTTAACACGAGTGTGTACTAGACTGTAAAAAATGTTCTAGGGCCAAAGAGAAGGTAAAGCCAAATATCTTTTGATAGGTGCTTTAAGGATGGATACAAGGATGTAAATATTTACTGGAGATTTGGTACTCTGTGTCTCTTTCTATCAGTGGCCGATTGAAGCGCTCTTTACCCAGCGCTGCAGGCTCTCACACAATAAAAAGCACAGGTTAACAAGATTGGCTATTATCCAGGTAGGGACTGAGGACATGAAGAGCCGTAGGAAAAATTGCCACAGATTAAGGTGCAGGCAAATACAGTCAAAAGCAAGGATTTAAATTGAAATACAAATACAAAAGAGTATTTCAAAAACTGTTCTAGCGTTAAATAACATTATAGTATTTGTCTGTGATTAAAGTAATTTTAGTTTAGAACATAATTCCAATCGTTTAAAATAACATTATGTACAGTCTTAACATAATATACCCCATAACATAATTAACATTTATGAAATATGTTTAGATTTAATTTCACCTCCTCTAAGATACAATTTACATGTCGCAGTCAGATTTCAAAGAAAATATGTGAGCAGAGGAAAGGCAAGACAAACAAGAGTCACTCATCTAGATGGGGCATGTGTGCTTTAGTCCTCTCCCTTGCCTTTCTCTGGCTGAAGAAGTGGAATGGCGTCCCCACAGGTTATTAAAGCGTGTGTGAGGTTTGCCAGTCTGCTGTGCACACTGAGATGAACATCCTGGCTGCCTGACTGTGTGTGGAGGGACTGGTTAATGAGATATTGACTACCCATTGAGAGCATGGATTTTTGATTTGGCTCCATAGAAGTTGGGAAGAGAAGGTGGTGCACTCTGGAGAGGAGAGAAGGGGATGGGAATGGGAACTAATTTCTGAGTTTGATGTTGTTTTTTGTTTTGAATTACCAATAACTAGTATTGTTTATCATGTTATGATTTTTAATTGATAATTCTAGTTTTATTTTTTTTAATGTCTGTGGGCTAAACACCACTTAATATTATAAATGACATAAAATACCAACGAGAACTGAAATATGTATTCTTTGTAATGCATTTACTAACAGTACAGTATTTTGAGTACTCAGTTACTCAGTGTCTTCGAGGTAATCTGAGTATAGTTTTCTCTACTGATCAAACATTATTCCACTCCCAAGGTGTCAGACAGCTCTCTCAGTCATTTTGTCTTGTCAGTCACAGCTTGTGGTTTTGACAGATTAGTCCAATCACAGGCGAGGTTAAATGACTCCACTGTCCTGTGCCCAATAAAACAGCAGGGTACAACAAACAGCAGCGGCTCAAGATAACTATCGGGCTACATGAGATGATTTTTGTTCATTCTGAAACACATTCCCACAGAGTTCATCCAGGGTTCTCAATTTGGCTCTCCAGTCAGGTAAAACACCTACCTGGGCTTAGACAAATGCCTCCAACTTAAGCGTAATTTCCTACTTTACTTTCACTCAGTATTTCAGGAGTCACTTATAGATCCTTTGAAGTGTCTCCCTGTCATGCAGCATTTAGCTGCTGATAGAATACTTCCTCTGTCAGCACTCCTTAGATAATCATATACCACAGTCCATGGAGTTAAAGAACATTTTCACTTTCATTTTTTTCTTTCTCTAGCTTCCACTGTAGAATACTATATGTACAAAGAGTAGAGATGTGATATTATATAAACCCTTCTCTTTGTGGTTGTTTGAAAAGTCATATTTAAAATAACACTCTTAGTGTATAGTAGTTCAATTACGTACGTCAATACACAAAATACAATAAGATAACAATAATAAATCTAATAAGAATAAATTCTATTTTCTTTCAGTCTCAGATGTCCTGCTTTGCTCTCATATGTTTTTCCACTTGGGGTTCAGAAGTTAACAGTGTTTTAAGAGAGGGTGAAGTTTTTCCCCCTGCTCTTTCATTCTGAGCGTGTTTCGTACCGTTGTTTTTTTTTCCTCTGTGGGCCTCTGGAGGGCTGTCCATTGGCTTTTTGAAGTTGCATCAAAGAGGAAATGGGGGAGAAAAAGCATTATTGATTTTACGTTTTGTCTGACTCAAACAGTGAGGACAGAAAAACACATAAGGAGTAAGGTGTCGGCAGTGGGGCAGCTCCGTCTCTTGTGTGTAAGACGGAGGGAGATGGGGGAGAAACCAAAGGAGGTAGAAGGTGAGGAGGAACACCAGACAACACTAATGCATCTCTCCCTGGAGTCATATGCTCAGTCCTCTCACTTCCATCATTTCTCCTCTCCTTTCTGTTCTTAATGGTAGACTAAATAAAGCCCATTACTGTGTGGCTGCAGAAAAACCTCCATCTCTTCCCGCCATGTCGGATAACTTTTCCTTCTCCGCCATCAGGCCAGTGATTCCCGAGGTCTGACAGCACTCTCCAGTTGACCTGCTTTTCCATGAAACACCAAGCTGCTCTCTTCTCAGTTGTAATCAGATCTCTCTGCTAGGCAAGCATGCTGGCAGAAGGCAAGAAGAGGAGTATTGTTTGTGTTGTTTATCACCTTTATCCTCCTCCAGTGTCAGTCCAGCAGAGGTGAGATGTGCCCTAGGTCGTCTGAAAAAGAGTTCTCATTTACAGCTGCTGATAAGAGTCATCACTAGAATAACTTAAATATTCTATTGACATATGACACATGGTATAGCTTTGTTCAGATTTTTGTTGATTTCCTAGGTTGCACAAAAGACTAAATAGTGACAGAATTGCCAGAATTGCAGCAAACGTATGATGTAGAGTCAGGGAATGAGGAAGGGTCAGAGGTCACAGCATACTAAGTCACACTCCCCTCTGCTCCATGGAGAGTGACTGTGGCATCTAGGGACCCTGGCAGGGAACAAAGGATGAAAAATGAGAGGTGCACGGAATTTTGATGAGACTGGGGAACAGGCAGAGTTATAATAAAGGTCGTCACAACATGCGCTCCGCTGCTTGATTACAAAAGGGAGAGAAATGTGTGAGGCGTTTGATTACATGTCCCAGCAGAGGCCATTAAGGGTTCTACTTGTAGGATGGCATCATTTACACACATCTGATCCAGTGTCTGTGCTGATGAACAAAGAGTGCAAATCCTCCGGAGCACTAGGGGGTGCTCTTCAAGAAAAACAAATGATACAAATGTCTACTCAAGTTTCAAAGTTATTACAGTACCCTAACTTCACCGTCAGTGCCAACATTGCATTCCACTACCAGACAGCAAAATGTAACAGAGCTTGTTTAAATCCCTAGAGGAACCTGTGCGAGCCGGAGTGAGAACTAACTCTCAAGGTTAGCAGCAGTGTACGGCACTCATCATCCCAAATATGAGGCATGAAAGTATTTTTTTCATCATAAATAACAAAGAAAAACAGCCTTGCCAGAACAGTCTGCTTAAGATTGATTTTTATGCACATGCATTCATTTGAAATAAAAGAAATGCTGCTTCAGTGCTAATTACAAAGATGAAAGGAGGGAGAATGTGCAAGGCAATGAACTTTGTTTAAAGCCATAGCACATGGCTTATTCAGAGACGCTGTACTTTAATGAAATTCAACCCCATTTATGAACTCACGGGGCTCATCCATTCCATCCATGTCTTTGTTATATCCACTTATACTTGAGGGTTGTGCTAGTCCCAGCTGATATTGGACAGGTATGCATTCTGTCACAGGGCTGACACATAAGAGACCGACAACCATTCATACTCACATTCACATCTAAGGGAAATTTTAGAGTCCTACATTAGCATAACCTGCATGTCTTGGGACTGTGAGAGGAAACCCACTTGGGGAGAACATGCAGACTTAACACAGAAAGGCTCCGGCTGGACAGCAGGTTCATGTGCTGAACCTTCTTGCTGTGAGGTGATAGTGCTAACCACTGGTCACAGAGAGTAGGTTCTTAAATTGAAACTGTATATACAGAGTCCATATCCAGGAGTATATGCACTCCTTTGCATGGTTCAGTCTTAGCATCCCAATTCAGTGAATCAGGCATCAGAGCCAACTAAACAATGTGGGTCCTAGACTGTGAGTGTGTGGATGTTCCCCAGCTAGAGCAAAGGGGTTAACTGGCTGTGGAGAGATCCTTGACCTATCTGAGATGAGCTCCCCACCCCCTCTAGCATTGTAGAATATCTGATTGCTGATTATGAGTTTATTCCCCATCGTGCTGAGCCTTTTGCATGTCAGGATCCATCCCTCCCAGCTGAACTGATTAAGGAGCTGGAAATGATGCTACAGCTCTCAGAAATTGCCGAAAGACTCTCAGAGAGCCTGGTAATCTGGAGTGCAGCTGGCAATCACCCACCACTGACTCTTTTGGATGCTTTTTGGGTTGTTTTGTTCTCTTCAAGTGGGTTTTTTAGCATATTGTTGTCTTTGTTCCCCTGAGCTTCTTGTTTCTGGATGAGAGCTTTCCTAGTGCTGAGCACAGGTCCTTGTCAACCTGGCTGCCTGGCTTAGCTTAGTCCAGTCTCAACAACAGCAGCGTCAGCAAAGACCCTTGCTCAAAGTCTCAGGATGTGCTTATGATCCCCCTCTTACAGGGGCCTAATTTCGGCAAAAAAGGATCCTCATCCTTGATATAAAAAGCTTTCTCTGCTCATTTTCAGAGCTCCCAGAAATCAAATACATGCAACAAAACCATCAGATAAATTGCAAGAAATAGCTCCTCAAAACATGTATCCTTATGTAAACTTTAAGGGTTTATGTGCTGTTCAATGGATTTCTGTCACAGGGAAACAAATAGAGTTTTCTAGCAAAAGGACTGGCACAACTGCTTTATTTGCTTGGAGGAATCTGTCGCTTAGTTACAAATCAGCAGCTGTTGTCTCAAAGTTTTGTTTTTGTCAATAGTTGGAGGGAAGAGGAAGGCAGTCCTATACCCCACTGCGCTGATGGCTGTTCTAATGCCTGTAATGTGTGACTTGGGGCAACAGAGGGGGAATATACCCAAACAGAGCAATCTCAATTACTATCAAAGCTGTACAGCCCATAACTAATGACATCTCACTGTCAGATTTTTCATCCACTGTTTTTCTGCCTTTTCTGCTTAAACGCTTCAGTGTTTTCTTACCCCGTCAAAATACTATTAATATACAATATACTGTCCAATAAAGACAAAATGTTATCAACAATATTATCTGATTATATACGAGATACACATATCTTATAATCTGAGAAAGCAACTATGACTTGCTCCTGTGTATTTGTATTTGAAGGATAATTTTGAGCTTATGTCGCCCGGCTTGGATCTGGAGTCAGCTGTAAAGCTAATGTTCCAGATGTGACACCATCAGTCCCCGTAAACAAACAGCTATTGTCTGAGCTCTGCTTCCTTGTGTAAATGAAATGTTTTAAGGTGTTACTGCTGTGATGAAAGACACCAAAATGTTTCATGTCTAACCGCAGTGTCTGAGAAGTGATGGGTGGTAAGCTCCTCCCTCACTCATGTGTGCATACAGTTTTAAAACGTATGCTATTTGTTTTACATAAAAGAGAATAATTGTAATGTGCATGTAAAATAAAATATAATTTGTATGTATTTTTCACAAATATACCAAGATTTATAACTGTATGGTATATGAAGTGTTATTCATTTTTGTAGAGAATAATTTGCAGCCACTGACTAATGAAATCTGAACATGCTTAGATTTAATTTTCAGTAATATTCCTTTGTTGAATAAAGAACATGAAAATTCCAACGCTTTTTCGTCATTACCTATCAGCCTTATTGTTCTGGATCATATTAACTGTCACTGTGGATAAACTGAAGATAAGAGGGGAAACAAGCATGATAGAAGATAGGTGAAGCAGATTTTCTTCAAATTCAGGATGATCAGAGTAAAACTACTATACGTTTGACATACCTTGCCCACTTGAGTTGTTAAGGAAGTTGTTTTTTGATCTTTTGACACATGATTGCAACGCGCCCTTCTCCTTTGATCTCAGCATGGATTTTTTTTCTTTATCTTGATGTGGGATTATTATAATTTATACATAAGGGATTTTGTTTTTTTCTTGGGCCTCAGCAAACCCGAGTAAACATAGTAGATTAACATTGTATTCATTTACACATTCTCATTAGTGAGCCCTAAGGTAATTAATCAGAGGCTCTGATATATAGGGAGATAGACATCGTTCAAATAATTTATTCCTTTCTCCTCTTACTGAGTGTGAGAAAAAGTGTCTGATCAATTCCTCTCTTAGATGTAGCTCTTTGAAGACATGCAGTGTTTTATGAGAGAACCAGCACAGTATTTATTCTTTAGCCGAAGACTGCAAACCTTGCATATACTGTACAAACTTTCCATGCCGTTGTTACCTGAATCATCTTAATAGCAACAAATGCCCCCTAAATTTTGCTACCATATAATCCCAATTAAACCCATACATGTGTAAAACATTCACTTTCATGTCTTTTGTTGCAACATTGCACCTATAGTTAGGTTCAGAGTTTGCACTACACTATTGATGTTCACAGAAAATGGCCTAGGTAATTACAGAATGTCAGATCTCAAGCTCTGTGTGCCTTTCTTTGTAACTTCTTTCTATTGAGATTTGCATTAGTTGTGATTTTATATTTCCAGGAACCAGAGCACAACAAAAATTATACGTTTTTCTACCAACAGGTTACAATAGCAACAGTAATTTCTAAGGAGCAATTGTAAAATGTATGCAAACACATTATTTTAAGATCTAACTGTTATATACCTAGTGCTTTCTCTCTGTGAAGGGTCAGCAACTTATTTTAACTACATGTGCAAAGATATGTTTTTGTGCAGTTCCCGAACTGCAGGAATACTAAGCTACCCATCTTTGATGGGAAACAATAGCTTAAACTTGCACATAATGACTGCCAGTGATCATATGTGTGCTGCTTAAGACTTTAATTGCAACCATTGTAAATTAAATTTGTTACTACATACACAGACCTGCAGGGCAGTCCCAGTCACAGATTGAGTAATTAGTAGCTGCCTAAGTAAATCACCTGCTAACTGAATGCATTTACAAGTGTAAAGAAAATGAAAGTGCAATTTCGGTGGACATTTAATTTGGCCGGAGTCTCTGTAAAACATGTTTATTTGTAAATCATGACATTTATTATTTCATCGTTTATTTTGACATTTATGTAAGTTTTGAAGAAATACAGAAACGTAAACTCTCATTATTTCCTTACACAGCTTTAAATTTACATTAGATGGTCTTGCTAATTTTATATGAGAAATAAGATATTTTGTTTTTCTGTTTGTCCAGAATTTCAAAATATGCGAGCACTGTGAACCTTTTTATTCTCCCACATACATGCATCATTTCTATGAGTTTTTCATACTGCTCCTGTCTAGAAAAGAAGCAGGTGTAGTGTATTTCAGTAACTCAGTTTCTATGTGAAGCAATCAAGAAATTATTCAGTTTGTTTTATAAACTGAATGTTTTCCATAGACAGATATTTTATGGCTATTACTGATGGTGTGTTTGTAAGATAGATTTGATGTCACAATAGTATATCCCTTGAGCAACCACAAAAGCTGCCAGTGATGAAGGGTTTATTTTTAAAACTACAGGAAAGGCTTTGTGCAGATTAATTCCAGTGTACAGTTCCCATTGTAGGAGAAGCAAATTGGGCTACACAGAATTAGTGTGTTTGCTGCATAAACCTCAAATCTATTTCTGAAAATACAATTGTGTTTAATGTGATTGGATGTTTTTCTGCATTGCCCTTTGATTGATAAATGAAGCAAACCTTCCTGACGTAAAGCTCCAAGTACAGTGAGGATGGCTTCGTGTTTCTCCATTTACCCAGGTGTGTTGTCTAAATACAATATGGATGTGCAGGGGTGCCTGTGTACTCCAGTGCTAGGAGACTATTTGCTGAAGGTCATTTGGGATCGTAGTGTGCCATTAATAATTCCTGAAAGCATCCAACATCTCCATCTGTTCTGCTGCATCCATCGCTCCATTTCAAAGACAAAGGCAGCATCTGCAGGTTGGCATTAACCTTCCTCCAGGCTAAGATCTTGAAGGTGGGATTCTTTGCATAGACAACACATCTCTGGTCATCAGGTCATGCTGCACATATATTAGTCAATTAATGTTTGCGTGTTTACTCCCACAGCTTGAACTTTTGAACACGTAGATACACAAAGACTTGCAGATTCATGCGCACTCTGTATTGTGTAAACTGTGTGTGTTTTTCAGCTTTCCCTTGTTGAATTCAGTGGGCATGTGTGGTAGCCTACAGTAATTCTGCACATACTCTCACAGGTTACCAGCCTCTCTACAGGGATGCAATTACCACCCTCCACTGAGTCTAGCCGGTCAGCTTCATGAGGTGTTATTGGAGAAATTATCAAAGCAGATTTCAAACAAAGCATTTAATTACATGATATGTGTGCATTTGTGTGTAGCCGGCATGATAACACACATTCACCTGTGCACACAGCTTTCACCACACAAAAATCTAAACAGGTCTCAATGACAGCCCCATTTCAGATATGCTGGGAGTCCTGCGGGGAGTAAATGGATGTTTGGCAATGGCATGTGCTGCCCAGGCCTGGTGGGCGCAGTGGGCGAGGAGGCAAGTGCCTGGCTGAGTGAAAGATGGCAGTGTGCAAGGAGAGTGTGTGCACACAGCTGAGGCTGTGACAGAAAACAGTGAGAGTTCTGCTCCTGCTGGTCCATCTTCCCCTGCCAATGATAGATCTCCACTTTAATTTTGTTAATAGCACGACTCCAGTTCTTACTATGGACTCAGAACAGCCCACGAGCAGCTTTTCACTCAGATAGAGCAAATCATGAATCCCTGTTTAGACGAAGGAAGATGGAAGTATTTACTTGTACGAAGATATTTCATAATTTACTGTAACATATAAAGAGTAGAGTATATCATCCGATGAAACATACAGTTAATACTGCTTCAACTGTGGTCTGCTGATAAAGCACCTGTGCCTATGAGTAACTCCACCATCTTTCAGCCCTGGGCTCTTGTACTGTACTGTAGGGCTGACCAGTGAGTCTACTCAAATCACCATCAGCTCCAAACTGCTTAGCCTGGCCAATTTGAATTTCACATCTCTGCTGACTCATAACCCTGTCAGGACCTTTTTCCTTTATCATGTCTGTGCCTCTGGTAGACTCTCATTACATGCAATAGAAATTAATTATTCGGATTAGAGGCTGAGCCACAATTGCTGTGATTTTTGTTAAAGGCTTTGTTTTGGTTTAATGTTCCTATCTGATCAGGATCATAGTGCAGAGCTCAAATTGTCTTTGAAAGCGGTTATTGTGCTTCATTTATTCATTCAAGACATTTCAGCACACGTTAATGGTTGTGTCAGGACAGACAGGAAAGAGAGCAGGAAATGATTTTGGCTGATGACACACTCTCACAGCAGTCAGGTAAGAGTGAGTGCAGCGCTGTGCAGAACGCTGCACTGGACAGTGGCTCAGATCAACATGATAAAGAGCGACTGATTGAGCTCTGTACATCCACAGGAAGCTGAACGTTGGGGTTCAAGGTTATCTGGACAAATCAGACTCCTGTTTCCATTCATCCCTTCCTCACCCACAAGCCAGCCCTTCCTGGGCAAACTAGCAAATTAGCAATTCTGATGTCTGCAAGCAGGTCTGGCAAGGGAATGCCTGTGAATCCTAATGCCGTGATTAAACTTTCATATCCGTCCGGGGGAAGTGCTGCATATACAAAATAAGCAATCTCTTTTTATTTTTCAGCACTTTAAGTATGGCTGTCGAAATGGGCAAAAATAAACCCTTCAATAGGGTTAAATGGTATACTCCAAGTGTGGGTGGGGAAGTGGTCCTTCAGTCAAACCACTCTAATCTTTGTGTCTCTTCAGTAAATATAATTGGTATCGTCATACTTAACATGAACAACTGTATTTGATATAATACGCGGCATTAGTCATTTACATTGCAAACATTATTCTCCTTTATCTGAATCTGTAAACAAGCCCAACCCCCAGTCCTCAACATTGTAAATGATACAACAGTACCTTTGTGGCTTAACACATTAAATGGTAATGTTTAGGGAAATCGAATACCCAGGCAATGCTACACTCCCTTGGCTGACCATGCTGAGTGTATGGGAGAAAACATGAGGGACAGGGAGCTTCAGTCCAAACAGCAGACCAGGCCTGGATGTAGCCATTATGTAAGAAGGTCTTATCAGGCTCAACCTCCTGCTGAGCTGCAGCCTAGCTTCCCTCTGCTCCCCCTTCCTGGTGCTCCCAAAACATGGGCCTTCATTAGCAGGGCTAAATATCCCCGTTCTCTGCAATCTCTATCATTTCTTGCCTTGAGGCAATCCGATAATTACCTGTTCTCATTTCCCCTCCTTCTGGCCAGCAGGGAAGTATTCTGACTTGCATTAGTTTGCATGAAATATTATCAGAATATTGCACATTTCTCCATCCTGCAGCCTCTGACACGGGAAATATGGAGTCATAGGCGCTGTGATTGACAGGTGTCTGTCTTTCATGTTCCTCTGAGAATAGCTGCTTTGTTCTGGAGTTACAGCAAGAATTTTGATGGAAGGAGAAACGAGTGCCTAATGTGTGTAAAGTCTTTGTTGCTTTGTTTAACCTCAGTCTGCCATTATTTCCGGGCAGTATTGTTATGCGTTACATCGCTCTTTGTTACCTTCAGTGTATGTGTAAAGGAACTCAAAGGTTTTCTGAATCTAAACTCATCAGTGAGTTTTCCCCACAGAAGAACTCTCTGTGTTATAACAGAGCAGCATCTTTCTCTGTGAATTTGCGGGTTTTGGGGAGAATTAGAAGAGTTTGGCATACAGTGCCTGAGAGAGGGAGGCATCTTGAGTGATTGCGGTCAGTGTTATGATCAGTAGGCCATGAATTCTATCCAGCTGCACATAGTCTGCCTCCTTTATTAATTCCTATCTGTAATAATGTCCAGCAGTCTGGATCAGGAGATGGATAAGCTTTAGCACTGAAGGCAAGCATTTCCACAGTCAGTAGAAATCAAGAAACCGATGCTGATATAATGCAGTGCATCCTCATTTCTCTCTTATATGTCTGCTACTGAAGCACAAATATTTCAACTTCAAAAATTGCTGTTTTTAGAAGGTAATGTCATGCATGGTTTTTGCCAAAAATGCATCTCTGCTTTTCTGTTAATAAAAGCTGTGAATGTGATAATTTTTGCCAGTGAAGAGATTGATTGTAGCCAATTTAAAAAATGTCTTTAAATGTCATTCACAAATGCATATTGAAATTTAAAATGAACTTGCGAGTTAAGCCGAGGATCCGTCTGATATGGAGTTGTTGTTGATGCATGAGCTTAAGCCCATTCAGTGTCTCCCCTCGCCTTGCTGTGGGAAGCAGTGATGATTTTGGACTTTGTGATGGTCACTTTAATCTCTAATGAAGGCTCGTCCCTGGCTCTGCTCAGCCCTCTGATAGCAGAGCAGTCATAAACAGGCCTGTCAGGGGGATTGCAGCGTTAGCAGTGCAAATGGCGAAGAAAACCCCAGGGACCAAGCCATGCTAGCATTATGATCTAATTCAGCTTGGAAAAAGACAGAATTTCAGAGAAAAATATTCTAGTCTGTTTTGTTTGCTGACTGCGGCTGAATCACAGTCACCTAACCTTTTATTTATAAACATTACATGTATTAGTCCAAGTATGTTAGTTATGTTTCTGTGCTGATCAATAATTGGTCATCATATCCTTCAGAGTCCTGTTAACAGAAACTAAAATACCCACACGTTTATTTCAGCCGCAAATAAACACTCAGCTTTTAAGATTGTATCACAAATTGACCATAACATTTGTGTTTCTAAATTCAGTCATGGCATGTTATAGCATATGCTATAACCATACAAATGAAGACAATTTCATGTTTAACATTTAGCACAAGATGTAAATTTGAGCTCAAATGATTCTGTGAAACTGATTACTGGTTGCTCTGTGTTCTGACACATCCTGTGCTCATGCAGCATGTGCGACAGTTGGTTAGTAATTAGAATAATCTTCTCCCTGGTAGTGATTTAGCTTTCATGACTGCAGCTTACCTCAAATTGAAAATAAATTTATAGATAAATGCCTTTGCTGTTCCAGCAAATTATACCGCTGTAACTCAGAGGAGCCAAGTTGTTTATTTTGGTAGTAAAAGAGCAATCAGAGAAAACAAACAAAGCGCTTTATGAGTGCTGTCAGATTAATAATGATGCTACCCAGTGGTGATGATATAAATTATTATTTTTCAGCACACTCTACCCCACCTCATCATGGTAATTATAGATACTATATCATTATTTTATCAAGATAATTGAAGATTGCTCCAGACTTGCCATGTTCACTGTGCTGCCAATAAACAGGGAATTACTGTGTAGGAGAAATTTTGTTGAATTAGTTTGGTTTGTTCATTTTCACTCTTTATTGTTCTGAAGTGAACAAGGATGCGCACACACACACACACACACACACACACACACACACACATCAGTTGACAGTGTTAAGATGAGGCTATACATGTGATACATTGTTTTTCTCCCAGCTTCTGTTCTGGTGTATCTGGGCAAATCCCGTGGTGATGAGGCGTAGAATCTGTCAAGGAGAAGGCATAAGCCTTTCATATGCATAGTAGAGATAAGAGGCAGCCATTTTATCAGGCGAGCTGTCTCTCCAACATGCTCGTGTGTTATGTGTCCCCGGGAGCGCCTCCAGAAACATGTCCCTTTAATGACACGGCCCATGCTCGCCAACAGGACGCCCAGTCTGTTCCGAGCTCTAACCTGACAATTATGCCAATTACACCAGGCAGTAGTGTTGACAAACACACCAGGAGAATTACTGCAGTTGATTGGTAGCTGTGTTCCGAAGTCCCCTGCTGTGACCTCTTCTGTAATTTAACTAGCATGGAGGAGAATTGCAACGCGTTTTCTAGAAAATTCCCCAAGCCTTGTGTTCCTTTGTAACAGAGAGATGTTCATGCCAACTACACAGGCAGAGAAATGGATCTAGTGTGTCAAAAAGGCAGAGAGAGAAAAATCATTCTTCCTGTTAGTCACCACTGTATGCGGTTTGTTTCGATTCATAAAAAGTGTTATGTTTCCTGCTGGGCTGGTGAGACATGTAGAAAGTTGTTGTGGTGGATCATGTTGCCTCTGAGGATTAGATCCCAAATACTGACCCAGCACTATTAGCTGCTCCTTATGTAACCCTTGAAGAGCACCGCTGTTGGCACCTGAGGATGAAGCTTAGCCACCTACGAAGTGAGGCAGGAAACACTGCCATTATGGAAGCATAGTAACGGTACAGTGGCTGCTCACTGGCTAGTGGTGAGCACTTGGTTAGAATACATAAAGGCTTTTTCAGCAGGTTTTTTGAGCAAGAACAGAATTGTACTGCATCAGCCTATTTGCAAAAATCCTGTTTTGATAAGCATGCATCTTTTTGAAGGAAAAAAAGATGATCTCCCTTTTATTTTGGAGCATATTAACTTTTGGATTTCTTCCAGGCACAGCACTTTTTTTTTGTCTCAAAATAGAAAGGTCCTATAGGATTGGCATAAAGTTGTAATGTCATACCAAATGAAGTGAATTTTTAATTATATCTTTGGATTTTGTGTATGATTCAGCACCTTCCAGAGAGATTTATAGGTTAATAACAACTGGAGACTCTGGTGTAACACCAAGATCAGGAACTATACTTTTCACTTGAGCTCTTGTTTGGCATGCACACAACTTGAGTTACCTTAAAGTTGATGTCAAAGCTGGCCAGTGTGAAGTTTCATTGCCCACCGAGAACATGCTTTTCTGTTTGTAAGAGTGCAATGATACACAAAGGCAGGCGGGGAAGCAAGCAGGCGACTGCCCCTGCTGGCCTGGTCCAAGCAAACGGAGCTCAGTCTCCGCATGTCCTCTTCACTTCTCTTACATAACACTCTGTTAAGTTGGAGTTAGCAAACATCAGAGGTCAGCTGGTTATTGGGACAGTGAAAGCATCATCATTCACTGGAGAACCGTTTTACAGTAGAGAAAAAGATTGCTGTGTGAGGCAAACAAAATTAACATTTTTTGGGGCTGTGATTGATTTGTTATGTAGTTGATTTTCTATACAATGTTGAAATAGCTCAACATAGTGTTTTGAATGTGAGACCTGTGAAGCTCATATGACTTTCTTTCTGCTCATGCCTATGTGCCAGTGCCCACATCTTCTCCTTTTGTTATGTTCTTTGAATCTTTTTGTGCCTGGAGGACATAATGTTTTCCTGTTATGTTATCATGTTAGTGCAACCTAACCAGTGCTGCTTGTTAGAAATGTCTAATGTCCCTTAACAGTGAGGATGCTATGATTTGCACTAATGTTTGATCAAGAAAGACAAGAGAATTCATTAGTGGCCATCTAAATTACATCAGCCACATCAGTGACACCAGCCTGCAGTCCACTGCTAGCTCATTGATTAAGAACAGTTTCCAGTGGCCTCATGTAACTGACTCTTTGCATTAGTTTGACTATGTTGCTGTTTTCCCGTTAGTGGAAAGAATGTTCACTGAAAAATGAAGTTTTCTCTAACGACGTAAGTTAGAGGAATGACCAAACAGCATAAAAGATGTCAAGATTAGACATCACATTTTGACTCACCTTGCCAAATGAGGATTGAATAATTGTATTATTGTGAGGGTAGGTTATGTACCAGGTCTGTGCACAAAAAGACATTCAGGAGCCATAAGAACACATCGCATTGTCCAATTAATATGTGTGAAAACAAGCTTAACTTCAGTGTGATTCCTGAGATGTTTTCAAGCATGGTAATCGTTGACAACACGTGAAAACCAAGTGCAGATTGCTGTTTTGGAAGTCTCCATCTTATTTCAGTCAACTCTTTTTAAACCCCCTTTTGGGTTTGATAAAAGAAAAAAGCAATGTCAATCAGGTGAACTAATGGGAATGTGCATTTTGTAATTCACTCAAAAGGAATGGTAAATTAAAAAGAGTTTGCAACCTTTTAACACACTCACACACACCAGCGCTGACAGTCAAGCTCCATTATCTGACAGCTGGAGAGGTTAAAAATAACTGTGCTTGCAGCAAATTAGACGTATCATTTGGCTTCTAAGTGAGAGATGAATCTTTGTGTGGATGCTCCTGCCATGCCATGACACAGGGGCAATATATCAGACTGTGTTTGCCTGTCTTTCTCATAAACTCCAAATGGAATTGTAAACAGATGAAGCAATTTTACACCAAATGTATTCTCTCTGAGTCGCTCCTATGCTACAGTGAGAGGCCCAGCTACCATAGACATATACATTACTGCCCCATGCACTCTCAAGCCAAAGTACATAAATCATAATTTGGCCGCCAGCAGGGTTATTGTTATCGCTCAAAGCCAATCCTTGAAGTGTTTTATATGTTAGTTTTTTATCTCACTATAAATCTGATGTTATTGCACATATGTGGAGAGGACTTTTGAAGCTCTTGTTCTCTGCTCACACATAAAGGTACTGTAGATTCGCACATGCTGTACAGTAGTAAATTGTGCAAACGCACGCGGATGAATTATATGAATCTCAATTCTGCTTGTCACAGTCAACTTTTCCGTGTCATTCAATAGTACCTTGCCCACTTATGCATGCGCTTTATGTCAGGTGTCGGAAGGTGGGGTGTCAGTTCCCATTTAAGATGGTAAAGGAAGTGTAACTGTGGGATCCCTGTTACAGTAAGGTAAGTAAAGAGATTTCCATGGGAGGCTTAGGTGACAGCTGAGGTGTAGTGTTTCCTCTAAATACCTAACAACATCATTGTTAATTCATAGCTATTTAATCACTTACTAGAGGAAGGGCAGGAAGGATGATCTTTGTGTCATGTTGTCTCAATAGGTAATCTCTTGTATTTTCTTGCCTAAAACCCATGCTCTTAATTTGTCTAAATCTGGCTGTGTGTAACCGCATTCATCTTTGAGTTTTTAAGATGACTTTTAAGTCTGCGTATTTACTGAGCTCAGTGTGGCCCTGACTCAGTCTGCTTGACATGATTTATCTCATCCAGCTTAACTGACAGGTATTGATGTGATACAAGGATAAATGCAGTAGATTGATGGAATTAAAGCCCACCCTATTGTTCCCATGCTGTGCATCACTGACACATGTGAGACTCATGTCTCTCATTAAAGAAAATAAATGCTTCAGGCATCCTCCCTGCAAAAGCATCAAGTTTGTGTGTGTGTGTGTGTGTGTGTGTGTGTGTGTGTGTGTGTGTGTGTGCACCCATGTGTGTGTGGGAAGCTGCCTCAGTTGTTTTCCCTCTCTATAATCTCTCCTTCCTTACACAATGGATTTAGCCTGGCCTTGAATAGGAAATTATAGCAGAGCATTCACCCTAATGACAGAGGCCTGGACGTGTGATTATATTAAACAAAGGGGCAAGCCCATTGATTATTTAACTTTTAATTATTGCTTGTAAAACGGACAAGATCACAACTGCTAAGTGTAGCCACGCAACGTTGCTGAAGCATTGTTGCTTCAGGGGCAATTCCCCTCACTTCTTATATGATGCATCTAAGCCACTAAAAAAATTTAATTTTAACTATGCAAAAACGAGAGAGAGAAAGGCTTTCTTCCCTTTACGTGTACAGCAGGCATTTGGCTGTGCATCTAAATTTTAGGAAGCTAGTGTTAACTCTATATTTGGATTCCACTGGAGTGGATTAAGGATTCTTTACTGCAAACCCACGGGATTCTCAGAGACATAAAAGAGGAGACTGTTTGCATCCATGCTATACAAATAATTGCAGGTTTCAAATCGAGTGTAATTTCAAGCACCAGCTATATGGGAGTGAGTGGGCTTTGATGTACAAATCCACAATTCATGGGGGATTAGCACCCCAAAGGTTAGCACTTGCTAATTACAGGAGATTGGTTATACATATCTAACAAGGCAAGAAGACAGCCTTAATAAATGTGAGGATTCATCAGGAACAAGGATAAGCGCCTATGATAAGCGGACATGTATTTGAATCACCATGGATTGATACCCCATAATGCACTTCTTCATACAGCGAAAGAAAAGGAGCACTGTCTCTTCTATTGTCTTTACAAACATAACGTCGCATAACGTCTGCAATGTGAGATTTTCTAGATGCATTTTGTGATTTGTGCAATCTTATAGATTAACCTCTTAGATATTCTTCCTGTGTCTCTTACTGCAGCAGTTTCTCTTTTACTGTATTTTGCTTTCAGCATTCAGTGCTGCATTACCATAATCCTTGGTTCCCTTCCACAAACCACCACTGGCTAAATGAATCTATTATTTTTGCCTGGAGCCGAAAAGATGCAACAAAATGCAACGCATTAAAGGGAATGAAACTTGTGATAAGCTGCACATTTTTTCTGTAATAGCCTACTGTTAAGAGTATCAGTGCACTTGACCTTTATTAATCTGAATGCTTAAAAGGTAGTATCAAAACCCAAACCACCATGACAAAACCGTAATTCAATTTTGCACACAGTCATTTGGTCAAGTTCCGACTCACTAGCCCTGCGTGCTGTTGATTCCCCTGACCGATGATAGCAGGCCTGGCCGGTGTGGCCTTGTGTTTTCATATGGCCCTAAATTAAACATGTCCGAACCAAGGCAGGCACTTGCTCTGCTGCGGGAAATGCTTTTTCATCTCCTAATGAATGTGCCTGAGGGGGTCCCACAGGGGGCTCTACTTCACCCCTCATTAGGCGGGGTGCTGCTTCTGCCTTCATGCTGGGGAGCAACGTCCTGGTGAGGGGCCTCCCACTTCATCTGAACGTCCCACGCTCTCCTGCCCTGGACTAGTAGACTGAACTGCTCCCTCTCCTTACCTCTCTCTCTTTTCTTTCCCAATGTCTATATTTCCCTGTCTCCAGTACTTTCCCCTCATGACAAAGCAGCTTGTCTTATAGTCGCAGACCAGAGATGACAAGGATGAGAGGATGGTCTATGCTCCTAATGTCCTTTTAATGGCCTTGTTTGATCAGTTGTGGTTGTGATTTATTGCTATACGCCCACTTCTAATGTCCTCCTAGATATCTACTGGACTGTCTTTTTTACAACAAGTCAAAGGTTTGTTTGAGATTGTTTTAGCGCTCATAATAAGAATCAGGTTAACAAAATAATCAGAACTGCATTGAGATCTCTACTTTCCTCCACCCATGCTGACTTCATGTCAGGCACTGAAGGCTAGGCATGCTGTGAAGCAGCCTTGATTAGTAAAAAGAAGGATAAAGTGAAGACGTATACTGTGGAGGACCCTAAGTCCTGGTCTGGTTTAGAAATTCCCTCCTATTGTAGTGCTGCAAGTACCCACACTCATGTAGAAAATATTGACAGCTTCCTGTTGGTAATGAAGCAACAAAGCCCAGGCAATTCCTGGCTGTTGTGAGGCAGCAGGAAGTGAAAGAAGGATATACAGGCTGTCAGCTGACTCCAAGAGCTCTTGCATGGCAGCAGAACAAGCTGAAGAGATGATTGTTATTCTAGGGCTTTTGGGATGTGTTTATGCAATCATTAATCTTGGCACTTGTTTATTTGCTTAGGATTAGAGTACCATGGTGCATTCACAAGCAGTCAGGGAACCTTGAAGGTTCACCAAAAGGTAGCAGCAAGTGCTCAGGCCTTCCACTGTAAGCAAAGCGTGCAATGAGGGAAGCATGCTTTGCGCATGGCTGCTTAAGCCTGCCATGTTAAACAAAACCAGGCCAGTGTTTGTAGGACTATGAAAACAGCAGTGCAGGGGGAATGTGCCTCGTACACTGTAAGCAGTCTGTGAACTCTGTGTGGCAGTAGAAACTCCTCGCGCACCCCTGTTGTCTAGGAATGCCTTTCATATGGTCTGCTACAACTGGAGGAGAGGCAAGATGACGGTGGAGTGGCTCAGCAGCTCCTCCACAGAGTAGGCAGAGATTATTGAAGTTATTTCTGTACTCTGTGTAAATCGATAAGAAACATGTTTTGCAAACACACAGCGTTTTAGAAGATAATTTAAATGCTATTGTTCAGATCTCAATTAAACAGCATTTTATAGGGTTCTAGTAGTAAGAATAATAGTGGAGAACTGGGTAACTGCCCTACCAACTGATCCATGGTCACCCCAACGCAGGTGAACATTCATAAGCATGTGTGTGTAATTTTTTCCCAACTCATAAAGTGAACTGAAGCTTTAAAAATCCATTTACATATATTGCCTTAGTCTACTGATCATGGTCCTGATGCTTGCCAGAAGCAAAATTAAGTAAACACATTGACTTGTAAAATGATTTGTAATATTCACTGCAAGTAAATATTTTACATGGTCCCAATCATAAGACTTCAGTTTAATAATTATGCATATTTACCAGCATTGAGGATAAATGATGCATGATGTAAGCGTCTCAGTCACTTATTAAAACACTAAAAGCTGAGGGCACTGTGTAGGGATTAGGTAATGACTCTTTGACCTGTAAGAAAGTGTCCGAAAAGATTTGACTGCCAAATAATACTAATGATTGATACTTTATTAATACCCTTAGGGAAATTCTTGGACAGGCAGCCCTCTTGAGGCACCAAGGGTTCATGGTTCAGCGTCTTGTTGTGTAGGCCAGGGAATGGGGGGAACTGGGAAACTAACCTTGGGGTACATAGACGAATGCCCTAGCAACTGCGCCACTGTCACCCCACCATAACACATAAAATAGGGCTTGCATGAAGAGGAAACTAGCCCAGTGAAGCAGGATGTTTAAGAAAGCTGTTCTTCTGGAGTCCTATGACAGTGGTGAACTGTGGAAAGGTTGGGTGCCTCTAGTTTCTGCTCTATCAAGCTCTGGATCTTTGAGCAGCAGGATTCAGTATCCCAGCTAATGTAACAAGGCTCATTTGTCTCAATCACACGTCCCTGGAAGTATCGGCTGGCCATTGATGTCATTCATCTTCCCTGTCCTTGCCTGCTCTTTTTCAGTTGATGAAAACCCAAGACCTTCAAGCAGAATGGCAGAGGTGCTATAAAAAGTTGTTCATCAGAGGTGCTATATAGAGCATTCATTGTTGAAATTTGTAGACGATAACTTTTTTTTCAACAGTAACTTGTTTTTAGGGACTTTTTCATTTTCAGAATCTTTGTCAGTTCTTTTGTACATTGTCATCAGTTGGTTAGAATATATTTATTTTGTATCTCAGCACTTTGTATTGGTCATTAGAAAATCTTAGTTTCTCACAGTCTGATCCAGCCACTATATAGAGTATTTCAGGAATAGGTTCCATGATATATAGAAATTATGATCTGCAG
Source organism: Ctenopoma multispine (assembly GCA_034779795.1). Classification (NCBI taxonomy): domain Eukaryota; kingdom Metazoa; phylum Chordata; class Actinopteri; order Anabantiformes; family Anabantidae; genus Ctenopoma; species Ctenopoma multispine. The sequence continues at coordinate 13,441,978 of JAUYWH010000024.1, forward strand.
GAGAAGAGTGTCATGATGTGAAGCAGTGCATTGCAGTGAAAATGCAGCATGCAGTTATTTCTATTGTCTATTGTAATATTACCTGCTTTTCTGTAAACCTTACACACTCATTTCAGCATGGCGCTGTAAAATGGGATGAATGAAAGCATCAAAATGTTATGTTTCTTAAAAGGATAGTTGTATTTAGCACACATGTTTACTCTGTGTTTACACTACGTTAAAGATCTTGTGTGAAGACATTACTGCCATAGCAAATTTTATCTCACATAAAAGATGATTTCAAATGTTTTAAAATGAAATCATCACTTCAGATATTAACACATGTACTGTGCCCCTGCGCAGAGCTGGCTTCAGCTGATGTCAGCTTCAATGGAAACAGTGACTCGCGCCATAACTAGAGGCTTACGCTGAGCTTCCCTCTTCGATGGAGCAAATCAAGATCATGATTACTATCTGGCCTGTGCAGCCAGCCTGCGTTGTCTGGAAACATGTTTTCCTAAAGAGACCACAGAGGGACAATTACTGTCAGCTGAACTATTCAGCCTGCTCTCCATGTGTGTTCTGGCTGTGTGCCTCTGACCCACTGACTGTGAGCAGCACCATGAGATGCAACCTCGAGCCTCCCTCCTCTTTTCCCCCACATGCCCCCACTACTCCCCCACAACATCCACCATATCTGAGGCACTCAGATATACACTTTGTTAATAAAATGCTCATATACTCTGTCAACCCTCTGGCAAAAAGACCATGCAGGAAGTTGTGTGGATGCAAGTTTTGATTTCTTTGTGTGAAACAGTAGAAAGATCCTATTCAAAAACCCACCACAGAATCCTGGTTGTCTTACAGAAATGCATACTAATACAGCAATTACAGAAGGAAGGAATCTGTACAGTGTGGCAGAAGAAAATTCCCTGGTGCAATGGAAAAAACTCTGTTTGTTATTATGTAAAGGTTTATATGTGTATTTGCAGTGGATGTTTTGAAGAATTCATTATTTATATTTCCTTGTGTTTTTCTAAAAGAGCCTACTCTGCTGCTGTCCATGCAGAGAGATGGGGGCTGAGAAGCTTTAACCATTGCCTGCTTAGTTCTGGTGGTCACACTAAAGGTTCAGAAGCATCACATGATCCTCAGCTAAGTCTTAAAATTCAAACAGCAGCTTCTGCACCAGTCAATCAGTCAGTCCTGTGTGATTTCAGCCTCAGTGATTTTGACTTTTGGTGCATCCCATTGCCTTTCTGCACACTATATGGGTAAAGCAAACAATGCACAAGCAGCTGCTGTTTAGACTTGCAATGTAAAAACGATATCCATTCAGAAATGCATGTCATTGCAATAGAATATGTATCAGATTAGATTTTATGAAGGATCCAAGCCAAATGATGTAAATAGTTGACAAATCATGTAAATATTTGCAACACAGATTTTTTTATTCAGCTCTTCTGGCTCTGTATAACTAACTAGGGGCTGGTAGAATGCATAAGTGAGTGCTGTATGCAGATTGTATTTTGCCATCAGAGTAAACAGCGTGAGCCCCTCTCCCTCCTGGCACACATGTGCGCCTGCACGCACATGCTCGCACACAGAAGGGGCGTCCCCTCCAGTCCCCAGCACCCGGGCACAACTTCACTTGTCACTGCAGTCACAGACAAGAAAGGGTTAGATTGGGGGAGATGAATGGAGGAGGGGGTAAGGAGTGATGGGGAGAGCGAGTTTTGAACTCAGGTGGGGCAGACAAGGGAGGGGAGATGAGCACCTCACACATGCTACCCTTCATGGTGCTTGTCTGCTCGGTAAACCCAGGCTTTTGTTGTTTCCCCTAGAGTGCAGGCGCGCAGACTCCCAGTCAGGAAGCTCGTCAATCTTTGCCACAACAACACATAAATTAGTGCCCAAATTACTGTTATACCAGTGGAGAAAAAGACATGGAGAGAGATGTGTTCTGCTGCGGTTTGGGAATACATCTTCCCCTCTCCTGCCCCCCAAACTCATTGAGGGTGTCAGAATGCACTTCAATAAAACAGTCAAGTAAATACAGGGAGAGACATGAAGAGAGACGCTGTGCTGTGTTGTACAGGCATCTGGAGGTGGGCAGTGTTGAAATATTAATAGGCCTCACACACAAACAAACACAGAGATGTACGCATGAATTCATCCAAAAAGCAGCCCAGGGCGATGGTCCAGACCTGAGCTTTAGCAAAGTGACTGCACTGCTATGTAGGAATAATAGGGAAAAGCTTAAAGAGCCCATCTTTTGAAACGGAAATATCTCTTCAAATATAGCTGGTCTCCAGTGAAAGGGGATCACAGCTTAGGCAGCTAAATGATTAGGGGGGAATTAGTAGGCGCAGCATAGAGACATCAAAATGTGTCAATTATGTCTTTCCTTGGGCTAATCCCTATGGTCCGAATATTTTTGATGACTTCAGCATGTTTATAGGTTGAATGGGAGCTGTTTAAAATGATGATATAGAGTTTTGCTCTGCAGGTGCATTTGTGTACTGCGTTCTGCGCTTTCTTACTGCAACAGCCCAGCAAATGCCATTAAAACAGCCCTATGGTAATATGCCAGCAGCCTGCAATCCCTAAACAAATAACACATTTATACTATTCAGCCTGTGTTCCGTGCCACGGCTGTCCTTTGCACACTGACATTCAAATAACCTTTCTTCTGCTGCATAAATGGGAATAAAAAAGTATTGTGTTGTGCAACTTCACATGACAGCAAAGCCCTGGCAGATGAAAAGAGGCAGAATTCTGATTCTAGCTCTTGTTAGGCTGTCGTCTCTCTACAGCTAGATCTGACTGTCCTGGGTATCTGTTTAGAAAAGACTGTGTTTATCAACAGACAGCTGATCTCCACCGCTAAATGAGAAGTTCATGTGGCAAAATAAATAGCTGCACATAATGGTGGAGGAATATTGCTTAGTGAACATTAGGCAGCCAGTTCAGTGCCCCTGGTGTTTGTATATTGATCATGTGTCAGTGCTTTTTTCTTTTTTTTTTAAAGAAATTCTGCTGTTGTATAACAGTCCTGAGCAGACATGCAATCCTTATGAGTTTTTGTTTGGTTTTGTTGCAAAAATTATACAAGGGGGATGTATTAACACAGTTTGTCTGATGACAGAAGAATTGTTAATCTGTTCATAATGCTGTGCCCTGTCCAGTTCGTTACATAATCACTGACATGAGCCCACTGGCTTGCGTCACTCTGTCATTGACAGCTGTCAACACAACTACACACACACACACGCTTACTGAGACACCACCATGCACAGAAGCATTGTGTGTGTGTTTTTTCCTCCAGTTGCTTCACATGTTTCCTTAAAATGATGTGCATTGTATAATAAGAAAACAATATGGAAGCCTCAGTTTCATGTGCATCTATCATGGATCATCAGGCCATGACAAAATGATTTAATGGACCAATCAAATAATGGATTAAGCTTTCAACATTATGACGGTGGCCTGGGCATGGGTCTCTAATGTAAGGGATAATCTTAATCCCTCAACGTTATGTCAGTAGTCCACGGGTTCAGTGGGTACAGCCAGGAGATTTTGACTAGTGATTTTACTTGCACCAGCCTGTAGGATTTTTCAGTGCTGTTTATTTTGATTACAGTTGCTTACTGAAATGTATTGTAAATTGTAAAGAAATTTTTAACAGGTTGTAAATTTTATATATGTAAAGAATTTTTTGAAAAGTTTTATATGTGACAAGAATGTAACCCACTTAGCAAACTAAGGTTTTTCCTTCAAGTATATACAGTAACTTTCTCAGCTTTACATGATATGTTGTAAATCATTCTTAATATTTTTTGAATGAAGTAATATATTTGTAGCGCACAGGGAGACGGTGTTCTGTTTGACAGTGCCTGTCTATTCAATGCTTATAATAAAATAAACAATGACAAGGCCCCTGTAAGCTGTTAGTGTGCATTTGGCAAATTGTTCTTGGTGTTGACATTTGCCTGTCAGTTTCCAGGTCTTTGATAATGCAGTGTGGTTTTAGAAGTGGGTTGATCTCAGGGCTGCAGAGAAGACAGTGAAGGGCACTGGGTGAACAAGCAGAGGCCTCGCTGCCCTATTGTACATGTGCTCTGAGTGACACGTCATCCCCTCAAAGGGCCTGCGAGTGTGGTGAATCAGTGTCCTTGAACTGCTCAGCCACAGACAGACAAAGAACAAGCTTTAACATTCGGCTTGACTGTCTCCTCTCTCTGCCATGCCCATTGTCCAAGACACCCACGCCAGGCTGCAATGCTGCATAGAGGAAATCAGTTTTGTGCCGCTGTCCAGCCCTCATGGTTATGCACGTGGTGTGAGTGTGGTGCGGTGTGATTCATACATAATCTTGGCATCTCAGCAGGTGTCTTTGAAGTGGCCTGTATGCAGAGGCCATCACAGTGCTGTGAGGAGCGGCAGGCTGCTGGGATGGGCTTTAGCATGGCTGCCTGTCTAACTGTGCCTGGCTTTGATGTCGTAAACAGACCAGGCAGGGCTGGCTGGCAGGGAAGCGAAGAGGCAGGGAGGCAGGCGCGGTGAATGGGATCAGTGGCGCTATGCTGGTCAAGCTCAAGTGAGCCAGCAGCTGCCTGTTTCACACCAAGAGACAGTTAACACCGCAGCTCATGTCAATAGATATTGACTGCCAGATTGGGAGTGCTTATAAGCACAGGCCTTTTTGTTTGACTGTCTCCCCTGTGTGGATTCTGTTTAAATCATCCTCAGTGTCTGAAGTGAAGCTTATGACCAACTACTCAAAAGAACAACTTGCGCAGCCATACAGATATACAAATATTGACTTAGGTTGATGGTGTAGGTGACTTCACAGTGTATTTGATCTCTGTTGTGTCATTGCTCAACACCACCCTCTTTTTGACAGGAGCTTATCCCAGTGTGGAAATAACTATATGTTTAGACTGATCTTTTCTCATACAAGAAACTACAGAGCCTGCCCCAGCCAGCCCAGAGACAAACCCTTTTTACTGTTGAGTGCGCTGAGCAGCCAGGGGCTTGTGCAGCGGTGGAGTGAGAGGGTGTTAGCTGGTGAGGCTGTATGCACTCAGGGCCTTCCTGCAGCAGATAGGGCTTTGTGAGGCACGCTTGTGTGTGTGTGCCCTGCCTGGCCTGGCACCCCCGTGTCTCTACTCCCACTGCTTTCACCTGATGTGGCACAGCCTCTGTCAGGCCTGAGCGAGTGCCCAGCCAGCTCCACTTCTTCAGGAGAGATGAAGGCATCTCACAGCTATGCTGTGGGGGTGGGGGAAGCTAGCAGCAGCCTAAGCCTGGAGCTATCAGAGGCTGGAGCTCAGAGCCAAAAGCCTGTGGGCTGCATAGGGTGGGTGGAAGATTGGCTTAACTTGGCCAAGACAACCATAGCCACAGCCCTGCACTGCCACCCAATGGCTGGGGCCTGTCACTGCAACCTTTACTTCACTATAACCACAGCTAGTCATAATTACAGCACGCTTCAGTTGTTGTGAGTGCATGTCAGAACAAATTATGTAAGTAATGAGGCTGAAAATGCTAAAGGAGTCGAAACACACTGCACTGCTAATGCTCATGCAGGGAGAACACAAAAACAAACAATAGAGTGCACTCATACAGAGATAGACTCAACCGACATAACAAGCAACTGTGCACAGTAAGGAAAAGATTAATTATAAATTAACCCTCTCAGTTAGGTTGTCAAAGCCCGCCTCCTGCCTGGATTTCACTCTAATCCGGGCCGATGAGGTGCAGTGCCCTCTATTGTATGTGAGAATCACAAATCACAGGAGGTGTTGTCTGGAGGAGAATTAATTGTGTATATTCCACAACTCCCTTTTGTTCATTTTACTAAAATGCAGGCTAATTCCATGTAAACATGACCAGTGTTGTTGACTCCAGCAGCGCGAGAAGAACAGACACTGATTCCTGAATGAATAGAGTGTGGCTGTGGGGTTAGTGGATTAGAGGCTCTGTGTTAAGGGCCTCTCCTGGGCATGCCTCAGGGACAAGGACATTATCCATGTGACACATTACAGACTCCTAGGCAGCTGATTAGAATGGGCAGGGATCTCTGGATTGAACCTCAGCAAAAGCACTTTTGATGTGATCAAAATAATTTAAAGAGGTTAAATCGTAAGGTGTAAAAGGGAAGAGACTACTATAAAAGGAGGCTTTATAGTAGACAGTTATGCCTGGCTAGGGGGTAGAGGCTGATGTAACACTTTGACATAGTAAGTGCACCACCACTTTTTAAAGTTATTCTAATTTTTATTACATTGCCTAATAAGATAATAATATCTTAAGTCTCAATGTTCCTCCCCTAATTAGTATAGACTTGTATTGCAATACTTCCCTGTGCTCTGATTGGCTAGCTGCACGGCTGGAGAAAAACATTATATCGTGAGAAAATATCCTGCGGTGATCTTTCCTCGATTTAGATCAGATAGTGGAGTTTGTCTGGCGCTGCAGTGCACTGCTGGCATGGCGGGACTGAGATGTTGGAGATGTGGAGGAGGGCTGTGAGATAGAGATCTCTAGAGGGAGGGAGAGAGAGAAAGAGGGGAAGACAGAGGGGGAGGTGGAGGTGGAGAAGGATGTAGCATCGGTAGCTGTAGTGATAAAGCTGAGAGCAATGGGACAAGCTGGGAGTTCTGTGTCTCTGATGTCTGTGTGTTCTGTCTGTTCTGTTGTGTTGCCCTGTGGTCTGCTCCTGAAGAGAAGGCCAACGATGGATGAGGCCTGTCCTATCTGTGCTTTTGTCCTTTGTGGCATGTGAATCACAGGCCTGTCAACAGCACAACTCCACAACCAAACCCCTACTGAACCATTTTTCTATAGCCTGTGTAGACGTACACACACAGTCATTGCCACTGCTTCATCCAGCACAGTGGGCATGTTATGATTCTCTGTGGCCACAGTGGATTTACTTCTGAGCTTTGTGTGGTTTTGAAGTTTAAGAGGCTTCACAAACTCAAATTTTCCAACTGGGAATACATCTCTTCATGTGGCTAAATGAGCCTTTGTCATTGCATAAGGCTAGTATTAGCACTAATATGGCATATTACCATTTGTGGGTAGCTGGACTTTTCTTTATGTACGTTATGTAAGGGATGAAAGTTTACATGATGTTTACATTGGCTGCTTGCGAGGACTTAAAATGGCCTCCTTCCCTTCACACACACACACACACACACACATACACATACAGTACACACACACACACACACAATTCTGCAAATATTCATCTAATCCTCTGTGGAAGTGAGGATTCAAAAGCCACCGGATGAGATGTTTTTAGAAGCACAGTGCTCTTTCATGTACCAACATGGATCCATGGTGAGGGTGTTGTAGAGTGACTTGTGACAGCAAAACGTGATTTTTTTTTTCTTTCATTTTCTTTTCTTCTCTGCAGCTCAAATCGAAATAATTCCCTGCAAGATCTGTGGAGACAAATCATCAGGCATCCATTACGGCGTGATAACATGTGAAGGCTGTAAGGTAAGCATCAAGAGACAGAACCTGTTTGTGTCATGGGTGTGTGTGTGTGTCAGTGTGTGTGTGTGTGTGTGTGTGTGTGTGTGTGTGTGTGTGTGTGATAGAGACTGGGAGTGTGTCAGTATGTGAAGGACAGGGAGTTGAGAAGGGGAAGACAGGAACAATTGAGGGAGTAAAGAAAGTTGCTTGCTAGGAAAAAACATTTGAAAATGTTGCTGAAGTTTTACGAAGATTCAGAGAGGGGACTATGAAGTGTAAACACTGAGAATATGATCATTAAAGTGGTCAAGCACCACAGAGGACATCACAGAAAACCACAATTAGTAGGACAAAGTCATTCCTCTGCCTTGCTCTGCCTTTCCCTCCCAGGGACATGTCTTTTCACAGTTTTTTTTTTGCTTCTGCTGCAGCCTGCTCTTGAAATAAAATGATCAAAAGGAGAATGCTTTGAATTATAGCAGATTGTTGGCTGTTTGCTACAGTGTGTTGCTTCTATTGAAGCCGCCTTTTGTACTGTTTCAAATGCACCAGCCATTCACAGTGAGAGGAATTTTGTGCTTAGAGTGTATTCTTGTCCCCGTGCTTGTCACCAGGCACATCATTAGCATTCCTCAACCAGCCTGCACCTTTGCTGTTTGCTCCTGTTTGTGTGTGTGTGTGTGTGTGTGTGTGTGTGTGTGTGTGTGCGTGTGCGTGCGTGCGTGCGTGTGTCTAAAAGAGAGAGAGCGGTTCCTTTCAGCTGTTCTTCCCTGCGCTCCCCTCTCTCACACAGGAGGTGGAAGGAACAAAACACTAAAGAATAAACTGCTGAAATCTATCTTTAATGATTGCTAATTAGTCCAGGCAGAGAGGCCTTTAATGATATGTGCAAGTACAAAAGTTTGGACCATAAATCATAGCATTATTAAAGAGTGCTGCTTGTCACTGGCAGTTATAGTCTGTTTCCATAATGGCTTCCATTATAAAGCAACTTGGCAGCTGTCAGCTGTTTTCTTGTAATTAAACAGCCAATGAGCAGCAAATTAAGACATATGTGTATGGAGCAGTAGAGTGGGGCATGTTAATGATGTGCTGGAATCAATTCATTAAGTCAAAGGATGAGGAATCCAGTCAGTGTGCATTCGCAATCCTTTAGCACAGCACATGCCAGTGCTGCGTTAATCAACACTAATAACCCCACTGAAGAAAATACCATCGACTGTTATCATTCCTACCCAAACACACCACCCTCATGCTGTACACACTGATGAAATACTGTGCTTTTAAAATGCCAGACATTACAGCATGACAGCCAGGAAAGTACCACCACAGTAGAGTTATTATCTAATCTGTTTGGCAGCACTAAAATAAAATATCACCACTAGAAATTCAAAAAATTCCCATCAATCAGTAATTAATTTTGTCAGCACTAAAACAACATTAAAAGCATGAATTGATCCTCCAGTTTCTTCCACCCTCATTGGTTCATATGAGATGGTTCCATGCCCCTTTTCCTGTGCAGGGTTTCTTCCGGAGGAGTCAACAGAGCAATGCAGCCTACTCCTGCCCTCGTCAGAAGAACTGCCTGATCGACCGCACTAGCCGCAACCGCTGCCAGCACTGCCGGCTGCAGAAGTGCCTGGCAGTGGGCATGTCACGAGATGGTAAGTGCTTTATGAAAGAGGAGATATAGGTGGGTGGATGCAGCGGGCTTGTATGGTGAGTGGGGAGAGGTGAAGGTTCAGGCCCCTGTGTGGGCAAGAGTCTGCTCTGCCTTTGAGCTTCAGGGATGCTGTTGTGGAGTCTAACTTCCCTTTGAAAGCAGGCAAGAATGGAATAGCTTTCCTCCAGGAGACACTCAAATCAAAAGTCACTTTTATAATTTATTGGTAGTAAGTTTAAGGGTCTTTATTTCCAGTTTGGATATTAAAGGATCAAGTAATTTAGATATTTGCTTATTTAGATACCAGTTGTACTAGGTAATATTGTAATATACCAGCTAATTTGCATGTGCAACATATTTTCTCTTAAATAAAAAAAAACACAAAAACTGTGTTTTGTGTGTATTGTGTGAAAAAGGCAGAAGATTTCATAGCCAGTGTGTGTTTATCATTATTGTTATTTGGTTGTTTATTCGTGTCCTGATATTGATGTGGAACTGTGTATTGATATATTTGTGGAGAGACAAAGGAAAGGCACATACATAATGACTGCCATAATAGTGACACAATAGTAATGTCTAAGAAACCCTTGTCATGAACATTGAAGATGTTGCTTAATGTTCTCTGTGTGTCTGCAGGTGAGAACTTTGTCTGTGGGCCTAATTTGTTGCTGTGGTAGAAACTAGGTTTGAAGAAATAGGAGATGGAGTAATGGGATCACACAGGTGGGGCTGTGTGCTGGAACAATCCTGCTGTGCCAGGCTGGTCCAGACTAAGCTTGGTCGCAGAGATTCTATCAGAGCAGAGCTAAGATGTGTTTTTTCTTATGTTTTGTTTTGTTTTTCTTTTCCTTTCTTTTGCAAACAGCTAAAGAAAACGCTCACAGACAAGTGAAAACCTGAACAAGCATTCACAGAGGCTGGCACATCCTTATGCACACTACTTTGTTTTAAATCAGTTGTATACATATTCATGAATGTGAATGAACACAGAAGTACATTAGCACTTATGAGGGCCTTTGCATAACCACACAGATTCTCAAATCGCCATCCCCAGCACAGACAAAGGTGACTCTTACCTTCACTCAACACACCAGAGCCCATCTGCCTGTGCTCTTCTTTCCATTGCGCCACTCGCTTTCCACCGTGCGCAGACAAACACACACACACACACTCATTGTGACCAGCTGACATACTGCCAGGCCTCCAGAGCCCTGGCCAAGGAGTCTCATTCTCACCAGTGTTTAGTCTGGAAGCCTTGAAACATGATGCAGCAACTCAGTCTGTCTCATGTTTGAGTGGCTGGTAAACTGTTAGTTTCCCACTTCTGCATCTACATTTATACAGCTATTTATTGTTGTTTGAGTGTGATGCTAATAGCATCTTTCTCTTGGCCTAATGCAATTTATAACTTTAACTTAGTGTAGTTCAAAGCAGGGCGCAAAATAAGAAATTACCTTAAAATTTTTTATGTAACACAAATTGAAGCCAGTAGGGAATTCATGTGACCAACGATTTCCCATTTCCCTTGTTGTCTAAACAAGTTATTTAGTTTCAGACTCAGGTGCCAAGACTTATTTTTTCTTCAAAGTCATAAGAATTTTACCCAATAGTGTGAGATAATTTGATTTGTTCTGCAAGGTATCCCACTTCAGGCATTTTACAGACATTAGTGTAGCACCTTCAAAACCTTGAAGACTGGATAAATGAGACAGCTATATTAGAATTTGTTAAGTGACATTTAGAACATTTTGAAGTAAGTCTGTTTATACACATAATTCTACTGGTGAGCCTGTTTTACACACACGGGAATGCAGACTGAACAACAGAATTCATATAATTACTCAGTAACTTTGAGACTGAATTATGTGGATGTGTAATTTTTGTTAATAATCGTGTATCCACTCATTAACTAGGCCTTTGGTTTTATTTCACAATTTTTCATAATTTATTTTTACAGAGAAGCTCCTGGATTTTATCTATGGGAAGACAACATATAGATGTACGTGTTAATTTTGATTGTGTTTGTTTTGTTTCATCCTGCTAATCACAGCGGTGAAGTTTGGTCGCATGTCAAAGAAGCAGCGAGACAGTCTGTATGCTGAGGTTCAGAAGCACCGGCTGCAGCAGCAGCAGCGTGATCACCAACAGCAGCCCGGAGAAGCAGAGCCGCTCACACCTAGCTATGGCCTCTCAGCCAATGGCCTCACAGAGCTTCATGACGACCTCAGTGGCTACATGGATGGTCACACCCCCGACGGCAGCAAGCCAGACTCGGCGGTCAGCAGCTTCTACCTGGACATCCAGCCATCTCCTGACCAGTCAGGCCTGGACATCAACGGCATAAAACCAGAGCCCATCTGCGACTTTGCCCCCGGCTCTGGCTTCTTCCCTTACTGCTCCTTCACCAACGGAGAAACCTCCCCCACCGTGTCGATGGCTGAACTAGGTAAGGAGCAGGGGAGAGACGGGGGGAGACAAGAGGAGAGACATCAAAAGGGAGGAGGGGGGAGAACAACTCAACCGTGGGGCAAACGACACAAAGGTTGCTTAAAATAGCAGGAGGTTGGAGACTCATCTTCAGCTCTCATTAAAAGAGCCTCTTTTTTGTAATTAGTTTCCATTAATTAGGGCCAATCAGGATCCAGCAGGGCAGGCGTCTGGGGAAATCATTTTTTTAGGCTCCCCTGTGCCTAGGAACTTCTTTTAACAGATGTGTTTTCAAAACCATTTAAATTCTTAATACTCAATATTTCTCTCCGAGAAAATGTGACCTTTGTTTCACTGAGTAACTTGGCGCCCCTCCTCCACTCCATGCATTTGTGTCATAACTAGATTGGCTTTGCCTCAACCTTAAGCTATGAGCTTCCTGCAGGCTGTAAAAGGGAATGTCAACAAGCCTTTTCCCAGTCAAAAAAGCCCACGTGTATCCGCCTCTCCTCCTTTTTGAAAGCTCAGTAAATAAATCTTCTTTCCCTGTGGCATATTTCATATGTGAGGTCTTCACTTTCACACAGCCTTGTGAGTAACATTCAGATCTTAACTGTGATGTTATGGGTTTCTGCTGATGGTTGTATTTCAGAGCACCTGGCCCAAAACATCTCCAAGTCGCACATGGAGACATGTCAGTACCTGAGGGAGGAGTTGCAGCAGATGACCTGGCAGGCCTTTCTGCAAGAGGAAGTGGAGAGCTACCAGAATAAGGTAGCATGACCAGAACAGAACCTGTTCTGGTCTGTACAGCAGCTACAGTAATCAAATATATTGTTTTAAAGCAGATAACCATTTGTTATCCTATCTGTTCTTAGCCCCGAGAAGTCATGTGGCAGCTGTGTGCTATCAAAATAACGGAGGCCATTCAGTATGTGGTGGAGTTTGCCAAGCGCATCGATGGCTTCATGGAGCTGTGTCAGAACGATCAGATAGTGCTGCTGAAAGCAGGTATGACAGCCTGTCAACATGGCCTGCTGCCGTCAAACTCACCCACCACTACCACCACCACCCCCCTCTGGCATTGTCACAAGGGCGTAGCTGACCTGACTACACAAAGCCCTCTTCTTCACATGCAGAGACAATGTCACAGAGAGGAGGAACCCTGTTTCCTCTCTCTGTCTGTTTCCTCTCTCTGTGTCTGTCGCTCTTTTTTTCCCTGTGTTCATTACATACAGTACATAGCAGGGATGGACACAGTATTAGATAAGCAATGTGTTCTTGAGCTCAGATAATACCTATCATGACGGCTGCCATTTCTCCCTCTTTTCAAAGGCACCAGTGTTGTCAGCCTGTTGACAGTGCTTTTATGGAGATATACTTGCACAATATTAAACAAAGCTATGGCTCTATACAAACTGTACCTATATTTATGCATAAATACAGATGCACAAATACTCAGATATACTCTGATATCTCTCACGCAGCAAACAAACACCTCTCTTGGGTCTTTCCCTGCATATTATTTACATTAGCACAGCCAATATGAATAATGAAATAAAGGCTGGGATTTCTTGTCAGACATGACTTTAAAAAAAAACTGTAGCATCTCCCGTAGAGGAAGTAATGGTTTCTGTTACATTTTCTTGATCCTCTTATCCACTCCCACAGAGTGGTTCAATTTGTGGGATGGAATAAATTCCCTACCTATCTTGCTAAATAAAGGTTGAATGAATAAGCACTGTCATTACTGAATGAAGCACATGTTTTATCTGGCATGTCATTAGAGGAAAGTAGCCTTCTATTTGTGATATTATCATCTGCAGAGGTGATTTTTTTTTCTCCTCTGACGACAGGCTTCTTTATTTCAAAGTGGTTGTGTTACTCATATTGTAGAAGAATAGCACAAAGCACAATCATGTGTTTTGCATCCCTGACTGATGTGTAACTGTTGGGAAAAAAAAAAAAAAGCAAAGCTGAGATTCAGCATCTTGTTCCTGTCTGTCTCCACAGGCTCTTTGGAAGTTGTGTTTGTCAGAATGTGCCGTGCCTTTGACTCGCAAAACAACACAGTCTATTTTGATGGAAAATATGCCGGACCTGATGTGTTCAAGTCATTAGGTAAGTGGAGAAGGTGTAGATGTGTGGGTGTGTGCGCGTGCACATATGAGTGAGTGAGCATGTGTGTTTTTTCTTACAGTGTCTTACTCCTTTCCTTTGGTGTGATATCCAAAATTAGAGTCTGCTGTTCTGTTGCACACAATTCTGAGGGCCTGGAAGCAAACACACTGAGCGCTCATCCCTACCTCACCTGGCATTGCTGTCTCTGCAATGGTTATTTATGGTAGAACAGAGACGTTAGCGAGGCTCTGCTGCATATGGTTCCTGTAACTGTGGAATAAATAAAACCATACGGAGTGTCTTGAGGGAGCGAGCTATCAAAACTATCATTGATAGTCTGACATAAAACATCTCAGGCGAAAGCGAATAATTCGTGTTTGACTGCCATGACATTACTATGAGTCTCCGCCATGGATTTTCTTGCATTTCCAACTGCCTTTTGATGGGAATAAAGTAAATATGTCCCAATGTGGCTGTAAAAATGCTGAATTCTGTTTCTTAATGTGGGTTTACCAATCCCTGCACTCTCTGAGCATGTGTATCTGTCCCAGTGTCTTGTGTGTTCTGTACCGAGGGGTCCGCAATGGGGGAGGCAGAGTGATGGGCTTCCCGAGTTGCGGCGGCATCCGCCTGTCTCTCTCTATCTCCGATAATTGATTTAACTAAAAGCCTCAATAGTGACCTCATTTTGGCTTGCATAACACCACCCAACTGCCAAAAGTGACTCGTCTGGGAGGCAAAACTCAGTAAAAGCATTGCCTGTTCTGCCTAAGACGCTCCCATGTGCTGTCAGCATGCTGTTCTATTTCATTCCTTCCCCTTCCTCTCCCCTCCTTGTGTGCCTCTCTCCCAATAAAGATCAAGACTGAATGTTGTTCTTTGGTCTTCCTCATCGTAAGCCCTCTCTCTGTGTCCTTTGCTGTGCCAGGCTGTGACGACTTGATCAGCTCCGTCTTCGAGTTTGGGAAAAACTTGTGTTCTATGCACCTGTCTGAGGATGAGATCGCCCTGTTCTCCGCCTTTGTGTTGATGTCTGCTGGTAGGTGTCACTCACAGTGCAAAGGGAAAAAAAAGTTAGACACACATTCACCATGATAAGAAATGCTGTTTCCCTCCTGTTTTTTACACTACCAATTAGTATATTATATTAGTGGCACTGCATCATATATTTTTTTTATGAATCCAACTGACTGGCCTGTATGTGAAAATTTTCCTTCCAGACCGGTCCTGGCTCCAGGAGAAGGTAAAGGTAGAGAAACTTCAGCAGAAGATCCAACTTGCCCTCCAACATGTCCTGCAGAAGAACCACAGAGAGGATGGTATTCTTACAAAGGTACAGTGTGAGGCAGTACACACTTCATCAATTATCCCTGAAAGTGGCTGTCTGCTAAACATGCTCTACCCTTATATGAGTGTAATTTTCCACTGTTTGGGTTCTTTATGCATAAGCCATCAACCTGCGACCAACCAACAGATTTCAGGAGAAAACATTCATAATATTGCATGAAATGCCTTTTTGTGGCAATTAATCAATTGTACCGTACTTCACAATAAGTGTCAAGTTTTCCTCGTGCCTGAGCACTTGTCTCAATATTTGCAAGTCTGTTTGCCCCTGAATGTGAGTGAATACACTGTAGGGAGCAATGTTTTTCACTACCATTGCTCCATGTCCTTGCCTCCCTGTGAATCTAAACAGCCTGTCTCCTCTCTCTCCACAGTTGATATGCAAAGTGTCAACACTGCGAGCGTTGTGCAGTAGGCATACAGAGAAGCTTACAGCTTTCAAAGCAATATACCCAGACATTGTGCGTGCCCACTTCCCCCCCTTATACAAGGAGCTATTCGGATCAGACTTTGAGCAGTCCATGCCCGTTGACGGGTAGCAGCCCTGCCAGGTGCCAGTGTGCCCACCGTAGGGGAATGTGGAGGAAGAATCTGAGACACTTTATTGGTGCCCTGCACAAACCAGAGTGGACAGATGGCACGCTGTTCAACTTCTTCTATTACAGTGGAGGGGAGAGGGCTTAGGGAGTTGATTCTCAAGGTTTACCTTATTGAATTTTGTTCTCTTTGGAAGACTTGTGGGATCCGACACCCCATTGGACATGAAGAGGAGATAGGGACAAATAATTTCTGTCTGGTTGAATTTGATCTCTTTGTGCGCATTTCTAACATGGATCTCAAGACTTATTTAATCCTTTCATTCATTCGCACCACCATTTACTGCATCACAATTATTATGATTTATCTGTGCATCCGTCTTGTAATTATATAAACAATTAATAGGCCGCCTTTAGAGTCAAACTAGTTGAAGGCCTCTTCAATTAGAGGATAAGTGCACATCAGTATTATTCAGATTACCCTCCCAAAACGGTTTTAGTATTTTTGTATTAAAACTTTTAATAGTCCCTATCTCCTTCATACACTATATCCTCAAACTGAAATAAATAGCTAATAAATGCGCACATTTTGGTCAAGCTCAGCCATTTTTCTTGTGTTCAGTCATATCTTTGGACACAGTGCTTGGAATGAAATCTCACACCGACTTTGAGGGAGGGTCCATCGGCATGGTGATGCAGTCGACACCTCTCTCTGGACAATCGTTTAAAAGAAAAAAAAAGAAACATAGAATTCTGGTAATTCTAATGAAAACGCAATGATTTTAGCTGTCAAAGACTCCATCCATCCACCATTGTTGCATAGTGAAATCATGTAAGGCCATCTGCTATTAATCCTTCTCTGGACAGGTGCCCTGGAGAAGCACAGGGCACCAACACAAAGAAAAGGGTCCATTCCACCTGTTTTATAATGTACTACAGGGTATATGGTCATAAGTACTTACTATACAGAAAAAAGTAATGTTTATAGAATATATTTTAAATAACATGTATGATATTAGTAGTTAGACCATTCTTAATTGTTGAATTGATAAGGCACTTTTATTTACACCTTTCTTTAATTTAAGACTTGTATATTTACCTAGTGATGTGTTGCATGTGCACAAGAAATACAAGTTGAACCATGGTCACAGAGGCTAGTCCTGGGAGCTGCAGATGATACTGGAAGTCTGGAAGTGTAAGGGCTGTCTGTTAGGATGGCTGCCGTGGCAACAAAGAGACATGGCCGAGAAGGCAGGTTAGAGACACTTCCTGTTAGACTTCTGTCAAAATGTAGCTCTGATATTCCTTTAAATATGCACACGTACAATAACAACCCTTGTAGTGATATTACTCTCTGAAGTCTTTTGTTTTGTGTTGTGAACAGACCTGAACTGCACAGCGTTGTTTGGACATTTATAAAATAGAGACATATTGTATATTGAGACTTGCTTTCATAGTTTAATATGAATTTAGAAATATGAAAAACTTTATATTGTGAGGAAGCCACAAGAAAACATACAATTAAAGCATTACCTTAGCCAGGTCTTACATATCAACATTGAATAGCCTTGTATTTGGACTGGGAAGATCACACGTCAACTGTAATCCAATTGTTCCATCTAGTGGAAAGTAGAGATACAGCAAGCAAATTAGCAGCCAACTGACAAAGGTACAAGGTGTAACCTTGTGTCTACGAGCTTTCTTAACATGCCTTTAATGTTTCTGTTGTTGTTTTTAAGTGACTTTACCTGCCTTCTCACCACAGCCTCAGCCCGGCAATACCACAACAGGACACAGAATAAACAGTGAAGGGAAAGTGAATATTCAAAGCCTTGTCTGGTAGTAAAGCTTCTATTTTTGTAACATGTTTTGGTTAATAAACTCATGAAAGAGAACGAGGGAGAGAAAAAGATGTCAGGTAGCACTTAACTATATTCCCGCAATAATTAGAATAGCTGTTGTTTTTGTGATTAGGGGAGAAACACAAAAATGGTAGGACAAGTGCTATTTTCAGAATGCTTTGTTGTTGTGCTTCTGTTTTGTTGAATGTGTCTTTCTTGTCAGTGTGGTAGTAAAGTGGTAGAAAAAACCCTGGATGTGCCAAACGGTAGTCGTTGCTTCCGCTTTCCAGTCTACTCGTCTGTAACGTAGAATGGATTCCTAAGACATTCCAGCAATCTCAGTAGCGGCTTCTAGAAATATCTTTTAAAAAAGAGGAAAAAAAAATGTTTTAAAAAAATGATATCCCTTTAGAAATCCAACAAAGCATGTTCACACATCTGTCACCAACCGTAACATAGAATACAGTTGTTTGTCTTTTGTTTTCTGTTTGCACACGATCATTCCTCTGCCGTGCAATTTGTACAAGGCGTTAATGCCTTGTGCTGTCACCCCTCAGGGAAGAGTTTCTTTTACGCTTTCTGTTTGTGAGGACATTTGTATTTGTTCATTAGGTTTAGTTTATTTTTCTGTTCAGGGATGTTCTATGAGAAGTGGTTGAGATTAACATTTGTATATTAATCATTGAGTTGTTCAGAATTTTATATCACCAATGTCCTAAAGAGGCCTCCAGCCACTCAAAAATCACTGCGCTACTAGAGTAAAAATGTCTTTTACAAACCACAGTTTTATCAGTCGTAGCATATTCCTGTCACACAAAAAGTCAGTTTTGGTTTCAAATGGTGTCATCAGGGTCTTTAAAAATGCTAACCCTCTTTGTTAGAAAAACCAAATATTCTTATGCAATATTAAATCTGTTGTGTTTGGGTTGTAGTAGATATGCTGTACCTAAGTCATAAACTCTGTTATGATCCAATGCTATTTGGATATGCACAAGCCCTCTACGACAAGTAAACCTCAGTCTCCCAGCAAAAGAAACCCAGTCTGGAACACTGCTAGACAATCCAGGTTGAGAGGCCTAGTGGCCCGGCAAGATCACCGAAGAGGATGAGGTGTGATCGCTCAGGGAGGGAACAGGTAGACAGAAGAAGCAACTTGCTTTCCTCTGGATAGCTATAGAGCATTTGATTAGCTCTTCTGTGAATTAACAAGGTCTTAAAAAAATCTGAAAGCACTCAATGGATAAGAGGAGGCTGAACTCTCTCAGCATAGCACACTGAACATGCAGTACAGCAGAAAATAATGTGGATTTGGATGATTTCCTAATAAGTATTTGCAAAAAAAAAAAAGATTTGTTTCATGGATATTCTTCAGCTATCTTAAACTGTTTGAATCTTATTAGAACATGTCAGTATTTTGTTAATGAACAGCTAAGGTCTACCGACAAAAGGTCTCATGAAGTGAAAATTTGTTATTTTTACATTAGTCTAAATAGTCGAGTGACTTATAATATGTTCAAGAATATTAAACAAGCAATATGTGTTACAATTACGGGTCTCTTCAGTGCAGTCGTCATCCTTTTGAATTTAGACAGCTGACTCAAACTGATCCTTTACTTTTCTAGAACAAAACTAATAAAGGCCCATTACTCAGTTTTCATCCCCTTGTGTGCTGGTATGGTTAGCAGAAAAAGGTCATCAAACACATGAAAACCTGTGTCTATAACTACAACCTGCACCTTCACACAAGCCTGTAAAGTGATGTCCTCCTGTATATTCTCACTTGAGATATCCCGATTTAAGTAAGGGATTGATGCTAAGTGTGCTATTCAGTCAGTGTATAGTATACAGTCAAATGTTCTGGTCCTTCTGTCTCTGCTCTGTTGTCTGTTTGTAAAAAGCAATAGTGTGTGTGTGTGCGTGTGTGTATGTGTTTGTTCTTACAGTGTGAATAAAATAAACCCCAGACAAGGCTTTAATAATTACAGAAGAACAGGGTTATGTGGACAAGGAGGTCTTGCTTTTATTTTGAACTTTACAAAAAAAAAAGGTTTTAGAAATGCTGATCTTGATCCATCCATGATAGGTGTATATTTGAAAAGCATGACATAATGCCTTCAACAATTCAAAGGTCTGCAGAACACTGTGAGGCAACATTGACCAGCTTCACAGTGGAAACATTCTTCACTCTCAGTTCAGCCACAGCCTAAGCTGAAATGGATTTTGGACTGTAAATTGTGAAAACGAGTCTTCTTGACCATAAATTGTGAAGATCAGTGTTATGTCATGCTTAAAGTTGTGCGGGAGTCGGTGTGTTACCCAGAACTTATGAGTCAGTCATCACATTTTAACAGAACTCATTTTCCCAAAGCACAGCGGATAAGGATTTATGATTAAAAATATGTTTAAGAATATAGTTTGAGAAAAAAAAAAGAAAAGCAACTTTTAGCCATAATCGAATGTCAAGCAATAATATATGTGTGCGTATTATTTTTGATTCTTTTGTGCATAAAAGTCTTTGAACATCTGCATGTAAATACACCTCTTATTTATCACTTTTTTTGGTTTTATTTTTTGTTGATTTTGTGGATGTTTTTATGTTTTATCTGTATATTTGACCAGTTCTGTTCCCAGGTGGAGAACTAAGAACTTGACATGGCCTGTATGCTGTATGTCTTATTTTCTCACTCGTTCTCTCTCCCCCCATTCTCAGCTGTTTATTCACCATATTTAATGTTATTATTGATCACATGTATAAAGGTAGCTTTGTAACTTCTGTCTGTATAGGTAAGAGGAAAATACTGCTACTAAGGCCTACCCAGTGAAAATATTTATCTGTTTATCAATTACATCATATTGTACGATAACTCTGTTTCTAGTTTGATTCCCTTCTTTAGGATTAGTTTGATAGAGATAGGGTGTGCTTACATTTATTTTGTGTTGCCCTAATGTGTGGTGCTAGGTAAGTTAATTTTGTGAACAAAGTATTGATTCCTAAGCCTAGCCGCCCTATTAGTCCATTCATTTCATTGCATATTAATGTATTATTGATATTAGGACGCAATAAATAATAATGATAATGAAAATGATAGTGGTAAAAGTACCCAGTCAGTACCTGTATCAGTGTGCTAGTCTTGGGATAAGGCACTTATTTCTTCTGACTTATAGCAAAGCTAGTATCTGCTAATTAACAAGCTATTTAAGATTGCTTTTCTGGTTTGTGGAAAAATGATAATATTCAAACTGAAACAGCAGTATTGTGTTTTTTCCTTTGTCTGATTGTAAAAACCACTCACTGAGGCTATAGTTTGTCAGGTTTTAAGATACTAAATATTTACCTCTTTTGTGTCTGCATAGTTCTTCACCTGATGCAGGAAAGTGGTGCTTGGATTTCATTTAACAGAGCCTCGATATGCTTTTGTTATTCCCCATTTTAGATCATCTTGAAACAGTGGTTTCTTCAGACCAGTGGCATAAATGTACAATGTGTTAGAAATGTACATGGAAGGATTGCCATTTGAGGACAAAGTTGACCTTTTCTCTCCATTCTGTAGCAACTATCAGTAAGAATATGCTTGCAATAATACACAACGTATCACACTGAGTGCCTCTCGGTGTAACAAGATGCATACATGGTTTTGATTGTCTTTTTTGTGTTTTTCCAGACGTGTACTGAAGTGACAATGTATTTTGTACATGAGGATAAATTCTCACTTTCACATACTTCAGATGTTTGAGATTCTTTCTTTATGTGTTGTTAATCATTTTCACGTGGGTTGATGCACTATGTTAATGGATTTTATTGTATAGACGGTCTGTTTGTACATGTGTACATGTCACCCCCACCTTGTTTGAAAAATTGGGAAGTTTGTTTCATGTTGATCTTGAACGATCAAATAAATTCCTGCAGATAATTTTACAGAAATGTTTTTTTTTTTTTATTAGGCAAAAACAGGCAAACCACAATTCTCCATTGTTTTTGTTTTTGTTTTTTTATCAAAGATTTACTGATGCATTGTACATCAAGTATTTGTATGTGTTTTTAAAGAAGACATACAGCACATCTGGATTTCTTTAATGTTCTGTGTTTAATGTATGCTCAGTCGGTTGGGGTAACTTAACATAGAGGGTGGGTAGAGCAGGGGTGGATTTTTTTTTTCATGCAAAAGCAACTATGGGAAAGCCGAAACTAGTGTGTGGTTGTAACAAATTTCTAAGTCACACGTTTGCTACTGATGTTAAAATGGGGACAGATGATCATGTACCTTTTTATCCAGCTCTTTTGAACTCTCTTTAGCAGGTAGTCTATTCACAAACGTAGTTTTGCTCCTTCTTGTCTGATTCTTAAATATGAAAATAAGTATTTTGATTCATTTGTAAATACGGCTGTAAAGAAAAATAAGAAATTTAATGTTGTCTTTTAAATACTTTTCATTCTAATATGAATGTTGTTATATTGTACTTAGAAACTGTACCTTTAATATTACCTTTATTAAAAGTGCATTGGACACATCGATTTTAGATGTGCTTTATGTGCTGTTATCCCATAATAAAATTTACCGCTTGTAATGGGCTTTTATTTCCTGACTGATTAACTGTCTCTGTCTCTTTCTCTCTTATACACACACACACGCGCACACACACACACACACACACAAACACAAACACTTTAATAAAATAAATCAAATGGTTCATTTTTGATTGACAGTAATTTCATCAGGGTAATAGCTTTTACTCCTGTAAACACTATTCTTCAAATAGAAGTATGCACATCTGCAAAATCATTATGCAATATGAGAACTTAATTCTAGTGATTATGAGATTCCACATTTTAAAGTGAGACATATAATATTCTTGTTGCAAGATTCATCAAAAAGTATTTTAAAAAATCTAAATCAAACTTTTAAATGGTAAGCTTTAGCTAGAGGTAAGAATTTGAATATGTGAGCAACTCATAAGTGAGTTGTGAAAGAAGTCAGTGAAGACACTTCTTTAGTAAAATGCCTTCTACTTTAATGAAGGCTAAATCTCCTTGGAGGTAATATTAACAATTTGTCTAATACATTTACCATTTTGATAAAGTGAACTGTAATATGATAACGTGGAGACAATTGTATGGATTTTTAATTGTTTTACAATCAATTTAATCTCCTTGGAATATATGAAAACTTTCATCATTGTATGACTAAGATGCAAAACACATTCTATTTTTAGCCAGACCACTAGCAGGTTTTAACTTATTTGTGCCCAGTTAATGTTCATAATTGTTTCTGGTGCATCATATTTTAATTTAAATTTCTAATTGAACTCTCTCTGTTATTAATACCTGAACCAGATTTGAACATTAAGGCTGGAAAATGCACAAGCTACTTGCTAAGAAGCATCTGCAGTGGAGTTGGGAATCACATCAGCAGATTTACTCAGATTTTACAGATCCTCAGAGTGCAACTCACGGACAGTGTTGGGGATCATTTAATTCCTAATTTCAGAGACAGGGGCGAGGGGCATAGACTGAGGTCCTGAGGTCTGAGTTGGAGAGCAAACTTAGTGACTGCATTATTTAATGTAGGAGGTAGGAATAGCACTTTTCTATTTGGCCGTATATAACTTTGAGTAAAGATTTTCTAAATTGATATTTAACTATTTTAAACATTCAACAATACATTGTAGGTTGCAGTGTCAGATGTTGTGGGGACTAACTTCTCTTTCAGGGGCAGATATTTTAGAGGGCTGGAGGACACCTAGCGTTAACTAAGTAAAGCTGCAAAGAAAGAGTTTTTGTTTCACAGACATTTTTCCAGTAAATTTCCAGGAAATAGGTATAATCGATGATAGTAATGTCCACAAGGGGGCAGCAATGTACACAACCGTCAAATTATTTTCACCAGACGAAGAACTTTGTCTGTCAAGAGTTTATTAGCTTGTCTATGCTAACTGCAATGTTTACAGTATCGCCAACGTGAAATGTTATCAGTTCTGTGTATTGCTAGGCAGTAACAGAAATGGAGCTTGTGTGGTAAGTAATATTCACAGTCACCATTGATCTTTACCGAATGTCACGAAGGTACTGGCAGATACCCAAACTACCCTAACTTTGGGCTGGTTCACGTTGGGTAAAAAGCCAATTAACAGTGTCTTGAATGGGAACTGTTAGCTGTGCTAACCATAAGTTAGCTAACTAATTAACGTCATTTGCAAAAGGTGCGTTTAAACGGAACGTGATTGCGATTATTTAGGTGTTTTTAGCTACTGATCGTTTATGTTTTCTTTTAGCTTACGTTATATTTAAAGGGAACCTGTCACCTGGGAGGACTAACCGAGAGAACTAGCTAACGCTACACCAGGCTAACCTTAGTTTGCAGTCAAGATATTTTATTAAGACAGGAAGTTAACGGCAACGTTAAGTTACAAATGGTAAATTACACTACAGCCTTATTTTGGGAATGAAATTGATTATCTGGCGTTAGTGTGATGTTTGGACTTTATATATAATTTTGTTAAGCTTTGTAAATACTATGTTCGGACTGACAAAACCAAATTAACGTTGGCGTTGGTTAGGTGATGGATTTAGAGTTTAATATTTAATTCTGCTCGACAGGATGGTTGGTTTCTAATAATTTATATATATCCCTGTCATAGTTCTTGTTACAGGGTCGTTATGTTTAGGTTATATGTGGCAGTGATTTAAACACTAGTTTAAATGCTTCTGGTCATAACGATGTAATGTTCACATTAGCTTGTATTTTGAAGGTTGGAAAAGGAAGTTGCACCATAGCGAGCTGCCCGTTATGTTCGTATAACTATTCACACACAACCATATTAAAACGTTATGTAAATCATCCTATCTGTAAGGTGATCTGATAATGTTACCTCAATCACAGTTATACTCCTAGTTTTGTACAATTACGCTGACGGTATCAGGTCACGATTAGTATAATTAGTGTTACTTAAATAGGGGTGATACTGATTGAATAAGGGTTGATTAGTCGTTTTACCATTTCTATCTGCTAAACATAGCAATATGCCACCAAAAGAAGAAAGTATATCTTCCATAGCCGAAATGATAAAATGTAATTTGCTCACACTTGCTGGATGGTCAGCAGAATACATGTGTGCAAAAGTACTCTACCTAATGATTAATACATTCTTTATTTCAATTTTTTTTTCCTTTTTATTGTAATCCAGTGTTTTTGCAAATGTTTTTGTTCTTTTTATTTGAATATATTATGACCAGTAGGTCTTAGTTGGAATTATGTAGTCATATGAGCAAGACCAGTCAAGTCGAGGTCATACATAACAAACTGATCTTCCAGTGTTTGCTTCATACTGAAAACCTTTGAAGTGGAGTTAGTGGTTTCTGTAAGTTAATCTGGTGGCAAAGCCTGTGCTTTTACAAATACCTCAGCTTGGTAGTCAGTAGATGGGAAAACAGAAAACAGTTCAATTACACCTGGATCATACATTACATACAGTAGCTATCCTTCACAACCCTACAACAACATCTTAGAGACACCATTTAAGTTCTTCAATGTTGCACATAAAAGTGTCAGAATGTACCAGGGCAGTGCAGAATGAAATGTTACAATCACAGGATAATAGTATTTAATATCTACTTTTAATTTAAGGGAGGACCCTCCAGTTCCTGATGCTCCATTCTTCACCAGAGATCTCTATGAGAAATATTCCCTTGCCCCTAATATCAGAGAACTTTGGACCTTTCTCCAAAAGTAAGACATTAAATAGAAATATTAAGTAAAACACCACTTCAGATCCATATCATTGTGTTTGTAAAGCCTAACGAGTTAGTGTTTATTCAACATGTTCTTTTCTCCAAAATTTCTTCTTTTTTCTAAGTACTGTAGAGAACACTAGCAACAAACAAGAATGTGTTGTTGAGGCTGCGGAAGCTTCCTGCTCTCCTCTCAATGAAGAAGCTGAAGAGTTTAAAGACAACAGTTGCGTTAGCAAGGAAGAGTCCTTCCAGGACAGCTGTGATGGTGATGATCCATATGAAGAAAATGCTTTCGAATGTGCAGACGAATGTAAGGATACTAAAAAATCAAAAGTAAAGCTCAGAATTGCTTACCCTGAGCCCAGACTGCCGTTCCCATGTATGTCCAGCCTGTCCAGCAAAGAGCAGAACACATATCTTGGCTTTTTGATGAATAAGAAAAATAGGGATCCCCCACAGGTAACAGCTTTCTGTCTTTAACGTTATTTTAATTCAGTCATTTTTTGTTGCATTGATATACTCACAGAATCTTTTTTTGTCTTTCAGAACTTAAGGGCACGAGTAAACAATGAAATTATGCAGTTCAATAGGTACTTACAAGATGTCGCCAGAATCTGTGCTGATGACTACAACTTTATATCACAGGGAGCTTTGCAGTATTCAGAGGTACTGATACTTCAAGGACCTGTACTGTCATCAGCTTGTACTATGTGTTCCTATTTAACCACAGAGCCCAAATTTGTTTTTCAGGATATCTTAAATGGTTGTTTGGAGTACATTAAGACATTTCCTCAGTTTTACCAGATCCATGAGATGACTAGTTTGACAGGGGGAACATTCAACCCGGCACTGACACTGACTTTTGAAAAACAGCTGCTGATCATGGTAATGTATCTCTGAAGTCCCTCTTTCACACAGAAGCTTTTCCAGTCCTAGACATGTAGGATTAGCACTTCATATACTCCAGTTATTTTTATAAATGCCATTGTCCAGTTTTATATTCAGATTTTCATTGTATTTTGCAGAATCAGTCTTTCTGTGTTGATTCACTTGCTCCATTTCTATGTTTGCACCCTTTATTTCTCCAGGGCAATGTGGATATTACAGACCACAAGATCGTGCCTGCTGATGCACAGCTTGCAACGGATTATCAAAGTGTTTCATCAGCGAATCCTCCAGCTAAAAGAGCTAAGGACATGCACGCTGTAAGCAATTGTTTCACTTTTTTAATTACTCCAATAAAGTAAGTCACAAAGATGTTTTACTCCTAGAATGGGATTCATGACCGCAGGTCTATTGTAACACAATTTCAGCTCTTGCAGTTTTCACAAAAGACACCAGAGGGTGTTCATGTTTTTCTCTGCAAAAATTGTGCCAGTTGTGTTTCTGAAGGACATTAGATCTCAGTCTTAAAATCCAGACAGTTTTATGGTTACTTAAATGTTTTGTCCAATACTATGTTGATTCTGAAAGTGTGATTTGTATTTTTGTCTTGTTTTTTTTTTTTTTACTTTTTCTACAGAAAATCAGCAGTGATACTAATGCAGAGAAGCTGTGTTCCCGTTATGAGCCTCACGTGTGTCTAACTCGAGATGCCCTGGCCAGGCTGCTGGACAACCATGGCCCTGACTTTCAGGAGCAGTGGGAGCTTCCTGTTTGTGTCAAATTAAACCCAGCAAAAGGTACAGCATCATCATTTATGCACTCAAGCTGTTGACATGGAAGATAGTTGAATTAAATCCAGTGTATGGTCTGTTGTTAAAACAATTGAGAGTAATGCATGCCTGTTGCCACATCTTTGTGTTGCTGTCCACTCCCTGCAAAATATACTCTATATATAAGTCTCATTAATTAAAATATGTATGTACAAAAAAAACTACACCCGAGCTCTAGGACCCTAGATTCATAGTCCACATAAACAAAACAAAGTAGATTGATGTTGTTTTAGCTAGCTTAACGGTTAACTTAAATGGTCAAAAGAGATCCGGTCTTGTTGAAATATTAGTTATGACAAGTCTCAAAGTTTATTCTTCATACCCAGGTAATGACATATAATTAGTCATTTTAAACTTACTGTAAAAAAAAGTTTTGCATTGATTTTGACTGAGACATTTTTAGTTATATGAAAAAATATAGCTTTAAAGAAATACAATTGGTGTGTATTAACATCAAGTGACCTCATGGTGGCACTTTTTCACACAGTGTATTTCATATGTCCTATTTACAGGCAGTAATCAGAAGAAGACCGTGTATATAGACTCACCTCTTCTGAAGACTGAAATTGCAGTAAGAGAAAGGAGTCATATCTACCATGAGGAGAGCTTAAAGCTCTCCATTAAGAAGGATGGGAGTAAACATGTGTTTCATTTAATGACAGAACTTCCAATGAATGAGAAGCAACTTTCTCTGGTATGTCAAATAGGTGTTTTCATATATGTGTTATATTGATTTATGTGATCAGAGTAGTGATTCCTTGTTTTCTGTTTCTAAATCAGGAGAGCCCACAAAGAAATTGTGCATCTTTTGAAAACACCGGTCTTGACTTTGACGTGGACCTCACTGACCTGGAGACATTCGGAGAGATGACACCCAATAAAACCTCCAAAGTGCACAAAATACAGGATGAACAGAATGCAGTTATTGAAAGTAAAAAATCTACCAGTTCCAAGAATTTAGATAACAGTAATAGGTCCAGTGGGTGTCTTGTGAACATAAGCAGTAGTTCACTAGAAGAGATGAACACCTCATTGACAGGTATGGATGACCCCATGACAGAGCAGACAACTCAGCCACTTTTTAGGAAGTCTCAGAGGCAGGATGATGATGATGAACAACCGTCTTTTACAGGAGACTCTGATGACGAAAAGCTGGTCATTGATGACTCTGTTTCTCCAGTAACACCTACAACACAATCCAAACATAGAACCACACCCTGTTCTTCAGACTCCCCTGTTACTCCCGTCTCTGAGAGTGTAACTTCAGAGGTTTCTTCCGCTCCACATGGTACAAGGCGGACCCGGCAATCTAAAAAATCAAAGGTGTCTGGTGATCAACTAGGAGAGATCCTGCGAATGCAGACAGCAATGTTCAACTCTGCAAGTGACACAGCCAAATGCCCCACTGTATCCCAGGAGACAAACTCACCCATCCAAAATGTAGGACCCTCAGTTCTCTCTCATCCAACATCTCTAGTTAAGTCCTGTGTGACCTCATATTTGGAGAGAAACCAGAACCAGGAGGAAAAGACCAGGGCAAATCCAGCACTGCTCAACGTTATGACTACAGAGCACAAGAGTTAGTTTAATTTTTAAATTGATCTCATCCTGTGAATTAAAGTTGTGTTTAAATGCTCAGTTACTGTACAAAATGTTATTGTCTCTCACACAGAAATATTGTCACAAGAACTACAGGCTGGTACGGAAGATGAACAAGATTATGATGCCCCAGAAGAGGGCAACCTGCTCTATAAACTCTACAGTCTACAAGATTTGCTGCTTATGGTGCGCAGCTCTGTCTCACTGACCCATACCAGAAATATGGGCAGCAGCCAAAACCAGGTACCTCAAGACACATTCTTCATAGATCCATTTCATACTTTGAAGTATAAAATGGTTAACCACTCTTGAGTCTATCTTGTGTTTTCTTCCCAAATAGTCTGTGCCAGTGCATGTCTTGCCCAAGCTGGAGTACCAGTTGAGTTATGGTGTTGAGTGTCTAACCAGCAGTGAGGCCTGTCAGCTGTGGACAGAGACAATGCTTCACTCCAGCACAGTTTCATACATTGGTAAAACTTGTATTGGTATTACTTGCTATTGTTACTACTCATTCTAAATTCAGTTGTAACCAAAGGCAGAAGTCTTCCCAGCTAACTCTTCTTCTACTATGAAATGTCCCTTTAGCCCTCAAATTTCAGCATACGCCCTTAAGAAAATAATAATTCAAACATTTATGTGGTTCAGAAACAGAACTTCCCCTTCTCTCGTTGGGTTCAGTGGATCCTTCCACTAACCAATGGCATGCTCTGTGGATGACTCATCATCCTGCTGAGACTGTGTAGGGCTTAAGTTTACTTTGTTGCCATAACTACGGCCACAATTGTTTGTTGGGAACACAGGAAGACCTCAGTGTCCACAGCTCAGCTAAATGTTGTTTTGAGCTTAGATTAAATTATTTTGATGTTCACTGCTATCTTACATGTGCTGCTTACCTGTAGCTCAAAGTTCAGACCCCACCCTGTTTTCTGTTCTAGATGTATTGATTTGTTGACTTATGTAGGCGGTGTCCTGGAATGTATGTAATCATTTACTGTCAAATGTATAGTTGTTTCAAACAGCGTACTATAAATTACAAAGGGCTGTTAGCATAGTTGACATTGAAAGTACAAGCTTGTACTGTATACTGCTTCTATATATTCAGCTATACTTTTCAATATCAACCCAGTTATGCAGTGTTACTGAGATCCTAGGTTTTCTGAGAAGTGTCTTAAGCTGTTTGAGTCTAAATAAAGCAAAGTGTTTTAGTTTACTAAAACTAGGATAAGACAAAGAATGGCCAGTGATAAAACATTGGTAACATTCAATATCTCCCAATTTGTGCAACAGCGATAGATAGCTCACCACACACTTCCTTCTTTGCTTAGCAATTCATAGTTTTTCATTATGCGGTTTATCACGAGGCATTGTGTATTTATGGCTGTGGTTGCAGGCTCTACGTCAGTCCATAATTGAAGGTAGGCACTTTTCTAATAAGCAGGCATTACAAGCAGGAGTGGGAGGCAGGAAAGGAGACAGGACCAAGAAGCATTTCTTATCACCCACTCATACTTGTAACAACACTGGCAAATCATCACAGACTAATTACTTTGTAAGCACTAGGAATCGCATTGATGATGAAGCAAAGCTCTTGATGTGCACGCTCATTAGCTCTTGTTCTTTTCTCAGTGTACCTCTCACCCTCCCTCTCCGTCTCTGTAGCTCACATCAATGCATACACATCAAAAGTAGCTTTGCTGAGAAAGCTACCAGACGACTGGAAACAGAACATCTCCTGTGGGTTCAAGTGAGTGTCGTTACAGCAGATGTGTGCTGATGATGAGGATGAATAACCCAATCACTGCTGTATGATCATGCTAGTTAGGATTTGGAGGTTGCCACCTAGAGACTGAAGTAGCTTATCAATAGTCCAGGTCTCTTCATCAATGGTAGCTCCTATAGTCTCTGTTGGTGTTATCTGAAATTATGTTGAAATTTAGATTCATAAAAAAAGTGAACGGACTGTAACTTGATTATCTCCTTTCCTTCCACAGGCCATCCAACTCACTCAATATACTGCACCACGTCCTGAAAAAGCTAGTTGGGTAAGTTAAGGTGGAGTTTTTAGTGCAGAGCTCCCTGGCCATTGTTTACCCCTCTTTGTTGCAGGTGTATTATTTCATATGATTGTTTACAGTGAAATCATTCTGCTGGAAGAATGCTAGTTTGGGTTGTTGTTGCGTCTCTAAAATTTATTGCCACAGTTTCTAATTAATGTTAATGTGCTTTTAAAATGTAATTTATTTAATATTTATTTGACTTTATGGCTTTAAGGATTTTTCATAAACTACTATTTAGTTTGAGAAAATCTCCAGATGAGCTGTATGGGCATGTTTGTCTTCACTTTCTGCTCAGGCTGATGTAAGATTTGCACAGTCAGTTTGACAGTCTCAGGTAGAACATATTCCTCTTTGTTTGCACTAGAGAGTTATTAAGTTATTATTAATTATTGCTCAACAAGAAAAAATGGATGTTGTCTTTATATTTCGCAAGCTCTCTTCCCATATGAATGCTACAGCATGTTTCATCGTGTGACCTTCGACTTTACCACACCCTCAGTGACTTAATTTGGTTTTGTAGGTTAGATGAAGGACATTACCTGATTGCGCACAAAGCAGGAGAACCATTTGTCACCCTATTAAAAGCTTCTACTGGGAGAGTGAGTCGGGGTGCATACAACTTGCAGCAGATCCACAGCTCTGTCCCACAGCCCCCAGTCTCTGGCAACGTACCTTGGATACCTGTTGATCCAGCTGTTGTCCTACCTTTTCACCGGGAACACAGACGTGTCCCCTGCACCTTTCCACCTAAACCCTTCCTAAAGGTGTGTACTTTATTTATGTGACCATAGTTACTGGGTTGAAAAATGACGATGTGAAGAAATTGAAATTTAACTGGAGAGGCGGACACACACGTGAGGCAAGAAAAATGAAATACTACCCAAACTAACTTGTGATGAGTGCAGAGCCCTTGGCTGTTTTCTTATCAGACAGGCTCAACTGCTGCATACTTTAGCTGCCGAAGCCCGAAACCTTTAATGGGGACAAAAGAGAGCTTACTTACTGTCAGCTCAGGACAGGCTGTTAGTGGAGAATCTGAGACATTTAGTGGATGCCTGTTTAAAATTCACGATAGATATCCTAACACATTTATAAACTTTTAACAGCAAAGCAAAACGAAGCAAAAATTCAACTGGGAGTTTGAATTATCAACATTTCCCAATAATGCTTGTAATAAGAACTAAAACCATTGTTGGGGGGGGGGGGGGGTGTATAATGTGTGATGCTGCCTGAATTTATGTATAGCTTTTTAAGGAATGTTTTTCTCTTCTTTAACCTGCCAGAAGGCAAGAGACGGATCATCACAGTCCAACAGTCGTGGAGCTGGACAGTCGAAGACAAACTCTAACGCAGTAGGCAACTCAAAAAACAAAAAAACGAAACGTATAGCCAAGCGCAACAAATATATTAAAAAACTAGTTAAGAAATCCATTTGAATTATCTGTATCATGGTATTTAATAATAATTTCCTATCATAGTTTACGTAAGTCAGATGAAGAGCTAGACCTGAACTGCTGAGGAGAGAAGGACAGGAAAAAACAGGAGTGACAGTCAATGACAATGTGAGACTTCCCAATGGAAATACATTATGAGAATGAGGTCTTTTATTGTATAGAATCTATACTTTAGAATTTCATCTTGTTCAAATGTGTGGTTTTTGTGCTTTGTCCATTGTAATGTTTTGTAACAGCAACAATAAACTTTGTTAAAGTGTTTGTGTAGAAACTGTTTTTAATGTGTGGACTGTGTAAAGTCAGTACATCACCTTGAAAATCTCCTGAAGCCGCAAAGATTCAGTCACCTGAAATAGTTTGTGCGTGGGAAAACTAACAAAGTTTTAGAGCTTTTGAGCTGCCTTGCTTGAGAATCCAGAGGCTTCCAGTGGAACAGGGTGGAGTTGTGTGCACAGAACAGGGAGGGAGTCTGACTCTGGGGTGGTTAAAAGGGAAGCATTTTGGTATGTCAGAAAAGTTAAACCCTCACAGCCATTCCACTTTAACTGTGTCAGGGCAAATCTCTGCATCATCTCAACTTTTACAGCTTAGGTAAGCTTTCTATATCTATATATTTTATTGTGAAATAACTGTGCAGTTGAGGAAAACTTTACATTGCAGCAAGGCTTAGATGATTTCCACATAGTTTCTAGTTTTTTTGGTTAGATAACAACATATTCCTGCTCTCTATTGTTAGTTCTTTAGTCTTTTTGGGGGTGTGCAGTGACTGTACTCAGTTGTCAGAGCACAGAGGACAGCAGTTTTTCCAGGGTGTGTCCAGGGTGTGTTTCTGAGGTTGCTGTTAAGAGTCTGTTCTGCCCGAAGACTTCAAAAGGAAAAATTCAAAGAGTAAAGACTATTTAACCATTTTACTAGAAACTATGCAAAACACAAATGTGTCAAATCACTAAAAAACTATTGTTGCTTCAAGTCTCTACAGTGATTTGTGTGACTCACTTGTACCAAATGCAACAACTCTGGACATTACGTCAGACCCTCAAGTTACAATTGTCTTCAGACAATACAAACATGACCTGTAGCATTCACCAACTTAGACTAGTCAGTGATAGGATTATGGTAAGATTTGATTACAAGATTCTATAGTGTTAACCCTCTTCTCACCTTTTCCAGAACAATCAGAATGGCGTTCGTATCAGAGTATCTGGGACAGCTGTCTCTCAACTTTGGGGTAAAGTCTAGTTTTAAGTCTTATTTTGAAAATTCTCTTTGCAATGTAAATCACATACTTTTTGTTTATAGCAGTTTAATATAAACAGTTTTTTAATCTCACTTTGCTTTGAATCCTCAGTCCACTGAACCCAAGTACCCCACTGTGGTAACTGCTGTGGACTTTGACCCTGACAGAGATGCTGCTAGGATAGAGACTGCTATCAAAACCAAAGGCAAGATAGTAAAGTAAAACTGTGCATGCAGCTAAAAATAAAATAAATAATCAGTGCCTGGTCTTGCGACTTCTCTACAAATGAGTAGCTGGTATTTGTGAGTCAGCATCCTGGCTTAAAATCTGGCTCTGACCATGCTGGGAACGCCTCCAAGTCTCTGCCTCAATATTGGCAGAATTCTGTTCTGGGTTCTGACTGGGAGCTATTTTGGCAACAGCCTGCCTGCTAAATCTCCAACAGTCCACCATTTTGTTGTGATAAAGATTATTCTCTGTGTGGACTGATGTTTCTTTACTAATGAGGGCACAAGGTTAAACTTTTCTGTGACCATGTCATATGTCAAAGCAACCCAGGTTTGCTACCAGATATTGAGATTG
Source organism: Ctenopoma multispine (assembly GCA_034779795.1). NCBI lineage: Eukaryota > Metazoa > Chordata > Actinopteri > Anabantiformes > Anabantidae > Ctenopoma > Ctenopoma multispine. The sequence goes on from JAUYWH010000024.1 coordinate 13,475,750, forward strand.
TATATTTGGATGTTTTCATTCCCCTATAAATAGATACCCAATATTGATCAGTGTTTTTTTTTAAGTGTGATAATGTACATACTATATAAAACTTTATTGTGTGTAACTTGGGCTCTAATCAAATGTTAATGTGATATCTTTTCATTCCTATGCTGTGGAGTCACCTGTGTTACAGTTCATGTTTAAGTTAATTCACATAACATACAATATGGTTTATTTCTGTCTATATATTCAGTGGTCACATACTTTTTTGTCTCACCTAATATGTGTAATGTGTCTTTACCACACTAACATTAGGAGTGGACGAACAGACCATCGTTGACATTCTAACAAGGCGAACTTATTCCCAAAGGAGAGACATTGCTTTTGCATATGAAAGGAGGGCAAAGAAGGTATGTTAGTCCTGGACAGAAAATCATAAATGCTTCACAGCGCTGATTATGTGGTGACACACATACAGTCTAATCACGTAACGTTATTGTGTTTTTATATTTTTAGGACATGATTTCAGCCCTAAAGGGAGCTCTGTCTGGCTCTCTGGAAACAGTGATCCTGGGCCTGATGAAGAGCACGACCCAGTATGATGCCACAGAGATCAGAGATTCTATCAAGGTGAGGAATATGGATTGTATCAGTGGATGATTACACTGCCCTCTGCTGGACACATGACAATGTTTTTTCTTCAGATACAAATGAAGGTGGTTTATGTAGGTATAAAAAGTCATGTAGATTTTCCTGTGTTTCAGGGCTTAGGAACAGATGAAGAAACCCTGATTGAGATTTTGTGCTCACGCAGCAATGATGAGCTGGTGGAGATTAAGAAGGTCTACAAGGAATGTAAGTCCCAAACGTCTCACGCATCCATTCATTTTTACCTATTGGTGATTGTACTGCCTAGACTCTCACTGTCCATCTTCTCTATTGTCATTCAACCTATATGGTTAGTCTGGTTATGTTTACAGAGCTTAATATCTAAAATGAATATTTCTCTTAGTGTTCAAGAAGGAACTGGAGAAAGATGTTGCAGGTGACACATCTGGGAGCTTTGCTAAGCTGCTGCTGGCTCTGGTCCAGGTGAGATCTGGCGCTGTCTGTCTTTGTGATTTACTATAACAATATTATCAGAACTTACCTGAGTTATGTCTTAATTCTTTACAGACCAAGAGAGATGAGCCATCTTCTATTATAGACTATGAAAAGATAGATACAGATGCCAGAGTAAGTGGCTCATTTACTCACACCCAACAGTTCATATTTGTAAAATGAATTGAATCCATATGTTACGCTGTTCATCATGAAAAAACTATTTTCTCCACATTGTTACTGTAAATAAACCTTAAGGTTCTGAATTAGCACATAAAACACAAGATTGTATTGCCTTCAAGATCTATGGTTGATACTTGTTTGGTGTTTAATGTAGATTCCTCTTAAATATGAACAGTTTATTTATTTAACAAGGTCATCTAAAATCATTTTCATATCTTAGTTTGGTCATTGTCATACAAAAGTAGTGTTAAATCTTTTCAGTATTATTATCAGAACGAAATTGCTCATTGTCAAAAATGATCATCTTCATAAAGTTTTTTTTTTTACAAAATTATCCAGATTACAGTTTGTGTACTATGGGGTGAAGTGTAAAATATGGCAGTGTTTATTTGTATTTTCTTGATTCAACACAGGCGCTGTATGATGCTGGAGTAAAGATAAAAGGAACTGATGTGCCCACCTGGATCTCCATTATGACTGAGAGAAGTGTACCCCACCTGCAAAAAGGTGCTACACCTTGTTTTCACATGGCATAATTGTTACATAAGTGTTTGTAACATACCAACCAGGTAAACATTTCTTTTCTTCTCTGCTTGTTAGTGTTTCAGAGGTACAAGAGCTACAGTCCCTACGACATGCAGGAGAGTATTGTGAAGGAAGTCAAAGGAGATTTGCAAAAGTCCTTCCTTGTTCTAGGTACACTTGTATTTATTACTAATTTCTGTTGTTTACACAAATTGGTAGTTAAACATATTTATTCATAATAATAGGCTTAATAGGCAATAATAGGCAAATTTTGCTGTACAAATGATATAATGTAGATATAATAAATTTAGTACAAAGTCTGTTATTGTGGATTTTTATTTAGTTTTCTTCTTCTGTTCCAGTTGACTGCTTTGAAAACAAACAGCTGTTCTTTGCCAAGAGACTGAATGAAGCAATGAAGGTAGTTACAGTTCTGTTCTCTTTCTTCTAATGTGGCTATTTTGAGGCCCAGACTTTTTTCCATCTTATTCTTACATCTTCTCGTGAAAGAGCAATTTGGCTTCGGGAACACAGAATACAAAGTTGGCAAAAGTTGTCTTACAACAGCGTTGCATCAGCTGCTGTGGTTCAGTATAGAACAACTTCAGTAAGTGCTGACTTGTGCTCATCTGCTCAGAGTAAAGGGGCAAAGGAGAAGATTGTGACCAGAATTATTGTGTCACGCTGCGAGGTGGACCTGAAGAAGATCTGCTCTGAATACAAGTCCTCCTTTGGCCAATCTCTGCAAAAAACTATCTTGGTAAGTGAACTTTACAATCTGCCTCTGGTCTGTTAGTGATTCACAGTAAGGCTTGTTCTATCATTCAGCTGCTCTGACCTGCTCTGTTTCTGCAGGAACACACTAAGGGAGATTACCAGAAGGTTCTGCTAGGCCTGTGTGGACCAGAGGATTAGGAAATAAATCATCAGCATGAAAAGGGTGTCACTTTCCACTGGTGGAATCGTGGCTCTATGCATATGCCACTTGGGGGAAAAACTTTGTGGAAAAAAACTCATCCTACACACACACACACATTTGAATCCAGCATTCAGAAAGATAATTTTAACTTTTTGGTTGCGTGAATGGCCTGTGTTACGTCTTACTTTTGTTACACCGAGATGACAATAAAGTTGCTGTGCTCTGCTGTTTGTTTCTTACTTTTCTTTGCATCTTATTTTATACTTAAATGGATGACCACCAGAGGGCGCCATAGTATTACAAGCAGCTGAATTTGCTCCCGCAGTCTTGTCATGTCTGATACCTGCTGAAAAAAAGATCATAGAAGTAATTTAAAATATATCTATATATATATATATATATATATATATATATATATATATATATATAAAACAAAATTTTATATCTAAAATTACATTTCTGTGTTACGTTGCTTTTTTCCACAGTTAGTGAAATAGTGAAATAGTAACATGTGGACTACATATATTCTACTGGCACATTAAAAGAGCTGAAAATACTACAACTTGAGACATTTAGAAAGCATAGATAAAATTAGTATGTTTAAAATCAAAATTTCAGCCCCACTCTTTGCAAATTTAGACATTTATCATTATAAAAACAGCAACATATGATCTCTAAAACCTCTTTTCATGCCAAGATGAGCAGTCTTCATCTTTCACTATGAAATTCTATCAAGATGATTTAATCATTAGTGTGTTTTTCTGTGTTTGTTTGGTGCTAATATTTTAATTAAAAATGTTAATTTTACCTCCAGCAAAATGATTTGCATACCACTAAACAAGCGTCTATACACTGTGTTTCTGCTGTTTAGTTTGTGGTCTCTCAGGATGAAATAACCACCACTGTGTTGTCAAGGCATTTCTACTGAAGTATAAGAAAAAATGGCCCCAAAAGGCAAGATCAGTATTGCTGAACACAGCAATGAGGAAAAAGATGTGAAGGAAAGCACTGATTTAATAATCTAATGAAAATAAAGTGGTGTAATGTGGCTCATATGATAGAAGATCATCTATTATTGGGAGAGAAATTGCCTTCTAAAATAGTGCTTCTGTCTAATCTTTTCCTTGGTTCAGTAGCTGAAGAGAAAAATGGCTTCAAATCTTAACAAGGCATTGGATTTATGATCATTTTGTAATAATATTGATGAGAACATTAGCCCTTTGTGATGGTTTATGTTTATAGGCAATAAAAATATAAAATATAGTGTAAAGTAAGGTAAAACAGTATTTTGCAAAGCAGGGAGTGAGATTTATGTGTGAATATGGAGACAGATTAATCTCTGCGTCATAAAGAAGAAAGTGCCACCATATCTTTTCTTTTTTTATATGGATGTACAACATGCTGTTCTGTTCAAGGCCAGCCCGTAGGGACCTCCAGCAAACCCAAGGGGAACTCTCTTCTCAATTGAAACGATGCAATTTACTGTCCCAAACGTTGGCACTTCATCATTCAGAGGACTTTAACCCCATGAATGTCAAACACAGAGCAGGCTGGGAAGGAGATGGGATACATTGCATTACCATAACAACTAGAGCCAAATGACAGGCACTCAGAAGCCCAAAAGGTGAAGAATAAAACCATATAATCACCTAAAAATGTTTAAATTTGAAAATAGGGTTTTGATGACTTTATATGACTTTATATTACTATAAGCTACAGAAGGAGTTCTTTCCCCCAAATAAGAGTAACAGTAAGTAAGATACCATTAAAGAACTAGTGACCATTTCCAGCTGTCAGACATCTGGATTCTCATTGTTTTAAAGGTCAAAGAACTCCTTCTCTCTTTTTTAATTCTTGTCCCAGATCGAACATGTGGAAAGCCCACCCCTCTGCCCTTTATCTCAGAGACAAAGCTGAGGCAGCGCTGCAGGCATCCAGCAACATTAAAGTTTCACGGTGCAGCTGTATAGCTGCTGCTGGCCCCCCAGACATACCAACTGCAGATTGGGAAGATATTAGTTTGTGCTTTTTATTAATTCATTGCATTAAACAGAACTCACAAGTTAGAGAATCAACAGCTTCTTAATGTTTCCTTTCATTTCCCTCTCTCCTTGACACATCTAAACCTGCCTCAGTATTTTTCTTCAGAGAACCAAGGGGTATTTAATTATAGAGTAGTAGGCCACCAAGGTCTGCTTTTAATTGTGCGCATCTGTGTGTTTGTGTGTGTGTGTGTTTGCCTGCAGCTCTATAGGTCGCAGACATATTCTAAATGAGAAGTCCTACAGGCTAAGCTGGAAGATCCACTCCCCCAACACATCTACAGAGCCAAGAGAGCCAGAGTTTGATTAATATTTTCTTAATTATCATTATTTAATTCAGAAAATCTCCAGCTTCTTCAGTGAAAGTGTGACCTTTGTCTCTGTGATGCTGAATATCCTGGCTCATTAAGGGCACAGAGAGATCCTGTATATGGTAAATAAGAGGCTGTGTCTTCTGCTGGTGCCCCAGGGAGAGTTGGCACCACACTGAAGGACATCTCCTTCTAAAGAATGGCACTCTGCTGATGTTTCTGTGCTAAAACTGTAAAGCCGGATCCTCTGCCTCTGGCATCGTCAGGCCTGCTTCCTTTTATGAGGCTCAAACTGAAACAACAGTACCGGCAGATGAGTGTTGTGCACTCGTCATGCCATCAGGCTGTCTCCTTTGTACAGAAGACTGGTGATTGAAACAACATAAGAAAGCAGAATAAGGCCTGTCTCCTTTTTTTGGTTCTGGCTGCAGTCAGTCCATCTGCAGACAAAAAAGACATATCAAGAAGTTTATAAAGGAGCTTTGTGTACATGCAACACAATATATGTCTTTGAAGAGAGCAGATTCTGTCATCTTGAGGAGCCAAAAAGATTCTCTTCAAGGTTATTTTTTGAAGCACAGCATGAGCCTGCCATTTCCGTTCAGTCGGTTTATACAGTATTTACACATAATATGTAGCTTGCATAAAAAAAGGAAATGTTTTGATTAATTGTGCATTACCTCAATCATGTTTGATATGTCTCACAATCAAGTTTGTTAAAAAAAAGCACGCCTGGAGACACAACCAGACTTTTAGAAGGTTTATCAGATCAGCAGTATTTGAAGCTAAGGGCTGGACTAGATGCTGAGTTTTCTCTTTGCTTGAAGCATCCTGTCTATTGCCATGTGCTGAAGGGATGAGAATACCCAACGGCTTTTTAACCTCCACACTTTCTATGTATACCCACTGTCTCCCTTCCATCAGTTTGTCCACAGAGATGGTCCTTATTCCCTGTGCCTGTTCTGCCACTCGCTCTTCTGCCAAACATGCAAAAGGGGATTTTTTGACAGAGAACCACGCTTGCTAAGACTGTTGTGTTTTGATCAAATGTCTGACAGAGATTGCTGAAGCACGGGATTTCTCCTTTATACCATGCAGTATGCACAGATGCATATAATACATGTACAGTTTAATCTTTTGATGGGGCTCTGTGGCCTCCAGCCAGATGTACTAATGATAATTTCCTGTGAAGTGGTTGTAATGGTCTGGCCCCAGCTTCTGCAGCTGCTTCATTGTTTGTACATGACACAGGATCAGTTTGGGTCTGTGTACTTTATGGCAATGATGATAATACCGGGAACTGCAAAGGGGAGGACAGTCTCTATCAGGCTGGCATATTAATGTTTATTTACACCATGGCTAATAAGATGTGTGCTCTGCAGCTAGGTGAGACAGAATGATGGTGGGTAATTAAACTGCTTTGCTTTAGATTCATTCATTATCCATACTCAAGCCTGCATACATAATGTAATAATGTAAAATAAGGCTTGTTGCAGCAGTGGATGAGGTGACCATGGCGAGGTGTTGTCATTTTTGGAGCGCGGTATAAATCAATATGGTGTGTCACTGCAGACAAAATGTATAGAGATTGGTGTGATATATTTGGGATATATATTCAGAAGCAAGCGACATATGACCCTTTTTACATGAACACAAAGGCACTGACAACACCCATTTGTGTTTCAGTGTGTGGCTTCCAGTCTCCAACCTGTTGGTGGTTCAGGATTGACTGAGTGGGTCTCTAATCCATATTGTCATGATGCTTAATCCAATCTGCTGAAGGTAAACCCTGTCACCAGTGTCCTTGTTCAACTGGCCACTGGACCCTATACACACACAAACACACACACACACACACACACACACACACACACACACACACACACACACACACACACACACACACACACACACAACCTCACCTTCATGCAAGAGTTTGAAATCAGCTAGGCAGACACTCAAGCATGAACCAAATGTCAGTGACAAGCCACAGGGAGAGAAGAGGAGCCCATGTTAATTATTACAGAGAGAAATCATAATGTTTCACCTGCAAGACATGCCATCCTGGATATCGGTGGATCATGAAGTCATTTTCTTTTTTTCCCTCTGGGGATAAACCAAGAGGAGACACAATTTCAATGAGTAGGTCTTTAAAAGCAGTGATTAAGTCTGTGATGGATGTGTTTTTTTTTCTGCAATCTTTTGCTTATGACATTATGGAATTGTGTTGTGTGTACTTCTCTAAAGTGAATTACAAAGGTATTACACAAAAGGTTGAGCATATCAATCGGAAGATGAGGAAGTTAGAGAAAGCTGCAGAGTTTTTTTGTTCATCAAAATGTCATAGAATTACAGATATTGTTTGAACCTAGGCTATAAAGCGCCGCTTCCTCTGACAGGGGAAATGCTAAGTTTTGGAAAGGTGTCTACAAATTTCTTCCCAGTGCACCTCTATTCTTTCATTTGATTTTGAACATGCAGGAAAAAAACAGCCTCCCTCATCATCATGTTCTGACAACATGTTTCCCATGTGCCACTTAACCTTTGGAGATTTTCCAATTCTCTCTGATCATTCACTGTTTGGTTCATATTAATTAGCCCTAGGGCACAGCAGAGAGTTGCAGGCTTTGAAGCAGAAGGAAAAAACCCCCCAGCAAAAATGAAGTAAAAGGAAAAATTATTTTGTTATTTCTGTTTCATTATGGCATTTTCCTGATGAGAATCCTGTGTGAGAATCTTGGTGGTGCCAGTGAGCATAATTAGTGGCGTGGGTGCTGGAAAGGATGGAAGTCTGCTTGAGTTTGTGTCCCTGTCACCGTTCATCCCTCTCCCTGCAAGGAAGTTGGCCAGAGCAGCCTGACCTCCCTCAGGTGGCCATGGATATGGAAATCAGTTCAAAAATGGAACACAAGATGGTTTTTCATAGCATTCAGCTTTCCTGAAAATAAAGAAAGCTTTTCATTCATTTTGGCTCCTGGCAGAAATGGTCTTTTCTGTACTTTGAAATACATTCTTGGTGAAAAGTGCCTGGTGGCAGGCAGAGCAATATTGCCTGAGCCCAAAGAATATGCTGTGCATCTGAAATTATTTTAACCATTTCACTACTTGTGTCTCATCCCTTCTGGTTAGGAAAGTGCTGTGGAGATCATGACGTGTAGACTGTACAGCACAATTCAACCTCTGGCCTTATCATGAACAACTGTAGGTACAGCTAAAAATACAGGATCCACCACAGTCAGGTGACAGTTTGAGCTCCAAAAAGTTTTTTTTTCCCTCTCTCACAAAACAACCTTTTTCTTAAAGCAGCAATGGCTTGAAATCCTCTACTCCAAAACAGTGGAAATATTCATGAGAAAATGTGCTGGAGAAGACGAGCCGCAGCACAACCAGAGGCTTTATTCTCCAGGTTCTCCGGGCAAATCTGTTCCTGTGCTTCTATTTGACGCTTGTCTAAAGCACATAAAGACAAAGACAGGAAGTATGATTAGCCATGGAGAATAAGAGTGCAGCGCTCCCTCCAGGATAAGTCTTGAGGTGGGACTGATCAAAGCTATGCCCAGAGACAGAGGGAGACTGAACCAGCACTTTTTCAATGGCTATCTCTGCCGTAAGACATGGGAGGGGGAAGGGGGTGTTCTATAGATATTTCCCTTTCAACACCTTTGCCAGGAAGTTGTTAATATTTTGCTACCGCACAATATAAAACAAAAGGTTCAACAGTACTGTTAAACCTTTTCTTAACTATACGTATGTGTCAGTGTTTTAATTTTATGAAAAAGACGTAAACTGTAAATGTGATTTATAGTGAAGAATAGTTACATTGTATTAGTAACTGAGAACATTATTTAAAAACTATGAAGAACTATGGTTTATGTACACATTTTTGTAACACTAACCATGCATATGTTTCCAGTGCAGCAAATGTTTGCAATCTATCCAGTTTTTATACAGAGAGTCTTTCTTTATGACATGTCTTTTGCATTTCAATCGCGCAATCTTTCATCTTATTATTTCAAGATCATGGGTGCTGGTTACCCCAGCTTTCTAATACAGACTAGGAAATGCCACATATGCCAACTTTACTGGCTGCATGTTCTTTCAAGTGCACCCAGTGTCTTTTAGTCAAGGAGAAACAGGAATGCAGGTATATTCTGTTGGCCTTAGGGTCTGCAACTGAAAGTACAAGGCTCTTGCTGGGAATTGAGAAGGACACAGTGAGATGAGATGCCTTCATTATGGATATGTTTAAAGCAGAGCAGACCTCTCTGAGACTGGTTATATCAAAAGGAGGACTTTGATATCTTGGCCCCAGACACTTATACAGTAGGTGTCATAATGATAGTCGCCTGCTACTTTCATTTTCATTGTTTTTTTCCCCACTATTATCATCAATATTTGATTTTACCCCTGCATCATCTTTATATACCTACATACAACTTGAAGTATGTGCATATTTAACATTGTCTATTAGTTATGGGATTTACTGTATATATAATGCATCTGCATGTGTAGCCACACTTTTTTTCTCAGTAACATGCAGATAATGGAAGCGAGACCAAAATATTTTTTATTAATGTAATTATTTGTATTAATTTACAAACTGAAGCTTTGTATTCCTCCAGCAAAGCTTAAAAGCAGAACTTGCACACTGTTTATTAATATATTCTTAACATTTTGGCAATAGCTAGACAACCGTCAATGTGCTTATTCATAAAAGCACAAATTTAAATTTCTGGCTTGGTCTGTTAAGCCTCTAAACTAGGAGACTAAATATATACTTACATTTTATTTCAAAGAGAAAAAATCCTCTCTGGCAAAAAGACTAACTATGAAGAACTTTACTCAAGGATAGGAAGCACATCATTAAAATGGGGGAGAAATATTAAAAAGGGGGGATGTGAAAGTGGGAAGATCTACTCGCCTTTGGCTACTCTGACTCTCTTCAAAAAACATCTTGAGATCTTTCCCTCCCTCAGACCTGCACTCTCCCTTGTTATTTGACTTTATTTGCTGGTTTCACACTGATTTGAGCTGTGGAGTTTTCCACTAAATAATCAATCACATACAGTATCATGAAGGCAAAGGATCCCTATGAGGAGGCTCTTTTACTGCATGCAGCATGAACACAAGTCTGAGTGAAGGGTAAAATTGCTGTAGTCCCTTCATGTCTGCTTGACACCTCAGATTACATCAAAGTCCCCAAGTCTACGTGACCTCAAACGCATCCCCAGAGTGTGGCCTGGTTGTCCTAATTATAATACACAGAAATATGAATGCTGAGGGGGGTCCCCTTTATAAAAGTGTAGGTATGAGGTAATTACCTGTTTTTGCTGCCCTCTGCCTTCCTTTTGTCTCGTATCATCTGTGACACGGACGGGTGCTGTGCTGTCAGCTCACGCCAAAAGATGAGCCATGAGTAAGGGACATTAACACATTACTCCCAGTCCCTCATGGATAATGGAACAAGGTTTCATTTGAATGATAAACAAAATGACTTGGAGACACTGGGAAGATCACTCGCACCTGCCCCTCCCTGCTTTGATGCAAAGCTGAGTATTATGCAAAACAAGGAGGCAGGATTCTTAGTGTCCCGTTAACTGATCTGTGTGTCTCCGAGGCATTTTGGACAATTATGAGTCTGTAGAAGTGACTCTACCTTGCTAATAGTATGCGGTGTTGTGTTCGCTGTCTTTTTATGAGAGCACAGCTACTTTCATCTGTAAAGTTCTTCACCAAATCTTGTGTTCTTCAGATCAGCATAGACTTGAAACTGAAGCCCTTAATCAAAAACAACAAAGCACAGTGTGTCCGGTGTGATAAATAATTGGACCTTATCAAAACAATCAAATCAAGTAAGAGAGAATTAAATATTTATGTGCTGAAGAATACAAAGTAAATATATGTATTCATTTGTAGGGGAAGGAATATTCTGCAGCACATAGCTGCAGTGCTGTTTATTTTCATTTATGAAGACTTTCAATTCAAAACAAACTCAAGTTATTTTAGTTTATTTTGTTGCCAATAAACAGCTCCGGGGTATGTTGTTCTACAGTGACGCTCTGACTAAAAACAGTACTTCAAGTCTCCTGAAATCTACAGTGGTGCGGCTCATACTGCCACGCTTGAAGAGTGACTCCTTAGAACAGAGTCTAAAAAGAGAACATTGAATATATATTGGTTAACATCCTTTAACGGTAACTACAATTAATGTGTGAAGCTGTGCTTGAATCCCACTTTGTGCCGTGCACCTGCCAATCACGATGTTTGTTGAGCTAGATCACAGTGTTGTTTTCCTACTGTATTCAGCGACGCATTTATTTCCATTGGTGTGAAAGGATTTTATTTACTGGTCTTTTGAAGATGAGGCAGAGCTGCACATGCTGTGCAAAGACTTTCAAATTGCAAAATTGAAAAAAAGAGGAAAAAGGGAATGCGAGATTAGCAATCTAACTGTGCCTTCAGAATTGCGTGTTTGCACTGAAGGAAAGCCAAGTTCACTTGAACTGATTCGGTGAGTGTGTGCTCGCTGCAGCTTCACCATCTTGTGCTTATTGAGGAAACTGACACAGGTTCCTGCTGCTCTAGTCAAAACCATTACAAATAAAACCATTTGAGAACGCAAAGAGCCTGTAATTATGTGTGAAATTCAAAGGTGAAATTAGTCTTCTTTAGAATCAACCATTTGGGAGTCTCATACCTCTAAAAACTACCCAGCGTGCTCTGTTTAATTGACTTTCAGCATCTGTTTTCTCTGTACGTCGAAAGAAGCCTTTGGTGTGTGACTTGTTCTACAGGGAGTCTCAGCAGTTCAGGTTTCACAGTCCTCTAGTGGTTACAGCAGTGTATTCAGAGAGATGCCAACCCAGACATCTCAACACCTTTTTGAAACAAAGCCCACAAGGCACAGGCAAGCACAAGTCCCTCATCAGGACATGCCGCTGTCTGTCATCAATGTTGACCAGCCACACTCCTCATGGCTCCTGCATGGCTGCATCTGGGAGCTTCCTTAATCCCTCATCTTTGTCATTTTAGGTCAGTAGATGTGCTAGTTTTCATCTTGAGATTTATGACAAAGGAAATACTCTGAAGGTATGTAAAGAGGAAATTCTCTGAACTTGTGTATTTTTTCTGTGGATGAGTTCAAACTTTGTTTCTCCTGAGATGAACCTCGCTGATTTATACGGTGGCAACATTCATCTACAGGGACATTCAAGGGACAAATTTAGTCAAAATGATTCTGACTCAATATAAATTCAGATTTCAGTTATTGCCAGACAGCATCAGGAAGGTGAGGATTTTAACAATAGAACCTAAGCTTTTATGTGTCGGCCACTTTGCTAATTAGATGGATTAAAATGTGCTCTGCAAAGGAAATTAATTTGCAAGTGAATGGCAGTTAGTAGGCAAACATTTATAGCAGATGACACAAACCCCTGAGGATATTCCACGGTTAGTTTGCCACAATTTAGAAATTACACAACTCGTTTACTAAATAACAGGCTCATTTTTCCCTCAACTGCATTCTTTAGCGCCTCACTGTCACTTGACTTTTAGATATATTGAAAATAGGTTAGTCTGTCCCAGTGAATGAAGCCTCCTGATAGCACCACTCACTGAAGTAATAGATAGTCATTTATAATTCATGAGGAGGCTAGTCCCCCAAGTTAATTTTGCCCAAGGCAGTGTTTACTTCTGCTTTGTACTTTGTTTAAAGTCAGTTGTTGACAACTCTTGTACATGTCAAACTATCACCGCTAATAATTGCTTAAGGAGATAGAACTTTTGCAAATGTTGGTTCCACCAGAGGTATATTCGCCTCACCCTATGCAGAATTTCTTCAGATGAATTTTTGATTCATCTCCTTCTCGCTCTTGACAAAAAGTCCTCTGTAATTCAAAGCAATAGCTGTAAGAGAAATTATAAAAAAGAATAATGTAGTATGCTCTCCATAACATCCTAGTTCTGATGTGAAATACAAAATGTCTCTCTTACTCCCTCTCCTCTCCCACCACCCCCTCTTCCTTTCTTTCTCCATCTCTGACTTGATTCTTTTTTCTTTTTTTTTTTTTTCATTTTGACCAAAAGAGGGACCATGGTGATAGATGATGACTGTCGCACGCTGTGGATTGACAGAATATATTGTAGGAGAGTTAAGGGCCTTGGGCACTACCTCTGTGGGTCAACCCTGTTCCCCTATCTGTGCAGATAGTTGCATTCACTCAATACAAGCAGTCACTTGATTAATGCCAATTATCCAGGCTGTCACTTTCCCTGGTGAGGGTGGCCCAGGATGCACCCCGTCCCCCACACTTCCCGTCTAGAGCGGACGTACACTAAAAGTCTGCGCTCATAGCTGTAGGCTGTGGGAATGATTTCGAATGCGGAGACGGGGGGAAATAAAAGAAATGAGGGAAGCAAGTTCTGAGTTTGGCAGTGTGATCGGATTGACTTCCAAAACAGTTACAAGGGGAGTGTCATTTCTTCCAAAAAAGACGTCTCCCAAGGGCTGCTCCATCTTCCATCAGTCAGTCACCAGTTTAATATTCAGCTGTACACTGTCTACAGGAGCCAACTGGGTTACGTTCACTAAGGTATACAAAATTCACTTATGTGTTGGTTTTGCCCTAAACCAGAGGTACTAACTTTGATGTGAATGTGCTCAAATGTGACATAGGTATGAACAATAACAGGCATAATTCATGCCGCTGAAAATAAATGTAGGTAACTTTTGGAATCCTGAAGGAATAAACCCATATATACAGTAAGTGGAGCCAAATTAAATCCAAACCAAAGAAGTGTTAACAGCTGGTGTCAAACCTGAACAAAAACATCACACAAAAACACGACAGTGTTAAATTATCAACCCTTTAAGAATAAAAAAAAAACAAATCTAACATTTAATGACATTATAATTGTGACCTCTGAGCCTTAAACAATTTTTAGTTAAATCCCAAAAGTCAGATTAAGCCCGTTTCTCAGTCTCTCTGCAGTCACTGGTTCTTAGCTGCACTGCAGTACTTTTCCTAGTTCCAAAAACACAATCACAGTGTTTTCGAGCCACTCTTTAAACAGTACTGCTGTGTATTTACTGATCTATTTCTTGCTGCTTTTATGTTGTTACTGTGTCTCTTGTAACTTCTCAGTATTCAGCAGCAGAGAAGTGAAACACAGAGCTCCTCTAAACAGCAGAGGTTATCCTCAGTATGGATGTCTGCAGGGGAGTAAACACCACTGGAGCGCAAGTGAATATTTTGTATGAGAGGACATTAATTATTCATGCCCGCTTCATTGTGTATGATGATGTGTCAGGATGTTTGCCAATAAACAACAATATTCCTTGTAGGATTGATCCAATATGAAAAGTTGTTGAGCTAGTTCCTCTCAGTATAAAAAAGTCTGACGAATGCAGTATGTGGGAGAGCTGGCACTAGTACTTATTTATGGAAATATCAATATTGTATCATAATACCATATCCTCTCCTCTTAGTATAAACAATACAATCAAAAGGGTATTTTAAATCTGGACTGTGAGAATGGCATTAATATGAGGATTAAAGAAACTGTAAAAACCGCTGAATACAAAGCTGTGTAATCAAATCGATTTGAGGCAGTGTAAACTGGGTCAATGTGGTGTTGGGATTTTCTGGATTGGCAGAAAAGTACACACAAAGGAAAACACAAAAATACTCTGCACCTTGTTTTGAAGTGTTTATTCTGCTCAAACGGAGGCACTAACTAAGTGTGGCATGCCCCAGTCATACAGCTTGTCATTGGCTCTTAGTGCAGAGCGATAAGCCTGGTGTGTCTGCAGGGGGATTTCTGCTCTCTTTCATGGTAGTGGTGCCCCCGCCACCGTCTCCTTGCAATGCCCCAGGGAGTACATCACCGCACGGGCAGGACAGCAGGCTGGCCTGGGCGTTATAATTGCCATCTCCTCCTAGTACACATTGTGCACTGTGGAGCACGGTGATTAAATAAAAAAAACTCCTCTGCATCCAAGCTCTTTACCTTGCAGGCAAAACAGCAGGCTCCTCTGGGATGGGGTCATCATGGCCCCTCTGTGTTCTGTGATCTCTGCAAAAGAGACGGGGGGGGGGTGATGCAGTCTGCTCTCTATTATAGGGTGTACCGTTGGAGAAAAAAAACATGAACTTCATAGGTGTTGAAATGAAGATTTGTCAAAAGATTTCCGTATACAGTGTTCACATGCAACAATGAAATGTTAGCTAGATATCTGAATAAATGAAAAATAAGAGCTGAGGTTGAACAATACATTTTTATATTTCACGCTGTGAAATAACACAACTCTCTTAACTATTGTCAACATGCTTCCTTTTTCAATCCTGATAAACGTATTCAGTTTGGGCAAACCCTCACTCATTAGCTTGGTTTAAACGTGTCTGTAATCATTAAAATACAGATAATTCACCTGCAGCCATAAAGAAAATTAGATTAAGGTTTTATACAGAGTTATCGTCCTTGGACAACCTGCACATACACACATAACAGACCATTATCACTTGGGTTAATGGCTTTGTTAATTTGGAGACATTAACAACTGCTCCACTGTCCCCAGTGAATGTGTCATGCAAGGAAGGCCTTGTATTGTTAAATGGGTTGCTAAATAGATTGATTCCTTAACTGCAAAGCGCAGCAGTGATGTCGGCAAGCAGGTTAATTAAACATTTACACACAAACACCCAACAATCTATTGTACTCCTCTAATTTATGACATCAATATGCACTTTCATCAGGATTTTTTGAGAGAGGCATATGTTTGCTTGCTCCATCCTAATTGGCACCGTGCCGATTTTACTGTGCTGCTGTTTGTGAGGGGTGGCTGGGACTGTTGGGCTCTCTACACTCACCAATAATAGGGACATAGCAGTCCCTCCACTGCGCAAAGAAACACTCAGGTAAAGATTCAAGCACCTGCACCCACACCTCCACCTCCAGTCTCTTTCATCTCCAGCACCAAACACTGGTAAAGGAAGCATAAACACCTCAGCAACGCTCTCTCTCTCCTCTGCCTCTATCTCTCGGCTCTCTACAGCACATACACAAGTGCAAGTTTACACATTTGTACACAAAAATACACACACAATTCACCAGAGAGACTTCCTCACAAGGCTCTCATGAACAAATGTAGAAGTGAGTGCCACACCTCCTCCAAAAGAAATTTCATTTTCCTTTTTATTTTGAAAACTCTTGGGGTCATGAGGACTGGAAAAAGTTCTTGCTTTTTGTTATTTTCGAAGAATTTCTACGTTTGTGAGTGCAAAGTGGGATTTGGGCCAGAGGCGTTGATAGTTTCCATCTTTCATGTATCCTCTACTGACAGAAACCAAGCTGACAGGAAGGCAGCAAGGGAACAATCAATCACCTTTCTTTTCAACTTTCTTTCTGGCCCACATATGTGTCGATTAATTTGTTAACACTGGAGCAGGAAAAAGATTCTCTTAGTGGTTGTCTAAGTGATGGAGCATAACACTCCAGCACTAGAGCAACAGTGAGCTATGATGAATTTCAATCATTACTCCATATGCCAAGCCTCATTAGCTACGGATGTGTTTGCTTACAGCTTCGCCTAAATACCTCAAGTACTAGATGCATGTTGTTTTTCTCTCCCCCTTTAAGTACTCTCCCTCACACACACACACACACACACACAGAGGAAAATCCTTTAATACACTTGCCAACCGTGAGCCCTTGGTAAGATTCCTTGAGGGCGATGTGTATCCACAACAGTGTCTCTCCCTCAGACATGTGGCATGGGTAAACAACACAGTTAAGCCTAAAACAATGTGTGTCCCCAATGACTGCAATTATTTATGAAATCAAACACAATTCAGCACTTCGCCAAGTGGGACAGCTCTCCAGATCACTCAGCAAATCTCCGCTCTTTAGTGCACAGAATGATCTTGATGATCCAGTGCAATACAGAAAGTGACACCTTCCTTTAACTTGACCATCAGAAATCCAATAATCAATACACTTTTCATTCCCTTCCTTCGAACAAAACCGTGTCTCCATTTACACCATTCAAATCAAATGGAACGTGTGTAAACTATGCTACCTCGAGGCTATTCCTCCTCAGGCCGTCTTTGTGGATGATGGCTGGTGACTTGTGCTGCAGAGATAGTTAAATTATTCAACCAGAGGTGTTACTGCTCCAGACTGGAGGAGCGGTGCAGAGTGAGAAATGCCCGTGTCAGGACAGTATGCATACTCTCAGGGCATTGGCCTCCAGTGAGCAGCTGCTGCAGATGGTATGCTCACTTTGTCATCCACTTTCTCAACACTGCTCAAGAAGAGTAATTAACTAACAGCGCAGAGACACAGACAAGTTCATTTCATTTTCAAAAGGAAAATGAAAGAGGTGGACTGAGGGGTGAGTTCACTTATCATAGGGGCGCCTCTTTGTCTTACACTCTTTGGACTTTGAAGAGCCTTAGGACTTTAATCAGTAAACTCTCCACACCTTTGACCAGTGACACACAGGTACTGACAAGCTCCTGTTATCCAGGAACTTTTCTCAGTGTTAACGTTGCTGACATCTGTGTTTCTCTTTCTAGCTGTATGATTTTAGGATGTGTTCACACCTTTCATTTACTCGTAAGTACAACAGAGCCTGCTTGTATTACATGTGTCAATAAGATAATAATTCAACATACCTGAAACCAACATCAGTTTCAGCTTATTATAGCAACAGCCGAGTTATTTGTTTGGTTTATATAGTATACTGAATGGGTTTTATGAGGATATCCTATAAAACAAGTATTTCTATTCAGGAAAAAAATATATTTTAGAATGTACATATCTTAGTTTTATTATTTATACATCACATACATGAGGATACACTAATAGTAATATGTGTAATTAAATACAGTGTGATTTTGTTTTAAGGTCATTAAAAATAATAACTATAATGGAAAAATATGTGTAAAAATAAGTAAAATGCATGTATGTCTCCAAGTGCAAATATGCAACGTGCAGGGCAGTGAAATGGTTTCACTGAAAACTTTGTTCCAGACAAGGTCAAACATACAAAGGACAGAGTTCACCACTGGCCTCAGGCAAGAAGCTTTTGTATTTTATGGCATTGCAATTGGGATTATGTTATGATACAATGCCTAATTTTGAATCCCCCACCAGAAATAACACAAACATACACGAATAAATAATTTGTAAACCATTATTATGATATGCATTACTAATTTCGCTAATGATTAATCAAAAGAAGGAAGAGCTGTTCATTAGATATAACATAAAATTCTGTGGGCCGAGATAGAAAAGAAATACCCTGCATTTGCAGCGCATAGATTCCAACCCCATAAATCACAAGCAGAAGATAAATATGGGAGGGCGACTAAATTAAATGGTACTTAGCCTTGTGAAGTGCACTGTAATAGATCTAAGGAGGAGGTTTAGAGAAACAAGGAGGTATGCATCATCCTTTCTCCAGCCAGCGGTTGTAACCCTCAATGATCTCCCTTAACACAGAGGAAACCAAAGCCCATAAGAAGACCTACTGGAAACATATCTCATTAGCTGCCTGCATGCCTCTCCCATCATTTCATAGTGCCCTCCCTGGGAATATAGAAAGAGGGCTTTGTCTGCTCTGTCCCTAAGCTCTTGTCAAAATCTTCTTAATTATGATTAATTACATACCCATATAAATTTCCTCTACCAAGTATACAAATAATAGTACGGTCTCACTAAACACTACATTATTCATTAATTATAGGGCTGTTTGCTGCACAATGAAATTCCTGCTGAGAATGTATCACTTGTCACAAGAACAATGTTTTTCATGTTTTCACAACGACTTGAAAAAACATATCCATTTCTTAGCAAAGTATGTCCTAGCTGCAGGCTC
Source organism: Ctenopoma multispine (assembly GCA_034779795.1). NCBI lineage: Eukaryota > Metazoa > Chordata > Actinopteri > Anabantiformes > Anabantidae > Ctenopoma > Ctenopoma multispine. The sequence continues at coordinate 13,494,692 of JAUYWH010000024.1, forward strand.
CTCTGCATATTGGAGGTTTTCCCTCTGTGGGTTCGATTGTTATGGATGCTGTTTATGGCGCTGCTATGACAAGTGTGAAGGGCAGGCATGGTGAAAGATGTATCGCTCGCTTATCTGCTCAGTCTCTGAATATGTTATAGGATTGTAAATGACCCCGTATCATGACAGAGTCTCACAACAAGCTCTATAATAACTTTTTGACAGAAAGTGACAAGTACTGCTTGGGAGCTTTAATGTCTGTAAATTCATTGAATTTGTATTGGTTGGGGTGGTGGTGGGTTGTTCTAAAACACCTCTTATGAGATCAAATTAGTTTTTGTTGTGACAAAATTCCCGCTCACAATAGAAGTTTTTCACAAGTTTGCAGAAAGTCGTCAGAGAAAAACAGCTAACTGTGAGTAAAGTAGTAGGAATGAGTGACAAGAGGCAGACTAATGATAAGGTTTATAAGTTTTGATAGTTTTTACGGCCTTCTTGTGGAGCTGAGGCACATCACTGAGACGTGCTCTTGAGCTGCACAGAGAACAATGTGCCTTTGAGACACAGTCACTGCACTGAAGCAGCCTCGTCCTTCCGCCTCTTGCTGCATATGCTTTATAGCCGACAATAAACCATTTTAGTGCAAAATAAATTGGGATCGTATTGAAATGCTGCCGCTATATATGTCATGGAAGACATACAGTTATTTTTTAGCAAAGCTGAAACATAGTTTATCATCATGTGAGTGCTGCGATGGGTCTGTTCCACATCATTGGCTTCTCTTGCTTAGTTAGATTGTGAAGGTCAGAGTTCTCAAGCCTTTTATGGCTGTTTAACTTTGGAGAATTATCACATGGGTAGGACTTGGCTGATATATGCAGCACAGTTCTACATCAGCATAGTCTCATATGCATCCTGCTTTTTAATAAAGGATTAAAAGCCATTACTTGGACCAAATCTTCAGATGAAGTGGATACAGTGGCCTGACCTCACACAGGCTACTGTATCCACTTTGCAGAAGAACTGTACATGAAATTTGTTGTATAGTTAACATAATAGAAATATGGTAAACGATGCCATTAACCACATGCTTCATCACCACAGTGTGAAGTCTGTGTTTGTGAAAATGATTCATCTAACCAAGGATAAGTCCTCTAGGCTTATTGCTTGAATTTCTTCATTAGCTAATTAATAACTCGAGCATGCTTTTTGTAAGGATTCTGTATGTTTGTTAGAGCTTTTACATCAAAGTCAAGTTTATTGTAAAGTAGTTGTAGTAATTTAATGTCTTTACATTTGTTATCCCCTTAAGATTGTAATTAATTCTCCCAACTGTCTACATTGTCCATCTTTTTTAATTAATTTGTGTTGGTTGTGTCAGAAGAATAGCATCAACATTTGCTAATACAAAACTTAGATTAACAGTGGCGGTAGAATAACATGTTTGAATGCTGACATTTTCTGGTACAACTATTTAGCTGTAATTGCTTTTTTGAGTTTTAAAACTTTGCAAATATAATTAACACCCCAGTAAATGAAGATGGTATTAGCACACGGTACAATGAGAAAATTACCATAAGAAAGAATTTTAAAGTTTTTCAAATTAAAGCTTGAGGGTAGAAGCCTTCTCCCCTGAAACGGCAAGGTGACATTTTGTTTCCAACTCTTAATTGATGTTCTGCTGATTAAAGCACATTTTAAGCTGAGGACCAGGGGGGCTCTATTTCTGTAAGCTATCAGTTTGCAGGCATGGATTGCAGCAGAGTTACGAGACTCCGAATCTTCTTTTCTATTGCATCAGAGATCCAGTTTCTTCTGGGGAGGCTCCAGATAAAAGTGAAGATTTAAAGAACAAAAAAGTATAATTAACTTTAAAGCATATCCTGTAAGGCCTGTATTTACGCACTCTAAAAGTCACAATTTGAATTCTTTGGTAAAGACTCATATTAGTATTGTAGTGCTTTATTGTGCAAACTAAAAGAGTGTATTTGTGGCATATTAAATAGACTACATGTTATTGTATTAGTAAAATTAATAATATTAGCTCACTTATAAACAAGCCATGCCATTAATCAGTGCACAGTATTTGCTAGAGCAAAGCAGACTAATAATTCAAATCTGCAGCACAACTTATTTATGCAAGTGTACAATTGATAAAATGCCAGGAAGGAGTAATCTTGTAAAGCACCTCTTACAAAAACCTCGTTGTCAGAATAATCAACACATTCTGCATAATTTACAATACTTACTTAGATGCATGTACAGCCTGAGCTTAAAGTAAAGAAGTTTGTTTTCTCATGTTTGTGCCTATTAGCCACAAATTAATTACTCTACCATCCAAAACTCAATTAAGCCACAAGCTATATTAATACATAGCCCATTTCCCAGAATGCAGAGGAAGTGGTACGGAAACACTATTATTTTCACAAACATAATCACATTTTGTTGCAACAACTGCACCCACAAAAATGCCCGAGTTTATGTTATAATATATTCAGAAGAAATTTGAGCTGCTTGGGTGAAGGAGTCAAACCTGAGGAGGGAGATGTTTAGTTTATGTAGGCCGATTTATTTTCTGCCACTAGGGGGAGAGTTGCTCCTCACAGGTCTCACCATGGAGAGCAATAATATGCAGCTATAAAGTACTGATGAGGAGGCTCAGTGAATACTTATGGAGAGTCCTGCATTAAATTCACTCTCACAACCTTGGTTATCTTATTCAGAATGCTCTCACTCTGGTTTATAGCCTATGTATAATGACACATCCCAAGCACCAATCATATAATTACCAAAGTCTCAAACTTGAGTGTTTCTTCAGCCTTTTCAGATTCCTCTATCCATCAGTGATGTGAAAAACTTCAGCGCCTCCATTTAATATTGTTTGTTTTGTTGTTTGTCAACACAACAGGGGAGATGTGCTTTTCTAAAGCTCAGTGTTAAAGAGGCACCCCAAAGAAGAATACACACAATGTTGCCATGGAAGCCATTGATGTGCAAATGTTTTCATTTAAATATTTTTAAGAGGATCAGCTCAGATTACGCCAAAGTTTGACAGAGATAATTCGATGGCTTGTGTAGCAGCTTTGTTTGTGGAGACCATCATTCAAGGCACGTCAGACCACCTTCACAAGCCACATAGCCTTTTTAATGAAGTTTACTTTGAGAAATAGGCCAAAGCTAGTACCTTTTCTTCATGCCAAAATATATTTTAGGGAAATCTTCTCAGACGTTACTGAGGATAGCTGTTTTAGTTTGTTTTGTTATTCAGCGCTGAGGAGCTTGATGAGATTACAGTGTCGTTTCACTTTCGATTTCTTGCTTTAAATGTTTTTGTTAACACTTGCTCTTATTCCCTTTAACAAAGCTAAGAAACAAATGCCAACAAGCTGGTATAGTAGCATCCAGCGGATATATTTGCTCTTTTTCTTGCATTATAGATAAATGCACCATGGAGACCCCCCCAGTATTTGGGACAAGGGAGAAGAGCTTAAATATTTATGCCTAAGCCTCTGGAGGCCTGCTATTAGTAGTAAAATGTTTTACTTTCTGGGCCTGTCACTCTGCTCTGGCTCCCATTAACAACAGGGCTGACAGGGACCTCTGGGTCAAACACTTTGAGGCAACAAAAGATCCTGATGAAATCGCTCAGTGAGACCCAAATTACTTCTGTGTCATTGCTGAACAATATTTTCTCCCCAAAGCATTCCTCCTTCTGTTAACGCCATGACCCCTTCCACTGAATATGGAATGGATTGTTTGTCTATAACACTGGGGGATGGAGATGAGGAGAAGTTCATGGACAATGTTCTTGGCTGTGTTAGCCCCCCACAAGCAGCGAATCTCCCCTCCCTTTGTTTTGTTGTGCTTTGTGGAAAAAGTTGATAAAAACAGGTTGTAAATGGAGATGGGCAGTTGGAAATGAACATGTTGGGGTGGAGCGGTGAAGCGGGAAATCCAAATATACAAGACCTCAAAGAAAACTGGCAAAAGCAGGGAGAGAAGCCCCAGGGCGCTGTGCACGATGCACTGAAATTCAAATGACAGGAGCAATTGTGAAAATTGTCCAGTAATTTAACACAAAATGTGCAGATTTCTAATTGAGTTAGATGTGTAAGTGAAGAAAAATAAAGAATGTTTTTATTTACATGTCAACTCAACAACATTCATAAAGTGAGGTACGGAATTTGTATTGGTGCATCGCATTTGCATATCCTGTGCTAAAAAGTTAAAAGCCCAAAGTCTAAATTCAATATTTGAGTTGTCTCTGTTTGTTATGAACTTAACTATTAACAGGATTTAATAAAGTATACTTAAAGCTATGAGAAAATCCTTAAAGATGTATCAACACACATGATATTATCCTGAAAGAAAGACTGACAGTTGAAGCTTACTTTCAGAAAGCTATAGAGTAACGTTAAGAGGGGCACAATTGGATGAGCTACAAACAGTATCAGAAAGGCCTGGAAAGGAATGAGCAGGCAGGGAAGCTTCAAATCCCCTCTCAACCCTAAGTGGGTGGTCCTTTCACTTTGGTAACTGTGCAGTCGCCAGGCATTCGCACGGAGGTTTTGAGAGGACTGGCTCTCCAGACGCAACATTCACCATCCCAGGCCCATACATCCACAGAATTAGATTCATGCTACACTGACTTTATTTAAGCTAAGAGTCCTGGCAGTGGCAGCATTAAATGACAGCCAGTTCTTGGGGCCTTTTCTCTGGATTAAAGGATGATTCAGGAGAGGAAGGCAGAATGGCTTAAGAAAGAATTCATTCAAGGAGAAAGAAGTCCATAGTTTATCTGAAAAAAGTAACTGAGATCTGCAGGGTTTGCCAAAGTGTATTGAACACTGTAGACATGTGTGAATATTGACAGAGAAATATGCTGTAGCCTCCTGCATCCTCCTAACCACTATCACAGGACACACACACACACACACACACACACACACACACACACACACACACACACACACACACACACACACACACACACACATCTATTGCATTTTGATTGTATAGACCTCCACTCATACATGCTCTAAATATTAAAACATATAATAATAGTGGAATATCATGTAAAAAGATTCCAAACATTTCACTTATGTTATTCCAGTTGTTCCTACAGTTTTTCCATTTTTTTTCATCATACTACATTTAAATTCAGTTCAGTCATTTTTTACTTACTGCTGCTCTCATTTACAACAGTTGCCCTAATGGTTCTTAAAAAACAGACACATAAAAAAGAAGATGAAGACAAAAAGGAAGAATTTTTTCCATTACTATAAATACTTACCAAAACTTTGCTCTTGATGGCAACTTTAAAAAAACATATTATTCATATATGTCTGTGAAGGATTATTCATATATAATTTCAGGATTAGTTTTTCTACAAGGACCCAATATTTGGTTGCCACCCAGACCTGGGAATGAAAAGCAGCAAGGCTCCAAGACAAGCACATGAGAATTGTTTAAGTTGGCCCCACAAGTCATACATTTCAATGATTTCAAAGAGACCTCCAATTAAAAGCTACAAACATGTCTTTGGAATGCGAACTAACACAATTAAAAGTGCTTCATGAGTGTATTAGAGGAATAAGTTGTGAATTAGCACTTTGAATACACAAGGCTGTTTTCACTCCCAAACCCTTTCACTCATTCAAGAAGCTGGGGGAAAGAGGTCTTTTTGAAGTCAGTCGGTTCTCTTTCTTTTTTTTTCTCTCTCCAAGCAAAAGAAGATTGAGTCAGCCTAATCTGCTCCTTGTACATTTGAATGTCTTCTGCAAAGAGCTCATCCTGGCTGCTTGATAAAGGTCCAGGTGCAGAGACAGTGGCCGTGCCTAACTTCATCTCTGTGGGGGCTGTAAATCATGGGGGAAGGCCCACCCTTTGAAGATACAAGCTTGCTTTCCCTGCTGATTTGTGGCCAGAAGGGCAAGCCCTTTTCCAGCCCTGCACAAGGCTCTCGCCAAACCAGAGAGGGTGTCAGAAGGAGGTGGACTGAACTTCCTGATATGTTCGAGGACCCTCAATCAAGCTGCACAACACACACTTTAAATGAGGAGCAGAGCTCCTGACCAGCAAAGGTCAAGTGGAAGGAGACTCGGGTGACACCATTGGGGGTTTAGAAAATCACATGCAAATAGTGATGTTTATTTTTCCCCTGATACGAAACATTAATTAAGACGTTCTACAAAGTTTTAAAACAGGTGCTGGGAACTGCCGATGGCAGCTGAAAGAGCTTTTTGAACATGTCAAAAACTTTCTTTTTTCCAAGTCATCTATTAAAGAGTGAAATACAAGAGCTGAATCCATTATGACCTTTACACTCACCTAACATGTGAATCATAAATAAGACTTGTAATATTGTTGCCGCAGGGCCCAGACACAGTGTCAATCGCTCTGCATTCAGGAATTTTTCACAAGATGTTTATCATCTTTGGACGTATGAATACACACCAAAAGGACAAGCTATTATATTGGAATTACTCAATTACATGTTGCAAAATCAAATATAGTTCATATCAGTTCAAATAACATTCAGGAGGCTACGTCACATGGATAAAGGTTGTTGCTTGTGTTTATTTCCTTCTTTCTTTGGGCTTTATAGCAAAGCTAAAGCCAATCTATCACACACAGACACACATTTGCCCACTACAGTGTCATCTAATGATGTCAAAGAAAAGAAATTAGCAAACCATTGCGTGCTCCCTTTGACAGAGTCATTAAGGTGAACATTGCAGGGCTAAAGCAGAGTTCTTCTGTGAGGCTCACTGTGACACACAGGCTTGCATTCCTCTGTTTGTTATTTAGATCCTTATTTATACTTGTTGTCAGAGACAGGCTGGAAGCACAGCAGTAGCTTCCTCCACGGCCGGGATAACAATGAGTTGTAGGGAGCAGCCCAGCGAGGCATTTAGCCCAGCTTTGCTCCGTCTCAAGAAGGAGGCGTGAGGGAAGTTCATTGCCTGTGAATCAGACTTTCACTCTCTACATGTCAAGCTTTTCCTCTCCTGCTGATCTCTGCACCAACAGCTCAGAGATCATACTGTCAAGAGCAAGAGACGTCAGTTTGATTTGAAGTCTGAAACTGAGTCTGACACGTACAAGTTTTCCCCTTGAAATTATTCCAAAATCAGCTATGGTGATGCAAAGTTGGTCAGCTTCAAGTGTGAAGTCCTTCTTCTCATCTGTTCTACTTTGCAACTCACAGAAAAGAAAGATGGATGCAGCAGGCAAGTTATGTTCATTTGTGGTTCTTAAAGTGCTGTCCTGGCTCTTTCATCACATTTCATCATTCAGTGTGTTTGCAAATATATTTAATGACCCAAAAAAAAGTATGAGAGGAGCACCACTTTTTCAGTGCCTAATCACGAAAGCCACCACACACATTGGGGGCTCTTTCGCACACAATTCTGGGAAACTCAGCTCTATAGGAAAATGATCTAAACTGTATAAGAAAGCAAGAACCTTTCAAATGAAATTTAATTTGAATTTCCAGAAAAACTACAACAAATGATAACACTGTTATCGCTAAAGGACCCACAGAACCTTGAGAGCTTGTTTAATGACACTACATTACATCATTCATAAAGAACTGATTTCCCAAGCGTATTGGTGGCTCTTATTATCAATACAGTTTAGACCAATGAAGTGCATGACTTATGATAGGAGTGCACAAAACTCACAGTTTAAAGGTGGTGTTATCTGAGCCTTGTATGGGTGTGCGCAACCATTGTAACCTTTTTGTTTGGCGGCTTCCTGAGAAGACAAGCGGTGTGTTCGGTGCTATCAGCAGCTGTGTGCTACATGCCTCTGATCCAGGCAGCTATTGACTTCCTGAGATTTGAATTAATTACTTGCTTCACAAGAGAAACTGGATTGCAGTGGACCCCCCTAAGAAGTCCACTCATTCTTAGGAAACTGCCCCATGGACTTGCAGATGGTTTCACTGAGATGTGCATTCCCATAGAGAACAATTACACAGGGGATTGTGGTGCTGGCATAAACCTGGAGCACACAGACTCCATTCTGAACATTTCAAAACAGCCATAGGGGAGGTTTGTGACTTAACATAAATTAGACCACCAGGGAATGGGATGAGATCTGAAGTGGCGGAAGGGCAATATTACAGATAAACGCACTGTTCTGTGAGTTTCTTTGCCACAGAAGAAACTGAAAATGACACAGTGACACACTGGAATCAGATAATAACCACATTAAGGTTATTTCATGTTTGATAAACTTGATCGCCGCAACCTTCACTGCAAATATACAGTATCCTGGTGCTACGGCGGTTTAGTCAATTATCCATGTGTTTTAAGTCAAAGAAAGGAAACAATGATGAGAGCAATTAATGACGTGAAGAAAGAATTACAGTTGATACTTTAAGAGGCCCGTGTGTTCATCTGAAAGGGATTAAGTTGCTGCTGTGCTTGTATTCTGCTTACTTTCAATTGGCTCAAGGCCTCGTATTTGGTCTTGTTAGTGTCAGTGTCCGCGTTTCCCACTGAAGAGTACACTTAGCTGTGATGAGGTATCCAGGAACGCAGAGGTTACCAGTGGCTGCTAATTAACCTCACATTGTGTTTGCTAACAAAGAAACAAAGGAACAAAGTGGAATTTCAAAGCAAAAGATTATCACAATCACAATGAGCATAGTGCAGGATCATGCACTTAATAGGGATTTTCACACTGGCCATGACAACATGAGATTACATCAAAGACAGATAAAGTTACATTAACAAAACAATGCAGCCTTGTTATGCAATAACAAGCAGCCATCTGGGTTTTCTGTGGGATAGGAAAAGGCTCCAAGTGCGCAGCTCCACCAGAATGAAACATTCTCCTCAGCAACTTCTGCAAGATTGGATTTGATTGCGAGAACTTTATCGCAGCTTTGGTCTGTTGGAGAGGATGTAGCATCCTTCCTCAAACACAGTCAGACAAAAGAGGAAATGGGCTCGCTGATTATTGTTGCCTCTGTATCTGTCCCACTAGCTGAATGGCAATTACTGCTGACTTCCTATCCAGCACAGAGCCCGGGCCCACTGAGGCTGCCCTGACCCTGCTGTATCCAGAGGGGAGAGAAGGGAGCTGTCAAAACTCACACCTCTCCCTACTCCCGTGGGGAGTACTCCTCCAGCTGCTGCCTCACGGGGCTCGGCTGCACACTCCTGCTAATCAGCTCAATCTCGTCTCTTGAAGGAACTGGCCCCGAGTGGATGTAGGCCCTTTTCTCACCTCTGCTACCTAGTGCACCTTTGAAGTCATGTGTAAGTGTTAGTTTATGGCTGGAGAGGGTATGGCATGATAAGATCCCAAGGAAAGGTGATAAATTAGCTTTTCGTACCACATTTAAAAGGGGAAATAACAGGCTGCTAAAATCCACAGAATCTGTCATAGTTCTAACACCTAAGAGCTAAAGCACTCGAGAACCAAAAACATTGTAGTGTCAAATCTGTTAAGTACCTTCATTAAGGCGGCTTGTTTGTATGAGCACTTTGCTGGATTCCCACACTCAGGTTCTGTATGAACAAGCATTTGGTCAAACTCTAGCTGCAGGACTTCTTTGAAATATATAATAAATATAATTATCCCAAATGCTGCAAGTGCAATAGATTCAGTAGACTCGACAAGCCGGGACAGAGCAGAAACTTTTTGCTCTTAGAACACACCTTTCACAGGAATGCGAAATTTAACATTGGAGAATAATAATATAAACTAACTGTATATGCAATTCAAGCTGTAAAATTTGACATTTTTTACTATTGTTCATTTGAACATCAATTTTAACCATTTGTTAAACCCAATTTGAAGACCAAATTAAGAAGTACATGTGAGGTGTCAGATGTAATGACTGGCGGTAGAGACTGACTAGGCTAGAGCCTGAAATTTGATGAACAGTTTTCTGTTGGATGTCTGTCTCACCTTGTCTCAACAAGTCCAGCACACACTCCAAAGCCAATAACAAAAGAGCCATATACACATTGGAAGCAGAAAATTGATGGAAATATGCTAGTGACTGTCATTATGCTGTAACATCGGTATCCTGAGGGATATCGTAGCTATAATTGTAACATATGATACTCATAAGTGGGAAGAATTCCATAAGAATAATAAAGGAAGAGGAAAAAAGAAAGAAATTCATAAAGTGCAATATTTTCCACTCAATTTTATTTCTAGATTAACAACTTTCAAAGTTTACTGGACATAAAATTATTTGAAAAATGTTGCTGCTCGTAGTGTGAAAATGGGAACTCATTCATTTGTGCCTCACACCTTGTCTCCCACAATATACATCCTTATCTTGAATAACAAGATCACCATTATCACCCATTTCCTAGAACCATTAGATCTCCTTTACAATGCCTGCTTCCATTTGAAAGTTTAACAAGACAGTTTTTTTAAATATATTTTCACTTATTTTTTGACAAGTTGTAGGCCCCACTGCGTGTGCTGAGAACCTTTAAATCTATCACATAAAAAAACTTGATCAAAGTTTATAAAAATGAGCCTGTGACTGCTGTACCATCCATGTAACCACTACGTGCTGCAGCTCAGTGGAATCTTTGCTGCTGCCACCCGCTGCCATAATTTGTTTCACAGTCACCACCCAGCAGCATGAATCAGATGTTGACACTCTAATTTCATGCACACATGGGTGTTTGGCTGAGCTAGCCTTGAATGCTACTGCATTCCCCTGCCTCTCCCTCCAGCTGCCCACTATACCTGCCCTTTGCCCTCTGACACAGCCATGTAATGTATTTAGCCTGGGAGTCACACATGATGACTGATCATTTAACCATATAGACAGGACTTTCACTTGTAGAATATCATCCCCACACTGTATAATTTTTAAGAAAATGTGAGTACTGATATGATCTAAGATATAGGAAAATTATTGAAATTGCTAAGTGGCCACAAATTCACAAATTTAGAATAATAGTAACTCAGTTGCTTCTTCTCCAGGCATCAGGAGAGCGCCATGCTACTCTATTTACTACTAAAATAAACCTGTTTACCATGGTTCACAGCTCCCTCTGAAAATATTTGTTTTACTTTGTTGTTTTTATTTTAAAAAACCACATGTACTTGCAAGAAATAATAAAATATAGCCACTAGCCATGTTTCAAAATGTCAAGAGCTTGTCAAGGATTGACACATTTGCAGAGAATAATTAATGTAACTTTTGTCTATCACTGATTATCTTGCTTCTTCTAAAAGTCAGCGCTGACAGCCTGCTGTGGGGAGAGAGGATGAACTCCCTTGTATGTCCTCATTCCGTCAGCTCAAAGAGCCAGCGTAAACTATTTTCAGCACAACTGACCAGCGAGATAACTATGAATGTATGTATGTATATATACACTAAGAAAAAACAAAACAAAGCGAGAGCACTTCCTAAACTCTTTTCTTCATAAGAAATCTGACAGCTTCTCTTATGAGTGAGTATAAATCCACAAGATAAATGCATAAACAAATAGGGTGTTTGTGCAGTGGAAGCCAGACAACGGCCAGGGTTTTATGAAACACTTGCTTCCTCTTGACAAATATCCAAACAATAAACACACAGTAAATAACAGCACCCTGTTCCTATCAGTTCTCTACTTGAGGTTAAGTTGAGTTTATTGCGGAGGCCACTGCCTGCATGCATTAAGCAAATCATAAATTATACATGCTAATTACCTTGGGCCTCCACTTTAATGAATTATTTTAATTAAACTACAACATTGGGGTTTTGCATGTGGTCTATATTTCATCCCCTGCCTCAGATGACCTTCTTCTTTGTCTAAGTGGAACATAGTTGGGAGAACAAGGGCAATGCAGACTTAGATTAGACAGCTGAGTTCACACTGATTCTACGTTACTGTAGAAAATGTGATCTGTACAATACAGAGATAGTAACAACAGGTTTTAATTGTATTATGTGTGAAGAGAAAGGATGCTACAATGCACAGGAATAAAACCTCTGGGGTGTTATTTGCACAAAATAATAATAATTCTTGTTAAAGAGTTTCATCAAGAGAAAAGTGTTGTCCTTTATTTTACAGTATTTTAATTGCAAGTGGTCTCATGCTGACTTTTACAAAGAGTTAAATCCATTTACTCATTTGTTCAGGGAAAGTTGAATTTATTTGTAAAGGAGTGCCAGTGAAACAACGCCCTAAATTTTTTCCTAAACTGAATTTTTACCATTGATGTGCAACATTTTAGTAATTTATGTTGCTGATCCTTAGAAATTAAATTATGACATCTGAATGTTAAATTTCCACATATCACAAAAAGCGTGAAATTATTTATTATTATTTTTACATTTCACATCGGGAGATGAATTTACAATCAACGACTTCTTATTTACAGATTACTTACAAAAGTGCAAAATACAGGCCACCAAATGAGACAAAGTTAAGCGACATTCAAATAAATAGGAAAATGCAGGAAAGTATAAATGTGTGGTAAATATTTATTGTCAGTATATGTTGTTTTTTTTTTTTTTTACCTGTGTGAGGTGTTAACAAAAAAGTATGGTTTTAATGTAACTGTCACGATCAGACAGAAAAATAAAAAGCTTGTAATCTGGCGTTGCATTTTCAATACCTGCAATCATCCAGAGTCAGAATTAACGTTACACACACACACACAACAAATGGGGAGAAAAAACTAACACTGTTGTACAAACAGTCCGTGGGGGAGGGGTGGATTTAAATTCCAAAAGGGTCTCGCAGCTCGTTTCCTAGTTCCCCAGTCAGCAATGTGTTTGTGAAAAATCAGTCTTTTTGTCTTGCTGAAAAAAAGGCTAAATCTACATTGGTGGCCCAGTCTAAGTTTGCTATTCTTTGCACTTTCAATTGAACTGAATGAGGGAGAATGAAGTGGCCCGAGACCCTTTATTTGATCTACTCCATTGCATAAAGTGACGGAATTCTAATGTATTTGTTTAATACCCCGAAATAGGCTGTTGCTTTCAATAGAGGAGGCAGATTTGTATTCACGCCTCTAAAAACAAATGAGAAAATGTTAAAATGTATTTAAATATTTCTACCTCTGCATTTATAAACCTGTTGAATGAAGTTCCCCCGAAAAGGAGAAAATAAAGTCGAAACAGTAACATTTGCTCATTTAAAAAAATCGAAATGACAGTTATTTAATAATTTAACATTTAAGTCGAAAAATTTAACAATATTAATTGAGACAATTTGTGCAGCTTTTACAAAATGCTTATTGTAGGGCTTAATTGTGTTTAGCCTACAGCTTGATGAATGAGGCCAGTTGTCTGCGCTGTGACCATGGCATCGCAACTCCATGCATCCTAATCGACTGCACGATTCATTTCTCTCCCCACTGCATCTCACCGACTCTCGCACTGAAATCACACAGGCCCGCATAGAAATATATTTTTCTTCTTATTATTATCCTTATTATTATTATTCTATAAAAAAATTAAGACCCAAATACGATTCAAAAACATTTCCTGCTAACTGAATTATCCCCTAAGAAAAATAATAATAATAAAAATAATAATAATAATTCGTTTTTAGATTAAGCCTTCAGAAACACTGTTGATTGTTTACTTCACTTTTAATGAGAAAATATTTCGATGACCATATTTTTTTGAAATTCACTGCACACTTTTCGAAAGCACGCATGCTTGCAAAGAAAAAAAAAGAAACAAACGAAAACAACAACAATAACAGCAACAGTAACAACACAAACTTTTAGAATGCATGCTTTAGCTAAAAAAAAAACGTACAAATTTACAGCATCTGATACACATGGTCACCACAGCCTTTTAAATTAAATGCTTCACAGAACATTTTCTGGAAAATAGATATCTAAAACATAAAACTAAAAAGTGCATTTTACAACATTTCAGTATCAGTTATTTGCAATATTCACATCTTGCATTTCGAGGACGTCTCACAATACTACTCTTCAATTTTGAAAAGATTTCATAACTCATTTTGCTTTATTTATTTTTTTACAGGGATGGCAAGAAAAAATCTAAATCCTATTCCTATTTGGTATACCCTTATCCATCATTCCAATATTAAAAGCAAACATAAACACAGAGCCATATTGTCTCGCAGTTTCATTGACATTACAGTGGTCACACAGAAACGGTGCAAAAAGTTTTGCTATTTGATAAAACTTAATTAAAAAAACTCCACGGGATTTGCAAGTACTTCAATCAGAACTGATGGTATCCAAACAAACCGGGCTCCACTTTCAACACGCACATTTCACAATAAACTGAAAAATAGAACTATCAAATAATTTATATTTTTCAAGAGCAATACTTCGCTGTGAGATTCTGTGCTGGACTTCTATGACACAATTTTAAAGCGACACATTCAACACATACACATATAAATCGATATGCAACTGCAACTCGCCTTGATAGTTTCCGACGACAGAAAATATAAACTTTGGGTTTGGTAAAGGGGCCTGGGAGTCAGCCCGCAGTGAGTTCGTTTACTGAAAAGTTCAGCTGGTCAGTGCACAGCCACAGACTGCAGCGTGGAGGGACTCGTCAGAGTCTCGCTCGGGGTTGCGGGGCTGCTTTGGCTCGTCGCTGTCTGTGGGGACGTCGGGCTCAGAGACTGCGGAGAGTTTGACAGAAACGCGGGGATGTGTGGAGGTAACGCCGAGAAACCGGGCATGGAGGTCGGGGTGGGCTTGATTGGCACGGGAATAGCCGGTAACGACTGTCCCCCGTGACACAGGGACTTGATGGGCACGCCATAGGCACTGTAGTCGCTGCTTGCCATGGAGATTGGGGCCGCCGTGTCAATCACGCTGGTGTTGTACATGTGAGGCCAGGCTGTCGTCAGCTGGTTGTGGAGCGGGTACCCGGCAGACATGGACTGCATGGTGGAGAACGCCAGACTCCCCGGGACCTTGTACTCTCTGGCGATGATGTTCTCGATGGCAAACGGATGTTTAAAAGTTGATGTCTGGGAAACTCCGAGGTTATAAGTTGACATTTGGGGAAGGTGTGTGCCAGTAGCTGCCAGGGCGCTCAGTCTCAGTTTGGCTTGCTGTTGGAGGTAATGGGCAGCATCCGACTGCTTACTGGGGGCCAAATGATCAGACACTGGCAATACTTTGAACCTTTTGCGGCGTCTCAAGAAGCTTCCATTCTCAAACATGTCCCCGCAGCTGGGATGTAGAGCCCAGAAACTGCCCTTACCTGGCTGATCTGGGCGCCGGGGAATTTTGATAAAACAGTCGTTGAACGACAGATTGTGACGCAGAGAGTTCTGCCACCGCTGAGTGTTTTCTCTATAATAAGGGAATCTATCCATGATGAACTTGTAAATTTCACTGAGCGGCAGCATCTTCTCTGGGCAGCTTTGGATCGCCATGGCAGTGAGGGAGATGTAGGAGTAAGGTGGCTTCTGGTCGCTGTACGTGTTTCTCCCCGGACGAGGCATCCTCGATATTTTCAGAAAAGCAATTAAAAGTAGTTTCCTTTAATCCCGTGGCGAGCGCTTGCAGCTCTTCATGAAAACAACCGAAGAGGAAAGTTTCAGTGCAGACAATGCTGAAGTCGCGAGGTGCGTAAAACAGCCAGGTCGAGCGCCTCTGCGGTTTGCAGGCGGGCGGACGGTGCACATTTATGAAGTGACGGCTGCTGTAAGTCTTTCTCGCAAAGTAAGTCAGCTTGTCCCGCTAGCAAAGCTGAATAGACTTCATTTGGCGTCCTTGATCAGACGAGCTAAGTGGATGCCTCCATGGCCTTCCTCTAACCATCTGATAGTTTTATGTAGTGACATGAGCAGAAAAGACCCCTGTAGAGGCGCTCCATTAATGTGCCACCTCTTTGCTATCACATGACAATTGCCATGGGAGGAGGGGGCTGGGAGGAAGGCATAATCTGGTTTCATTTACACCTATTTACATGGACACCTTGGGCCAATGGAAATCATTTCCATTTGAAGACAGAAAATGGGGTGAAAAGGCTCGGCAACCGGAATTGAACTGCGATGGCACTCAGTGTGTGAAGGTATGCGCTAATACTTCTTCAGCGGACTTTACAGTTACGCATCAAGAGTGTGTATGGATTTCGAGTGGGGAAGTAATTCGGCGTATTTTGATTTAATGACTTTCTGTCAGTCTTAAATTGCCCTTAACAATCGGTGTTGCTGTTAAAGTAGATGTGTGTCGTATTTGATTGAAAATGAATTTATTAAAATATGTGTTTGTGCAGTTATGTGCATAATGAGTAGTGTTCAAAAATGTGTTGCCATAAATTTGTTTTGTGATGTGGATTTGGATGACAGTTGATTTAATAATATAAAATGCTGAGAAAATACATGTTCTTGTTACTCTTTTAATTTTGCTTATGAGATGCACACTCCATACTAAATAATTTGCCATGAGCAAGTCTGTTGATGAGGCAACTATTAGTTTTCTCAGCTAATTTCGCCCAGAGCTGAGCACAGGAAGTAGACGATATGAAAACATCAACACAATGCAAACAATGCTGTTCAAACTGAAACTTCATGAGGCAATCAGGTCTATTGTGTTTATGTAAAGGAGATTCAAAAGTACTTCAGAAATGCAAATAAACCCTCGAGGATGGTGTGGTGAAAACTGTATAAAATATCCATAAGTCAATTATATGAATGTGAAACCCAAATGGGAAGCCTATTTTGAGCTATTGCTATTCAAGCTTTTGGCCAGGGCCACCTTTCCGCTTGGAGGGTTTGCAATGCCAGGGACCACACACACTCACACACAGATTTTCTCATAATTTATGCTAATTTCCCCCCATAAATCCACAATGCACCCCATCACCAGTCTGACGGATTACGAAAAGAATCGCATTGCGGGGGACACCGAGCTATTTTCACCCAGAAACCAGGAGCAGGCTGAAGAAGAAGCTGAAAAAAAAGCAGAGGTGCCATGGACTGCGCCTACGAATGTGTGATGTGCTATAATTTAACACTTAATATTACGGGAGGTGTATGTTATAATAGGAAAAAAGTTTTTTTCTAAAGAGTCACCTTTTTCAAAATGTCAAGTGTCTAGTCTTAAACTTCCAGCTTGTAGTTTCGTTATTTTTTCATGCAGAGTGGCTTTTAACACCTGCCATTTCCCATTAATGTTCGGCTGAAAAGGTTTTGTCCAAAAGGAAGTGGCCCAGTCGACCTATCTCAAGCACCGCGGATAATGACCCACTGCTAAACATCATCTGACATCCAGCCTATTCAGTCGTCCATTCAGTCAGCCAGTCTGTCATTAAAAAATGTATTAGGCCTATGTTATCATCCTAAGATTAATATGTCCGTGCACAAAGCAGTGAGAGTCAGTCAGTCTGTCACTGACACATTTTATTCAGAGCGAAAACGGTGATCTGGAAATGTGACGGAGGAGTGTCACACAGACTTATGCTTTTTAAGCATAATTCTTAATTTTATACTCCCCCCCCCTTTGAAATAGACAATGCTCGTCAGTTTTGTTTGCACTGTCAATTTGCGTCCTGCAACTTAACCTGCAACCATTAACCAGTCGCGCCACAGAGGAGCAGAGATTTTTCCTCCTCTCTCTCTCTCTCTCTCTCTCTCTCTCCGTCTCACACACACAGACGGTGTGGCTTTTTGAGCTTCAGGGTTATGGGATATTGGTAGGCCTTTTGTGCCTGTCGAATGCACACACTGAAAATACCACCATGACTCTCATTCTGAATGGGGTTTTTAGCTGCTCCCAAACTCCTGAGTTCAAGCAGCAGTAGATCAAGTCTGCACTATGTTTGGTCATTTGTAGAAACCCGAACAAAGGTTGGGATAAGCCAAATTGCATTGCACTTGTGAACCGTGCCTCAGTCTGAAGTATCCTTTATAGCAGGAGGGGACCAAGAACAATTTTGTGTGAGCTTTAAAAAAAAAAGAGGAGCGAAAACAAAGGGCACTTTCTGAAACATCTTAAAGTAGAGTAGTGAGGCGTGACATTCCCAGGGTGACGAGACACAAAAGCTGAGGTCATGGGGATGAAAAAGAGAATCAAACAGCCACTTTCACACGTCTGCCCTCCTCTGCTGCACCCCCGAACACAATAGGAAACAAATGTTGTTAAAAGAGGATCGATGCCATTCATCCTAAAGCAGCGAATGATAGCCAAACAATATTGTCACACTGAATCGAGTTGAGATATGCTGCCACCCAGACCTACGGAAAGGGGAGGAAAAAAAAACTGCCTCTCAGGGAACGATTAAGAGAAATTTAAAGCTGAAGGTGATGCGTATTGCACACGAAAACATTTATTCAAGGCGTGAGCTCATGTGTGAAAATGAAAAGCAATTAATAAACAGAAATCAGATTTCAGCACGATTACAGATTTTATTTAGGCCTTAATGTTTCAAATACAGCCCTATATTAATGAAAGTAGTTTTTTTTTTTTTTTGCTGATTTCAAATTATCCGTCATTATTAGAACATTACTTCTCCAAATGTCACAAATCACTCAGGTTGATGCCTGCAGCCCTGGCTTCAAACAGTGTATAGGCTATTTAGGCCACTAATCAACCAATAAATTGACAAATCATTGCTAGATGTGTGCAATTATGTTCCTATTTTTAAGACAAACATTCATAATGCCAGCCTGTTTGAGCTGTTCCTAATTTTTGGTGACGCAGATTACCATTTGCAGGCCTGCAGGTTTAAAGGGATTTGTTATCTGCCTGGCCTCAGTGTGAACACGCTCCGTGTGAGAGAAAACAGGTACGGTTTGTTGTCTACTGCAAACTGTGACTCTACAACCCAACCAATAGGCCCGCGCCTCTAATTAAGTCCGTGGTGATTTTAGCCCCCAGAGATGTTCTGCGGTGCAATTAAGGACGCGTTGATGATAAGGTATGAATATTCAGCAGAATGACAATTAATTAGCAGACAGAGAGCTCTCACAAGAACACCCTCAACGGAAAATTTAGCCCGTATGATGAGACGCTCATATTACTGAAAGGCCATCTTCGTACGCCGCCACCTTCAATGTGAATGTTTGACCAGAAAAGGGAATTTGTATGAAACACGGTGTTAGAGGTTATTATTGGCTATATCATAATATGTTTAATTTATATGTGTTGTTTATTTTACCAATCAGCGGCATTATAGTCCTCCTGGCAGCCCACTCCATTAGTCGTTTCTAAGGGGACATCAGAGGGAGTACCTGGAAGAAGACCTCAGGGCATTTACAACATATGCTCGGATTATGCTTAATGGTCTAATTACATAAATTAGGCATTCATTATACGGCACATCATCTGTAACAGATATCTCAATTGACCAGGGGTGGGAACATCTAATTCAATTTGTCTATGATACACTTTCATCTAATTAAACTTTGAAAAGGGAAGAAATGGGGATTTGTGGATTAATTTATATTAATTTATACATATAGATATAGATAGCTATATGTATAAATATAGATATCTATCTATATCTATCTATGTAGATATAGATAGATATAGATATAGATTTTTTTTTTCATATATGTAATTTTAATGTTTAACGTTTCATGTTTTTTTTTTACTTTTCTAAGCAGCAATGATGTTAAGCAGTTTCATCTATCTATCTATTTTAAATATGCCTATTTTCAATATTGTGAAGAAACATCAACAAACTGTATCTATCTATCAGTCAGCTGTATTTCTATGACTCTGTATCTGCGGGCACATGAGCGTGTGTGCATGTGAAGTATGTGTGTGTAGGAGGTGTGTCCCAGTTCATTGACTCCATATGGTGAGAAACAGCAGGACTGATGAGTGTACTACCTGAGGTCGGTGTTTGTGCTGTCGGCTGTAACCAAAACAGAGGCCCCTGACCCCCTGCATAATTCATTACAGACAAGACAGTGCCGCTCATACTCTCATTTCATCATTTAACTTTGGTGACAGATGACTCTATAACAACAAATCATCCTATTAAAGTACTACATGATACTTAGCCAGCTGACAGATATAAAAGAGAAGGAGCAAAGAGCAAGAGGAAAAGTCGCCACAAAGATGGTGAGACAGAAAACAAAATGTAAATGGAAGAAAGATGAGAGGAGGAGAGAGCAGAATAACAATAAGAGAGTCCATTTCAATCCTGCAGAAAATGCAGAAGCTCTCACTACTGTCCTACGTATTATTGTATAATGAACTAGTTTCATATGAACAATGATCATGAAACTTCTCAGCTCCTGTATATATTGTTGAAAATGAGAGAATAATGCAATATTAAGTGATGTGAGATCATAATATATTAACAACAAACTCACCAGAATAGTGAACTTTCACCATGAAGAAGAAAGATAAAGGGACTATTATGCAAAAAAAAGTATGAATTAACATAGTTCAATCACATTTTACATTTCACAGAGGATAAAACGAGGTGGAAGGTTTTGAGAAGGATAATAACGAATCTGTGCAGATTCACAATGAGAAAAAGATCAGAGCATGAAGTAATATATGGCAGGTTTAAAGATGTGTGTCTGTGTGTGTGTGTGTGTGTGTGTCGTGTCATTTAACACGGTTTTACATCAGGTGACAGACAACATATTGACTGAACAGTACTAAATGGATCAATATATATTGACCAGTTTTAAGTGAAATTACAAACTGTTGAGGTCAAAGTTGTAGGTTTACCTTTTAACCTTTAACCTCTTTGTTTGCTTTACTTTCAAAATGATCCTTTTTGCAGAATGTAGAAGTAACTATCCTTTAAGCATTGGCTGTTTGGCCCAGATTAATTACACTACAAGTTTATAAGGTATGGAATAATGAAGGATAAATAGCTTTGAACTCTGGGATCAGTTCTGGGAAAGTTGACATGTCCTCGGCAACACCACCAACATGTCTCTCCTTTGGGGGTTAGCGTGTAAGACGTCTAACTGAGGCAAATCCCTTTTTATTGTAAGCTTGTGTGGTTGGAAGGCACGGTCCTTTGTGTGACTCATGTTCATCCAGACCTTGGCAGTGATCAGAACACACTTAACCAACTGGGACCAAATGAGGGGCATTTTGTTCCGTCTTTTATCTTATACATCAGGGAAATGCCTGGTCTCCAAGGATGGCTAACAGAGCCAACGACCAGAACAACAGAATACACAGTAACAATACAGGAGTGTTTACAACACACGTAAACAAAAACACAAGGCTGATGCTGGGGACACCCACAGGGAAGGTAACAGAATGAAAAGATACTATGGAAATTTTAACAAAAAAAAGTTTGCAAGCATAATCCACAGACAACTAAGCAAAAGAGGGACTAATTATAACACATAAACTGGGCTTTGCTCTTTCTAACCTACATCTCCAAGGTGGCTGTTTTGAGAGAATGAGTCTTTCCTTTCTTACAAATGTCACTTACTATTTGTATTTTGCCAGACAGGACTGCAGTCACTAAGGCAATGTTCAGTCTTTTGCCCATGGGTGACCAGCACAATGACCAATCACCACTTCTATTGATATATTTTAATTGGTGTGTGATATATGTTGCTGTAGGCTCACATTTGCATTGCTAAGCATAAACAAGCCTCACAGTAAATCACACAGAGCTTTAAAGGGAAACGCAAACAAGTAATGTTGCATGGTACGCTTTGCACTGCTCCTTTATGGTTGACCAGCTCAATGTGCCTCCTGCTGAAAGGTAATATGCATGACACATTTCCAGACACTAATTCATTTGTTTAGTAATAGGGGAGCTAACCTGTGCTGAAAACATGGGTGCAGTGAGGAAAACATAAAGGTCCTGTTAATCCACGGATAATCAAAAGGGCACAGGAAACAACCCCGCAGAAGGATTTTGTCATATTAATTAGGATGAGGCTTGAATATTTGTGCGTCTATAAAATCATTCTCATAAGGCCGGGCACAGTGCCGAGTCGGCATTATTATTTCACCAGATTGCTGTGACACTGTTACTGCGAAGATGCAACCCATAGCTGGCAGCCAAGGACCTTGAAAAGCATGGCTAATGTCTAGAGAAAAATACGTATTTATGTGTCTGAAATTCAGTTGATTAAGTGTTCTCAAAGCGGCATTGCAGCTAATATATGAGAAGATTTATTTTTGAAGTATAGTAGTAATAGAACTGATGAACTGTGATGTTGATTACTAGACCCTTGAGGGTCCACACTTGAAAATAATGTTGTTGACTCTGACCTGATCAGGAGCAAGTACTTCACATGTGACAAAGCATTTGAATTATAGGTGGGAAATACACACAGACTGCATGCACTCAAAAGAATGCAATTACATTTTGTCAAACAAATTTAATCTAGAGTTGAGGTTTATGCTATCACAATGCACTGATGGAAAAGCACAGGGAAAATCCTATGAAATGTCAAGTACGGCTGCATATCGGGAAAAATCAGCCACAGCTACTGTGGGCACAGATAGAGTATCAGCCTTATCAGCTGGGGAAATGCTCAGTTCCCCTGCCTAAACCAAAGCTATTACAATCCCAAATAATTAACTTTCAGCAGAAGAGCCAGTTGTCGTGACAAGTCATATGAGAAGATCAACATGTAGAACAATACAGATCAAAAATAGTTAATTTTCACAATGGAGAGAAAGGTTGTGGAGTTCTTTTTTTATAGACTTCAAGCAAAGCTGTTTTCAGATAATGACAAAATGCACTTTAAAGCAGTGTTATTATATTCTGATGTGCTGAATGGCAAATTCAGAGCTTTGCTCCTATTATGCCCTTCTTTTCTGGTTGCATCAGAGTCTTAACACAACACAAAATTACAACCTTTCGCTTTCCACATACTCCTAGGATGAAAATGGGTATTGTAAGTCTGCACATGCCTTTTTAAAATAAAAACAAACAAATTATTTAGATGTTTGGTATTATATAAATCTAGTTAATTAATAAAACATTTGTCATAATTGTCTGCATATTGAGTTTAATGAATAAATAACTGCATACGTTAATAGGCAGATTGAAAAAATATGCACACTTCATTTATTTCCATATGTTCAAACGTTACTTACAGTGAAGTGAAACCAAAATACTTTTCATCACCAAAAAATGTTCCATTAGCATTTGTGTTTTTCTTCATATATTTGGAAAAGAGTAAACTTTCTTAGAGAAGTAGAGAAGACGTATGTTGTGTTTTTTAAGATACTAGGTAAAAGTTATTAGTTACATGGCTTGTTCAATAAACATTTTAAAATATAGATCCTCATCAGATACAAGTGAGACAACAGGTGGGAGGTAATGAGGGTCTGTTAGATAAAACTTTCCCACAATGCACAAACCAACAAACTAATATAAACAGCATAAATAAAAAACAGGAAATAAAGTGTAAAGTTTCTTGAGTAAGTGTTTTTATACTAGTGTGTTTTTCTTGCCTTCTTGGCAGACAAAGTTTTGTGTAAGTTGAAAGTCATTTCATTTTATACAGGCACACTCTTGGAATATTTTAGCAATCATCGCAATGCTGAAAAGTTAACAGCCATAACCAGCAGAGAGAAACTGTCTTTTTTCCAAGTTAGTATTTTTTTAGTTCAGTCAAAGTCACTGTTAGTCAATCATTACTCTGTTTATGTCTTCATCTCACTGACAGACTTCAACAGGCGTTAAACCAACTCAGGTAATATGGCCTAATAAATTGGCACCAATAAAAAGCATTTAATTGTGAATGTCAACATGATTAATTGTGCACTAAAATCCATGTGAGACCTCCTAGTCATGGGGGCAGTGAAAAGGCATTTTGCATTTCAGCATAACTGGCATCAAGACAAGCAGTTATGTGAGTCTATCCATGGAATGGTACGAATATCAAATTAATAATTAGTCATGTAATTTCTCCTCAGGAATTACTACGCCTCAAACTGGTTAGTGAATTTAATTATTAGCAGCTTTTTTGTTTCCATGTCCCTCTCATTACTGTCAGGATTGATGTAACATAAACTTCATTAAAAATTAAAGCAAGAGTCTTAATTATGAGGCTACAGTGACTGAAGTTAGAATTAGCCAACTCAGTGATGTGCAAATGAGAGCATTATTTAAGAAACATGCTGGAAGTAGTTATGCTAATTTCAAGAGTTCACAGTAGCAGACCTTTTCACTTGCAGTTGCATATTCATTAAACACACTATGCAAATTTAATGTAGCAGTCTTAGTAATGCCTTGTTAATTTATTCAGATTTATTGAGTACGACTTGTAAAAAGTACCAATTTAATTACCCCATCTCCTTGGAAGGTAAGGGATATGGCCAAGGTTTTAAACTGTGTAAATCAGGATTAGTGTGGTTTGATGGAGAAAAAGGGAATGAAAGGACGCTTCTGTTAATAGCCATGCTTGAAAGACATATTGATTTACTTAAAACATGATCGAAGTAAAAACCTCTAAAGCGCCCTCAGCCAGCCAAGTAAAGACGAGCAGCATATGTACTGTTATATGCCTCTCTTTATGCCATATAATGTCGTATCAGCCCCTTTGTTTCTGGGGATGAGTTGTCTTTGTATGGAATTAGAAACCTCACACTGTACCTCAATGAGCAATTTGTAAGAGATTTTAATAACATAGCTCAGTGCTGTACATGTTGTCTGTGATTTAGTGCAAATGAATGAAACATATTTATTTGTTTTGCAGCAAAGATACAAACCTATAAAGTAACTAAAACGCTGAGGTAAGTGAAGTTTTGTTTGAAATGCAGCGGTGTAAAGTGGCACAAAACAAAATAATCAAGTCAAGTGCAGGTACCTCAAGTCTGTGCTTAAGCACTTACTTAAATATATATAGTTACTTATTACATTTTATACCATGAGGACATAATAGATGGGATGACATTTAGACAATGTGTTATTTTACAACAAACAAGTTCACCTAAATATAGTTTTGGTTTATTTTACTGAACTTGTTAAAGTTCATGTATTGCTAAATACAACGCTGAACTAGAGGACGCAGGTAAAATAGCTGTACAACAGACTAACTGTGAAAACTTGAGCTCAGTTTGTATGTGACTTAGAACAAGTCACATACAATAATCACAATCACAAGAATGTACCACTTCAAACTTATTTGTGTATCAGACTCACAACAAACTTTTTATTCTTTTTTGTGTCCCAAGTCAATCTCCAGATCTCAGCACTTGAAGTGTACAGTATTATTGATAGGAAATAATTCTGTTCTCGTTTAAATACAACCCCTCTGTGTTTAAAGTTGAGACATTCTTAATTTGCAATCTGTAACTGTTGTGTCATAGCATATAAACTGCTGGTTCATTGAAAGGTGACTATTACAAACAACACAGCAATAAACATTTGCATCTGAGAGCATATTTACTGCATTGGAACAAATCCAAATATAAAGAATTACTGCACAAAGAGAGGGGTGTTAATTAATATGCACTTCTAATTCAATATATAAACTCCTGAAAAAGAGAATAAACATGTCTGCACACATCTGCGTAAAGCCTATTTATTATAATAAACCTAAATTTCATAGTCACATATTCACAGGGAGCAGAGTATTCTACCAACAAACTGACATCAGTCACTGATACCTTCAAGTAAAAGGCAGAAAAAAAGCTACAATGTGCAACCAAATAATCTTGTTAGTTTCAAGTAGTATGGTCAGCTTTGTTCCTCAGGGAACAAGTTGAAAGACTGAATTGGAGAAAAACATCCTTGGGGCTTGTACGTCCAATCATTGTGGTGGCACAAACAACCTGCAGACGAACACTGAGGGCCACACAGCTCTGACCGTGGCACAGCAGAGCTCACTAACGCCGCCACTCCAGGAGATAATTACACTGGCTGGGTGTCTATTGCTTGTGCCTGTTCATGACTCCCAGTTGTGCTGCAGGAGTCCCTGTGGGGTGTGTGTGTGTGTGTGTGCTTGTGTGTGCTAAGACCCTGCAAGCACACAGGTCAATACTGTCACCTTTTACTGCTTTGCTGGACACAAAATAAATGTTCATGTGTTTGATGTAGCCATCTAAACAAAAAAAAAAATAAAGATACAAAACCTGTTAAAACACACAATTAAGCTGCTCAGGGTTATATTTATTTTGAACTCAAGGAAAAGGCTTACGTTGTTTTTTTTTCCTCATTCTAGTATCCATAAATAAAAAAGACACTCTGCACAGTATAAACTGCTGCAGTGTGTAAACCTCCGAGTTGATTACATAAATATTGCATTACTCAATTATTTATGTGTTATTAATTAAAAAGCATTTTACTTGAAAAAAAAATATTTGGACTTTTGCTTAGTATATTGAAGCATCCTTTAAACACAGTTATTATCGTTCTACATGCTTAGGGTCAAATGTCACAAAAAAATGCAGTTTTAATCCAAATTCAATAAAACTAAATAAGTGTAATTGTAGAATAAATACAGGACACTTTCGGGCGCCTTCACTTATTTCTTTTGGTGGGTGAACTGTAAATGTGAACACAGAAACAGTATAAATCACTAAATGTTACTACAGTCTCTTTACTATTCTAATTTAACCAAATATCAATTGACATTTACTGACCTCTGACCTCTGATCTCTCACCTCTTAACACACACTCACACACACACAGAGAGAGTTCAGGTTTAGATAGGCAGAAAATACTAGTTAGTTGTTCTAATCTCTGTATACATTGGTTTTAGGAGGCAGGGCTATGGGTTTCCTGTTACAATGGCTGTAAACATTTATATTCTTCCATCTACTGCTTCGGTTTTTCCACATTATTCTGACGCTCATAGTGCTGATGTCAAAATTAAAATGCTGATTGCATTCATCCCTTTTGAACCTCCGACTAGGAGATGACTTAATATACATCCTTTATCATCTTGAGGGCAATCATTTCCATTTTTCTCACTAAGAGTGACAGATGTGAACCATCCCGGTGACCATAATTAATCTGTGTTTAAAATGAACAGGCCACATACTAGTGGCAGCATAGCCCAGAGTCTGAGGGTCCATGTCACATTGCTAGCTGTCTGGCCCCATGCATCTCAGTGTAATTATCCCATTGCCATGAATACTGGGACAAGGGGGATCCAAGTGATGCTTTGATAGAGATGAGATTAGTTTAATCAAGTTCATTGCTTGGGCTAGGCCACCGAATCTCATCATCCTACCTCTCAAATCTCCACATCCTCACCCCACCCGCTAAAGCTCCTTTTACACCTGCCACATTAGCCAGAAAAATTTATTGCATCATTAGTTTTAAATGCTATCTCTGTTAGGACAATGCATACTTAAAGCAGAACCCTTTGTAAAAAAAAGGGTTCATATTAAACAGAGCAAAAGCAGAAGCACTGAATCTCTGGACAGTAATGCTCTGAAAACACATTTACAGCACAGAAATAAATGTGTATGTATCGCAATAATTACGTTATATTACAGTTGTGCTTGGAGCCAACCTCTAATTCTGTATTTACTCTCAGGTTAGATGTATGACACATTTCAGTTACTTCATTCATTCAGTTATAGCCTTGGTCAAAAAAAAAAAAAAAAAAAAAAGCATCACATTTAGATTCATTATAAAACTGTTGGTTTTCATTAGTTTAGATACCTCTCATTAGAAAGTCAAACATGGGATTCATCATTGTAATGTGTTGCCACCCTGAGGCAGATAGTCATGTAAAACAGGAAGAACATCACAGGGCATTCTGGGTATTTACAGACAACAAATCATGTTTGTCAAAACTGACAAACCCAGCATGAGACAAAGGCAGTGGACTCCTCGCTAGGAGAAATCCATAAACACATGTTCCCTGCAGCGCACCATCACTCTCTGCAGCCGGCCTGACGTCAGAGGACAGGGCTTAAACTGTCCACAGAGGACAATAACTTTGCAAACAAAGCCCCAAGTCTAGCCTCTCAGAAGTCCAGACTTTGACTTTCTCCTAGCTTCACGTCAACACACCGCTCTGCAGCCCCCACCACACAAAATACCACTATTACAGCACAATTTGGGAGTCATTCATCAAAGACGACATAGGATTAATTAAGCCTGAGGACTGAATTAGCCTCCCGCTTCACTCATCAAGGTGTACCCTTGGCCTCAAGTTGGTTGGAGATTTGGGGGGCGGGGCAGGTGGGGGGGGTTCATATCACTAGCATGTGTTTAGTACAGTGAACATTCACGCTGTGACAAAAAAAAAAATCAAAATCCCTTTATCCCCAATTTACATATGATGTATGACAATACAAAACTCCAGAGGGTAATGTTACCGCAGTGATTTTCATCACATATTAGCTTTATGGCAATATATATACCAGGCGGAAAGGCCTTGTCGTTAAAAAGTTAGTAAAAGATTCAATGACAAAATCCCTGTCCCTGCAGGTCATTTTTAACACTAAAACAAAGACACATATCTGTTTCACATGCACATTGGCTATTGAGTACATGCCTAATATGTCACAATGACATTCAGCCTTTCAGTGTTGCTTAGTTAAATCATTTCACATCCAAGACGAGGACAATGGCAATAGAAGCACACCGGACAGACAGGACGCTTGTCTTTTCGTTAAAACATGATGAAGGTATGTTTTATATGTAATGACGGCCTGTAGGCTAATAAGTAAAGATTCCCTCCCCTGTGTACAGAGATATGACACACATACGTTCATACTGAGTTCATTAGTCCATAACATCCTGTCCCTCACTGGAGAGGGTCATGCATTTGATGAATGGACTGTGTAGCATGTAGCTTCAGGCTAAGATTCAGCACCTCAAGAGGAGAGGACCCAACTCTGGCTAGAGTGAAGAAAGAGAAGAAAGAAAGGAGGAAATGAGGGAGAGAGACAGAGAGAAAGATGAATTTGGATTACCCAGGAGTTCAGCGTCCCACGAGTCCTGCATCCAAGAGACATTAGGAATCTAATGTGCTATTATTCTCCATCACCCCCCTAAGCCTAAAACGTCTGTCCTTGGGGTGTCTCCTGTAATAGACAAGGGCTTTCGGACCCTTCGCTAAGACAAGATAGCAGCTTCTACAAGGGCCCTTGACGTCCTGCCGACTTAATCTGCAAGTACTTCCACAAAATTGACATTGCCTAGAGAGTAGAGCAATCAGAAGACACGGTGTTACAGAGCATTTATATTTTAGCAGTGCTTCCAGAGATAGTGAAACCGACCTTTAGGAGGCCTGGCAAAGAATTACTTTTTTAACTGGCATTTCTAACTTCTGAAAATACTTTTTTTCTATTTAAGTTTATTCAAGGTAAGCAATAGGTGGGTGAATGATACCTGAACATCTGTGGCTGTATTATGTTGATATAAGGTCAATATCAAAAAAATATTATTTACATTACTTTATTTTTTCTCTCACATTTTAAATGTATAAAGTGCTTTATATCATCATCCCATGGATTTAATCAGTTGATCATTTGATATAAGTTGGTTATTACAGCATTTTAACGAGGAAAACCATGTGAGTATAATGCTAAATACTAAGAATTTGGATGAGCGGTAGATAATGGATGGGTGGATGGATTTAAATCTGAAATATAATAAAGGACTACAGACAGTGAAAAGAAGTGCAAAGGTGTAAAGAGACAACAAAATATTTTAATATTTTTAGGGTTTTGTTGAGAACAACAAAAATACAGAATGTTTCAACATTATTCTTAAAGCACAAAATACAAGATAATTCTCAGTTTATTGTGATTAGAAAGAAGATTTTCACAGAGACTATTTCTGAGGACAAAGAGCATTAAGGCAAAGGCAATATTGATTATGGTCCAGTCTTTAAAAGCTAAAACTCACCAACACCTGGGAGTATGGATTTTTTTCCCAGCATCAGAGAATAATTGTTTTCATATGACCACAAATGCAATATTCATGATATTCATTTTTAACATGAAAGATCTGGTAATGGAGGCATAGTATTTGATGTTGTATTTCTACTAATTGAATTAAATCTTGTCAAAGAGCAGAAATATTTGTCTTAAAGGCTTAAAGAGCCCCAAGCTCTGATTATAAATGCATCCTGTTAAATGAAAAGAATATATCTTGATTCATTAATTATTAATGGCAAAGACAAAAAATATACTAAGGATGCTCATTAAATTAAGAAAAATAATGTCTTCTTGTTACGTGGGACATCATAGCAACTACTCTGCTATGGGAAAAGCCTGTCCCAATAGATCCATCACACCAGATAGTGGAAACCATGCAACCTGTTTAAATAGGACGTTTCTATGCTAAAGTGATGGTGTGGTCTGAACAGATGGCCAAACCTGTGCCTTTCACTACAGTTTTTGTCGAGCAATTAAAAGTTTCTGGCTGTTTTTCTCCCCCCCCCAGTACAGATTGCAAACATGACAAGAGGTCAAATATCTGCAAGGGAAAAAGGAGTGGAACAACTGTTCCACTGAGCAGCTACGTCCTCAGCTGGCATGTAAGCGGACGTCTATTCACCTGAATGAGGACTGGTAATCACCCCACACCGAAGTGAATAATTAGTGTAATAATTACCAGGCTTAAAATGAATCTGTGAGCTGCCCTCTCTCACAGTGCCATCAAGAATAACAGGTGTTGAAAGTGCCTTGAAGGGACAGAGATTAAAGATTATTTCGTTATCCCGGGTCTCCTTCAGGCACTACTGTCTTGTGTTTTATCCTGTCATCCACAGCGAGGGTCATGTGGGGGCTCATTTTCCTCTAGCTTGGCAGTTTTGGGAGCTACCCATTTGACAGAGAGTGAATGTTGTTTAATCTGGGAGTGTGAGTCGTCCTTGAGCTTCCTGGACACTCCATGTCCACATAACCTCCAGCTACATGGAGTTAGGTTGGACTAATGACTATTATTAGCATCCACACTGTGTTTTTCTTGGAATAAAAAAATCTATACTGCACTGACACTTTGTTGTGCATTCATATGATATAAACAAAAGAAATGTCTAGATGACAATTACAATTACACAATTATGCTTTTGTGTACTGGTGTTAACATAACCAGATAAGTATTGAGTTAGCACCATGCAGCAGTGCAATAACTTATTACAGTGATGACCGTTTAATAACTTCAGCACTACTTACTGGATTTCTTGGCAGTGGCTTTATATACTCTCTGTTTTGACTTAATCAATGAAGCAAGTGAGCCTAAGGGTGTTTGTTCTTGTAAGAATTACTTAAAGACTTGACAAGATGCCACAACTCATGCTCAGTTCCCAGGCTCTTTCAGTGTTTGTTATTCAGACTTCCTGTGTGTTTTTGAAATCGCTACAGCAGGTGTAACAGATCTTAGACACTACAAATTAAATATTTGTTTCCAATGTGTAACAAAGTGTATTTTTCGTTTTAATTATAGACCGAACGGAATAGCCTCATTAGTCTTACAGGGCTTTAAATGGTCATTGTATTTTTGGCATCACTATAATAATGCATCTATAAACCATAATGCCTGATATACAGCTACATAAATGGCTATATGTATGGAATTCTACAGTTTTTCCATTCAGCAATAACTAGAATATGTGATATGTCTATGCAAAATAAAGATGAATGTGCAGTTGAAGCAGACATTGGTTGATTATAGTATCAGTATGACATCCTGCACTTTATCTTTTACTGTGTTCTGTTGTCTTATAATGTTGCATCATTCGTTTCCCTGACATTGATTTAGCATGCAACCATCTACCCCATTGACCTGTGCTGTGTTTAAAAGTAACCTTCTTTTAGCCCTAGCCATCATTTGTCACTTTTGAGCTGTCAAATACACACAAATTGGACATAACTTGCCATGGCCGGTGACAGCAAGACACAGAGGGGCTGCAAAACAGAAGCAGGGCAATCAGCAGCATCTATTACATTTACATGGTCTGGGGAGGTTAGCTAGATTTTCCTGAAAGATTACCATCTCTAATTTCTTTGGGGACGATGGGACCTTGGTTCTGCTGCCAAGCCTACTTTTCAGGTCAGGGCCCCCTGAATGTTAACTAAGACCCAAGAGCAGGTCAGCAGGCAGGCCAAGGGACCAGAGGAGAGACTGCGCCCTGCTCTTACACTGGCGGCCAGCAAGTCGTGCAGAAAGTTGCCATCCATCTTTGGCATAATGCTAATGATCCATTCTGGGAGAGGTCTGTGGTTAGGAAAGCTATCCAGGTACTCCTCCATTGGTGCTTCCCTGCTGCTAAGTGCATCACCAACTCTGAAACCTCTGCCAGCAAAGATACCAAAAAAATCTCTGGTATTTCTTCAATAGGAGGCAGAACTGTTTGATGTCCTCACAAGTGTTCGTCAACCCTCTGGTTGCCTTCTTTCAGCAATGCTGCAAAAAAATGTCACGCAGTGCTACAAATGGTGCTTTTTTTAACTTTTACTTTGATCTAAATTACAAAACAGTTTCAAATTCATCTCAAACTGTGATCAGCACTGCAGTGTGTTTCTGCAACAGTCATAGCATGTAACATGTTTTAAATTTTAAACTCAGCATCTTTGCTAATTATACTATGAAAAGCTACAAATATAAAATAAATAAGTAGAAGAGGATCACTACAGTTTCCAATACTGCACTTGCATCTCTCATCACGGGGCGGCTGTGGCTCAGGAGGTAGAGCAGTCGCCTGCCAATCGTAGGATTGGTTCGGTTCGATTCCCGGCTCCTCCTGTCATATGTCGAAGTGTCCTTGGGCAAGATACTGAACCGGTGTGTCAGGTCAAGCTGCATAGCAGCTCTGCCATCGGTGTGTGAATGTGTGTGTGAATGGGTGAATGAGAAGCAGTGTAAAGCGCTTTGAGTACCTGCCTTGGTAGAAAAGCGCTATATAAGTGCAGACCATTTACCATTTATCTCTGTGAAATGTCACAGACAACCAAATGATAGGTGATGAAAACACTAAATACTGTAATTTAACTATTGTATCTAGTTCTTTTATACACAAATGATTCAATTTATGTAAATAAATACAAAAATATAGGCTATAAGAACAATTAACTATGGATACATTTAGAATAACTTATATTTAGAGACAACAAGAAACGTACAATCAATCTAAAATCCTATACAATTTTCACTGATAATACTAGAACTTAACATAATATGCAGTATTTATATCTAATATATTCAAATCTATATAAACATGTCACAACTACATCATCACGATATAATGCTTAAACCGTGTAGTAAATGTATAGAATGTATATATAAAGTGTGCCCCTACAGTTATGCTTCACAGCTGTAGCACTTTAAATCCAACCTAGAGTATATTTTGAATCGTATCCTTTATGTTTGACGAGAAAATATATTATAATTTCTCATGGCCATTTATTAGGTAAAGAAGACAATATAATATTCCTCAGCAGTGTGTCCCACGTTATTTTATCTAATTTGGTTTACAATGAAATGGCCAATTAAAAATAACAGCATACTTTGTTAATAAAGCAGAAGACTGACTCGAGGGAACATTTCATTGGCAGTTAATTATGCAGTCTGGTATTCTCAGATGTTCTCAGCAAATGTACAGTGAGACTATAAAACTGTTGTTGTACTCTGGATCCATTTCATATTTGCATAACAGAAGGAGCACCATGTTTTTTGTCACTGCTGCCACATGCAAAGGCTCAGCATGTTTAGAAAAAGGCTGGTGTTATTTGTATCTGTAGAGGTGTGTTAGCAGTACATTGTACCACACTGGATTCAGTTTCTATGACATGACAAGGTAGTAATCCCTAAGGTTTGATGTTGAAAACATGAGTATAATCATATATTTATGTTGTTGTTGTTTTGTAATCCGCAAATATACATACACAATATAAAAAGAAGTAATGCCCACTATGTACAAGATCTACAGTGCAGTATATTAATAATTAATCTGCAAAGCTTTCGCATATACATGGAGTCAGTCTAAAGTGTTTACATTTAAATGTATTTTTTTTCACAATCTACAGTAAACAAAACTGAATTCTTTCATGCTTTTCCTTGTCTTTGTTCACATCGTTGTGCTGTAAAACCTTATGTTTTCATGCCTTTCTGAGGTAAATGATGCTTGAACACCAGAGAGATCACTCACTGTTAACCATATGGTTTCATGCAAAAGGTCATCAATGTTTCTTAGGGTTAATACCAAACGCTCAAACATAGACAAGAGGGTACCACGCATATTAATGACTCTATACTCCCTTGTGCAACAAAAAACAGGCAAATCTGTGTTTTCTTTTTCCTTTACTACTGAGGTCAATAAATGTTCCTTTAGGACAGATGTATGGTGTTAATAGTTTTGACAGGCAGTTAATGAATGAGCACTTTCATCACTACTATGATGTGATTTTCTAAAATGAAAAAATGAGTCATTCTTTACTAACATCATAAGAGGTGCTTTATTTCTCTTGCTGCGTGTCAGTTATTACCAAGATAACAATCATAAACTGAACTCCCTCATAAAGTTTAAATATATAAACTTCACAAAGGTTACATTAATAAGTGATTTTTCTCCTAGGTATGATTTTTCCACTTTCCTTTGTCGACATTTCTCTTTACATTGACAGTGAGTGGGATCAGTCTCCTGTTAGCAATGATAAGAAATATTGGCTTTTAACAGTCGCATTAAAGAATACTGATGCTCAAGGCCATTCCAACATTGTGTAAAAGCCTAACGGGATTTGTACAGTGTAGTTTCCCCACATATCTGCAATATGCTCCGAAACAACTATCACTTTATGTGAGAATTAGCAAATAGTTGTCATTTCTATGACATAAAAGGCTCCATGCTAACATGCAGTGAAATAATAAAATATTGAAATGCCTATGAAACATAAATGTGAATTCTTGCTACATCTGTCTCTTGCTAATTGAGTTGCTACCAAGAATGTTAGTACTCTGGAGAATAATTTGTCAGTGCAAAACATCGAATGGACCAATTTATTGGTTGCTGCAGGCTGTAGAGTTCCAACAGTCTTTGATCAACCTTTTTAGGTCAGTATCTCTCGAAATACAGAGAGGAGAATTACACAGCAGAGAAAATATTTCATCTTTTTAAAAGACAAGGAAAAGTATTTTTGTAGTTACACTGTTTGGCTATAGTGGAGAATAAATTCTTTAGAGGGCTTGAAACCAAAGTGGGAAAAATAGCAGCTTTTGTGCACAATATTTATTGTTTTGTGTGGATGGTAACTTAAACATTTATCATAAAAAAGTGACAGAAAGAGTAATTATAAGTTTAGCTTTTTCCTCATCACTCACTGGATGTAAGACGCATGCACTGACAGTTACCAGTAGGCTTTTCTGACACATTAAATTGAGAGGGTGCTTCAAAGACTTTTGTGTTGGCTGAGGGGCTGATCAGGCTTTGATTTTGAAAGATGTTTTGGCATTTTGACATTGGATGTGCTAAAGGTTGTTTGATGGCACAGTCAGTTGTCGGAATTCTATTGTTTCTAAATAATATGCTAACTCTTTACTGAGTTATAGGAAGTGTGCCGGTTTTTAAGGTAAGTGTCCTCAGTGAACCTCAGTAGTATTTATTTGAAGTATTTTTTATTCAGCTGTATTGTACTACACATCATCATCACATCAGATATACCTAATTAGGCAGACATTGTGTGAAATTAATATTATAACTGCGTTAACAAATGTTAACCTTAACCTTATTAACACAACCTATATGAAAATTCATATAATAAGAAGCACAACTTATGTGCTTCTTATTATATGAACATATTACATATTGTTACATATTACAGGAACAAACTTTAGTGACCAATGTTCTGATCTGAACAGCTTTATTTGATCTTAATAAATAAACAGACTGTTATTATCACTGTCTCTTTGGATAGTCATGAGTGGACTTGTTTACTCTTTGACTCTGCTTTAGCACCAACCACCATGAGCCTTGTCACCATAGAAACAAATAACAAATCCTACAGTCACTTTTTAAAGCCATTTTCCCAGTAACAGATGCCAGCTGGCTAAACCAAACAACACTGGAGTTGCTACAATAGCCCCAGTGCAAATAATGACTTGGTGTGTTTTCTGGATATAATGTTATAGATTTTTAGCAACATATTGTATTATAATAAATGTAAATGATACTGGTCTTTCTCTTTTTAAGCAGCTTTACATACAAAAATGGCTACACTGATCACCGCCTTATCTCATCCATTATACTGGAACAATCCCCTGGTCACATGGCGAGAAAGTGCAATTGTGCTGGCATTCAAAGATAAAATTGAGTGGTAAATTTAAAAGTGCTGAATTGCTGTAATTAATCCGGAAATAGTAAATGTAGAGCTAGTGGGAGCCTATCCTCCTGTGTCCCTTCAGAAATGCTGTCTCAACACCAGCCATTGCTTTGTTGGTCTGTGCCCACATTAATCTAAATTTTGTTAGTACTTTTTTAATTGTATTCAAATAAATGTAAAGAGTGTAAAGTGAACAAAGATCAACAGCTCTATAGCAACAACAATTTATGTATTTCAACCACTATTAAACTCTAAATCAAATATTGTTATTGTTACTTTCATTAACACTTATAAAATATTCAAAAAGTCAGAATAATCAGCTAAGAACAGACATAGTAATGTAAAATATGTTTGCTTGGAAGATATCCACATTCCATAAAAGTGAGGTCAATTCATTTCTATTCAACACATTTCAACAAGGCCCTCAAGATAAGATATCAGGTTGAACAGCATACTACATCATTAGCTCACACATGTGCGGTGTCTCACAGGACCTTTAATTTGAGTAGGAAAAGTCTGTTCCTTCGCTATGAGGTTAAAGAGTGGGTGACAAGTGAAGAAAATCACAGCGGAATGCATTAATTAGGTAGATATAAAAGCATATTTATCAAAGGCTAAGCCATATGAGAATTATCTTAGAAAGGATCTAATAAAGACAGGACAGGTTAATAGAATAAAAGGCCTTGAATAGAATGTGTGCTTACACATAAAATATCAACCTGATCTCACATGTAAACGAATCATTAGGATGTAACAATTAAATGTTATGGCAAGCAGATCCTTAACTAGTGAAATGACCTTCATGTGGTTTGACAGTGACAACTGGCTTCTTATGTTCACTCTAATTAAAATGTCAAAACCTCCGGCTTAAGTCATCTCAGCATTTGTTACGATTCCACATGAAATGGGACGATATTTGCTCAGGGTGAAAAGACTGATTGCTTGAAATTTAATATAGTGTTATCAGAAATAAATATTTCATGACCAGAGAACAGTAAAGTGATCCATAGCATAGATAAACAGCCCAGTGATTCTGACTGAATCTTCTAA
Source organism: Ctenopoma multispine (assembly GCA_034779795.1). Lineage (NCBI taxonomy): Eukaryota > Metazoa > Chordata > Actinopteri > Anabantiformes > Anabantidae > Ctenopoma > Ctenopoma multispine. The sequence continues at coordinate 13,531,832 of JAUYWH010000024.1, forward strand.
ACTGTGTCAATCACAAGTGAATATGGGGGCTCCGGTCCCGGCTAGTGATGACTGATGGCCCTTCAGATGCGATTGAGACAGACAGAACTGATTGAGAGAGCTTATCTTTATGGCGGAGCCATGGAATTGTTAACAGGGTGTGATGGCTTGTGTCCGCTGAGTTGAACTGGGAAATAAAGCTGTTGGGCTCGGGCTGCCTCGCCATCATTCACAGAGGTAATGATCTCTGTCTGGCTCAGAAGTAAGTAATAGTCTTCCCACAGGTTAGGAAGGGGCGTGACACAGCAACACTAACAAAGTTGAACTTGGACAGATGAGCACAGGGCAGAATGCTGATACATTTTTAAACATTTAATAGGCAATTCAATGAAGATTGGACTATATTATAAAACCTAAGGATCATGAAGTTTAAGTAAGAGATGAGTAGCACTTGATTTCAAGTCATGGACATTTTAGTATTTTCCTTTATGATCCAAATATAGTAGAGTAAGAGGAAGATGACTGCAAAACAAAACAGTTCAATACTGTATGTCATTATGCCAAAGCAGTTTTTTTAACACAATGACCACATACTCTAAATGATAGGGGAGAAGATATTCTTCTTGAAACCAAAAAAGAAGCACGAGTATGTCGAGAGGAAGCAGTCAAAGACCCAGCTCCACTTGATTATCTTTAGCAGGATAATTAATCAATTCACTATGCACAATCAAGTCTCAGAGGCGTCTTTGAGATAATTGTTCTCGTTGACTAGAATAATTATTTGTTTGCTGATTTAATTATTTTCACATTTGGAAAACAAATAAATGTGTGCATGTACATACTTCAGATTATTTCTTTTGATTCTTTGATCAAGGCTAAAATTCACTAAGCGTACTGTAGATCAGAGTGTCAGACAGAAACTGTGATGTTATTATGAGTCCAAAATGCCTCTTGCTAAATTAACTCCCAGCATATTCACTATTTATGTCATTATGTGTTTTTTTTCACAACTCTAACCTCAACTTGAAGAAAGTCAATAAAACATGAATTGATTCTGCCTCGTGGCATCAAACTAAACTGAATCAAAGGCTAATATTCCTCAGCTATGAGGTCGGCCCTGGGTTGCAGACACAGTGTCCTCATGCAGTGGCTGGCATGTTGAAAACAATCGTTGGAGTCATCAGTTCACACCAGTACAAATGAGACCTTGTGGCTAATGCAGCAAGTAGCACAAATTATGAGGGCCATTTTAATGGCACTCACTACTATTTATCATGCCATTTTAAATGTTTTGCTCATTTGTTTCCATTAAATATTTCATCTTCCCTTAAATATTCATTTAACTTCCTCCTTAAATTTTTTACCAGTCTCTTTGCAGTTGCTATCTTCTCGCCTCCCTTTTAGGCTTTGCAATCATAAATAATTATTCATCTACACCCAGAAAGAGATTGCATAAAACATGCACATGAATCCTTTTTGTCTTTTCTCATTAGTGATATACCTCGAGTAGCCTAAATACTTCCCGCTACCCCACTTATGGAAATTGGTTGGAGAACCTTCCAAATGATTCTGCTTCACAAATAGGTTACAGTTTCTACGTCTGATCCTAATGTTCATCCCTCCGTTCATCATGAAAGGAGGGGTCTGCTGCAGCATCTTTACTCAGTTCTGGAGTTCATGTCTTACTTTCTGAAGCAGGAATCTGAGACGTCCGGAATCGGAGAACACCACTTTAGATTTTATTGTTTAAACTGACATCTATAAGAACAACAATAGTTACTTGATTGCACTTGATTTGTGTTTTACATTAAAATATTTCACTAGATGGCTAATTTGCGTTAGATCTTGCTTGCTTGCCAATACTTTATTCTCATGCCATTTTACTAAAAATCTTCTTATCACAATTGTTAATCACATTTTTCATTTTCACTGCATCAACAAACATATAGATGAATAATACTTAAAATAAAATGATAGGGATTTTTAAAAATCAAAAGTCATGATTACATTACAGTTATGCTTATTCATTTCATAGAAATATTTAGTAAAAATTGCTCTAGCTGTGTTACATCTGCTAATACATAGCCTGGCTCAACAGATTTATCTTGGCTAAACAGGCAACATTTGTCTTAATTTGTTAGATAATTGCAACACGACTCATTAGCAAACAGCACCGTGGTGGAGGCATAAACTCTCAATTTGACTGGATTATCCTTTTGTGATGAGGCCTAATGATCCAACAGAGTAAATAGCAATGTGTTAATTAGAAATTACACTGAATGATCCACTGCACACAGAGAGGGCATTAACCAGCAGCATTATTATATCAGATCTGTTGGTGTCTTTTTTTTACCATGAAGTCTGATTGTAAAATGACAATTAGCTATCCCCAAAAGAGATGTTTTAGCGCATTTGTTGCAGCAGACTCCCTTTAGTTTGAAAGTTAATGTTGTTGAAAGCTCTTAAAACTTAATAGACTGACATGATCGGTTCACTCAGAAGTATTTATTGATAAAGCTACACCTGAGAGAGAACTGCAACCATATTTATTTGAAAATTTACCTAGTAAAAAAGACTTGTAATTATGTCTAAATTACAATGAAAATACAATATAATTATATTTCTAAACTCAGATGAATACTAGTTTCATCTGGAAATGTTAGTTAAAAGCTTGTTCTTGTAGTTAGGAGATAATTGCACAAATTACAAAATACTCCTGATTAAATCTCAGACTTTGGTCGAGTTTGCTTTGCATAAGGGTTTAAGTTATTTTTATTGAGCAAGACCCTCAGTTAAGTTAGCATTTGCCTCCACCTAGTGGTAAAAATTACTGAAGGTATTAGTGTAATTGCTTCAAAATCAGATCAGTCCTGACACATATATTTAACCACACACAATGTTGAATGTAATGAAACAATAGAAAAAACCCCAATATATTTTAAATACTTATGCAACATATCATATTTATCTACAACCATCTACAAAAGAAAAAGACGTCCACATAGTTACGAAATGGTAAATTTCAGATACTATTTCATCTTGTGTGCACTGCAACAATACACTGAGGATATGACATTTCTAGTCCTTGTCAGATTATGCCCTATGCATCATGGACTCCTGAGTGTTGCTCTCATTTTGGCAAGCACTAGACATTTGGATCTTAAAAATACAGGTTGTTCATAAAGGAAAAATCGTTTGTCCTGAATTTGCAGGTTGGCAAAACATAGGAATACTACTAAGAGGATTACTAACACTAATACTAATCCCAATACAAATAGACCATGTACTCAGATATTTTACTCAGATCCTTGAGTAGTCTATACACAACAATACCACAATGCAGAAAATGTTACAAGCAAAGTTCTTGCATTCAAAAATTACTTCAGTCATAATAAGTAATTGTAATTAATATATATTAATAGTAATTGTACTACTTTAATAAACGCATCTTTACGGATTGTTATTATTATTTTGTTAGCTTTTCATCATCAGCAGATGGCAGTTAAAACATGCTCGGGGAATGGCACCTCAACATTTCACGGACGGACCAAGACTGTCAGGGGCGCCAGGTTTGATAATTTTCAATGGAGCTGTGGGAAGCGCACTTTTTTTTTTTAATAAAAAAGTTTAGAAATAAAGTTTATATAGAGAGCATATTTGGTTTTGATCGTCACTGAAAATGAATTTTGGGAATATATTTTCAGAATAACTTCGATAATATATAGATATAGAATAACGGTTTGCGTCTCAAGATCCCTATCTTGAGACGCAAACTGTTATTATTTATGTGGTAAAAATATAGGGCCAAAATAACAATGTATTTTAATTTAGTGGGCCTTGTGTTTGCTTATGATGGAGATAGAAATTTGAGATACGAACCTACATGACAGAACTGGCAACCCCACAGAACGCTGAGCTGCCTTCAAGTGGAAAAGTAACAACAGAATGCCAGAGTTGGCTAGTTAGCATTGTTAGCTCACAACTGTCCACTTCTGTTACATTGCTGAGATTGGTCTTGGAAGACCCGGCTGGGTGAATCAGTAGGATACAGACCTTGTGCTTTACGTGGATCCATGGGACGGTTCTGCTGATACTGTGTCGTAGCTGATAACTGGTTTGATTTTGTGGATTACTGCCGGCGTTAGGTGGTCAACATTAGCTTTGGCTTTGGTGTGGCTAAATTAGACTTTACGCTAGCGTGGCTAAAGACGCCTGTTACGTTCGCAGGAGAGCTTTCTGACTTGGAGGAAGGAAGGAAGGAAACTGATAAGTAGGATCACTCCGAACCGCTGCTTATGCAAAGCTAGCGCAAATTTTGGCCTCCGGACTTCACACTGTGACGCATTTAGAAAATCTGACAATTTGTGAGTCCTGTGTGATATTTAACATCATTTGGTTGGTAGGATATGCTGTTAGTTGACACAGCAAGCTGTCAACACCAACAGTTCTCTCGGCTTACGTTAGCTGTTCAGCGGACAGGAGCTAGCACGCTAGCCACAAACTGCTAAAAAAAAGTCAGATTCAACTACATTATTTGACGTATTAACTAAACGGGCACTTTAAGGGTTTCATTGTCGGACTATTTCACTCTGACCCGCTGTGGTGCCGGGACGACCGGGGAAACTTATGGCATCGGATGTGATTGAGAGTGAAGCGGTGCTGAAGGGTGTAACGTTGAGCGATATGAATTTGAACAATAGAAGTTCAGATTTTGTCACACCCAGCAGGACTCATGAGGAGCTGGAAAACAGACAGACGTCTAGCCCCTCGTCTTCGGGAGTGTCGGGAGAAGGTGACGAGGAGGAACTAGACGAATTACACAACAGCACCGCTTCTACAGTTGAAAATGGCGAAGAGGCACTTCAAGAGAGTCTAACCAAAACAACGCCACAGAAAAGGACAACTCCGGACAATGAGCAGAAACAGCCGGGAGCAAGAAGCTCTTCACCCGTGAGCCTTCCCCAGTCACGCTCACCACCTGGACCCACAGGAAGGTCAGTATTTGTACGCCTTTAAAGTTGGTTCATGTTGGCACTTTCTGGTTCCATCTCCTTTCTCACAGAATCCAGCACCTGGGCCAAATAACCTGTCAAGTGAAGATTTTGCAGTGTATTGGATATTAATGTTTTTTTTAAACAGGCTGGCAATAGTTCAGAGTTATTGACAATGCCAGTGCTAAGCTGCTCAGGTCTTTAAATGAAGATCTTCTATTACAGGAGTGTAAACACACAAAGAAACATTGTTATCAGAATGATAACTGACCTGCTCACCAATCGCCAGTATTAAGCTAAGAGTTTACAGACATTTCCCTGCATCAGTGCTTAACCTTTCATACTTTTTTTGAAATTCTTTTATTTGTGCCTGGACCAGAAAATCCAGCTTCCTGCACAGAAAGAAGTGCAACACAATCGCATGGTACCTCTATAATGTCTTGTTTTTTTGTCCAGCCACAGACAAAGTAATAGCATCCTATTATATTACAATGCAATCTAATACAAAAGCAGCATATTTAAACACATGCTGGAAACTGTAAGCGTTAGAACTGTAGTATTGTGCTCTAGTTAATATGCTGCATGATCTTTTTATGTCTCACTCAATCCTCTGTAGGTTACAATTAGCATTTGACACCTGGGCAACATTGCATGCTGTACCTCAGCATCACTTGGCTCAACATGTTAAGGAGACACATTTATGTCACTAATGTTTGACCAACAGGAATGCATTGTTTATTTTAAGTGCACTCACAAAACTGTGCAGTTGTTAGACATTAGTACACAAAAAGGGTAACACCTGGACAGCAACGCTAGTCGACAAATTTGATATACTGTACACATATGAAGATGTCACTTTATTTATTTTATCACCTGTATTCAAAAGTATGAGGTGGTGCCATTGATTGTGCTTATGTCTTTTAATTCTTATATAAAATAAACATTACTTTAATTGGCAATACAATAATAAACTTAGACTTAAAATGCTTCACTAAAACCAAAACAGGCACTCTGTCCAGCAGAGACAGATTTGCCTATCATAGACTTCCATGAGCAGCGTGTCCAACCAGCTTGCACTGTACTGCTATAAAGCAACTAAGTACAGTTAGTTTGGCATAGTACTAGTTAATTTCTTTTTACCATGAAGATTGAAATGCAACTTTAGTTTTACCAATGTCTTGTCATTTCTCTAAAATCCGTGTGCAATATGTAAACTGTCTTGATCAGAGCCTTAACCAAGAATTTGCATAGTTGACAGCATAGTAAAAATATCTCATACCATCCACCATTGCTTCTTACTTCAACTTACCACAAAGTGCATTGTTATTGACGTTTTTAAACTGTCATGGCTCTTTTCCATTTAACTCCCCAATGTTGCCAGTTCCACTTACAAAGTGCCTGGTTGCCCAATGCACTTTGATTGAAAAGGTGCTTTTTTTAAAAACTGTATTCCTATTTCACTTCTGCTTCTCTCAGTTGAATTTCAAATGCATTGTCAAGATTAGTGCTATACAAAAAGAGTGAAACTGGTGCAATCTGAAATGTTGAGTACTAAATTCCAAGAATGTTCCTCTGTCTGGTAGCACAAGCACAGTCTTGTATGTGAATAATACTTCAAAGAAAGCTCTGTACAGTAAAGTTACAGATACCATGATCAGCATTAGCCTTAACACAAGCTTGTAAGCTTTTTAAGAAACCAGTGATCTGATTAAGTGGCCAGTTGCAAGTCTAAACTCTGGACGAGACCCTCGATCAACTTGCAGGACTATGAATCATTTACTGCAACGCGAAGCACTTGTCCAGTAGCTGGTATAACAAAGGTTGTTTTTATCTTGTATTAAAGTTCATTTATCTTTGCTTTGTTGAGAAAAGGCATCAGCTACAGCTATGTCACCTTTTGAGGATTAATGTAATAGTTAACCAAATACTGTTTGTTCTATAGGCATAAAGACAGGTTTTGCTGAACTTCATGTATTGCTAATGTGGCACATAACAGATGGGGCTGATCACAGCAAAAATAGGTTTGTGGTTAAAAAAAGACACAAATCTTTTGGATAAATGTTCGAAATTGCCAGTCTTTAGATATTTCTAACAATTGTGTTTAAATGTTTGAAGTGTGTGATTGTAAAAGTGACATGGAACATGGTTATCTGCCAGATCATATGCATTGTAACTGAAGTCTTGCATAATACAAACACATGCAAATTGATTTTAGGTGTTACTGAGTAAAATTGCTGTTGCTGAACAGTTGCAATACTTGAGCAATACTTTAGTGCAATACTTGACACCAGCTCTTTAACCAGATCTTATTAAACAAATACATCTATGGATCAGATTAAGTATTGAATATGTTTAGGAGGTGATTCTAAAAATTATAATATGTTACTATCAAAAACAGTTAGATCAGATCAGATTACAAATGTTTAAATGCAGTATAATTCTACTTTGTTTACTCTATATAATCATAAAAATCCATTATTATATTTCACTCGACTGTTTCCAGCATTGCGCAGTATTTTCTGAACACAATCTATATTGTAGAGATATATAGATTAAAACAAAGATTGTAATCACATTCTGTTGTTCATCTTTAGTTGACTAAAACTGTGTACTATCTGTTAATGTTCCATAACAATATTAAGGTTTTAGTTGTTGTAGTATTAACCCAAGAACACAAATTGCCTTTTACCTTTGGCAGAATAGAACCAGTGAGCCCTTTTAATCCTTTGGGGATTGTACAAGTCACAAGCAGCTATTGACAGATAACCAATAATATGTTTGGATTTGTTTGTCACACATAATATTTTCAATCCCTGCTCTTGATCTTCATGCATTCATTCTACAAGAAGGTCTTTCAGAAATTAGACATCATCAAATGCAAAACATGGCTGAATGTTTTTGTGCTGCCTTTCCCAGCCTGGAGCGTCAAGAGTCAGTCGCCACAACAGAAGCCCGTCTAAGAATGGAAGGAGTGGAACTTAAGGAAGAGTGGCAGGATGAGGACTTTCCACGGTATTGTGTCAATCATTTATGTTGTCAGTTGTGGGTAGATCATGGTTTATGTTTTGTATTGCATGTTTGTGTTCTGAAAGCCACATAGACCTACTACTGGCATGATCACTTCCTGTTTGATTATTAGGCCACTACCAGAGGAAGAAGAGCTTGAAGATGAGCTTTTTGCACATGCTTCTGAAGACCAAGATACTGGTAATGAAATCCCAGTAATTTGCAGCACATTGTTACAGAGACTAAGGAGATTATTAAAGGACAGGTTCATATTTTTTTATCTTGTATGTACCTTAACAGAGGTATTCATCGTGGAAATAAATGCTGTTCTTGTTCATTTGATTGTTTAAGAAAAGGATTCTAATGTTAATCGGACCCGCAACCCGATCTCGGATAAAGCGGTAGATAATGGATGGATGGATGTTAATCGGAAGCTAATATTGAGTCTCAGCAGTCTGAGTTAGCCAGGTTGAAGGTGTCTTGCAACATACATTGTTTTTTTTCTTTCCTACAAAATTGTCGTAAGCGTTCTGTCTGATCTAGCTGCAGCAGACTAACAAACATAGTGAATAACAGTAATTACATAGTGACGATCTATTACATTTGAAAAACACAAGGAAAAATCACTGTCCTTCATGTGAGTGTTGTATCCTGTTAATGGTTCTTACAAGCATTATAACCACTTTTTTGTCTTGGTATCTACCCAAGGCTATCTGATAAACCATGGCAAGAAGGCAAAGAAAAAGCTTGCTGCGCCGGACATCAGTCTTACACTTGATCGCAGTGAAGGTTCTGTTCTCTCTGACGAGCTGGATGAAAGTACAGAGCTGGACCTTGATGACATTGACACACCCTCGGACAACAGTAATGAGTTTGAATGGGAAGGTAAGATCTTTGTATCGTATCACTGGCAGTGACAGTTTAGTACTTTCGTACTTTCTTTTAACACTTCAGTAAAGTTTAGACTGATGTGATGAGGTGGTAAGTGGAAACAGACTTTCAATTTGGCTCAAGTGAAATCTACCAGGGAATAATGCATTTATGAAAACAGCCTCAGGCTTATTTACTGGCTTGAAACACAAAAGCAAGCCTTGTATCAAACCAGCCCTTTATTTTTTGGTTGTCAAATCCAATGGTATTTTCCTTCCTTGATGTTAGAGCTTTGCTTAAAGTGTAGTTAAAGTATGCTTTATTGTTTTTTTTTGTTTCCATTCTGCTGCCTTCCTCTTTTTTCACTTGGAAGAATTGTTTCCATTCACTGCCTGGAAACAGGCTGCAGGCCAGCAACAGGTTTCTCTCTGCCTTGTGGTAAGGTCTCATGGACAGCACTCGTTTTTAATCCGTCTACCAGCCATAAGTAAATCAACCCCTATTGTCCAGATTGAGTTCTGTCTTCAGTTGTTCAAACAAATCATTGGTTGGTTCATGTTTCATACCCTTTCCATTTTCAGTTAATGGTTTTCTGCATGTTATTCTTCCTTTCCCTGATATTTTTGTATGTTTCAATAAAGAATCAATCAGTGGCAAATTGTTAGCTCAGAAGTGATTTAATAGGCACTGTAATTGTGCAGTTATCAGATGTGAGCCATTTTAAAGTGTTCTAGTGTGTGCTGTTTGCTTGTGAGTCATTCAGTGTGGCCAAATATACGAATTACACAATACATAGTATAATGAAAATGTGTACCTAATAATTTTAGTCTTTAGACTTACAGTCTTAATTTACCACTGAAGTCATTATATGTTTAAATTATTAATTTTGTAGATTATTTTATAAGTGATAACTCTTACCAGGTATTGCAGCCTGAAAGGATGTATGTGGCTCTAAAGAAGTAACTCAAAACAATTTATATGCCTCTATACATTTAGGAAATAGGATGCTCACAGAAAGACACTGTGTTAGCGTGATTTTTGTTTGCACTATTATCTTATTTTGATTTTTCTTGTTGCATGCTTCACAGTTGCCCATGATCATTTGAGCACTTGATGTTTGCATGATCTGTAGAATTAGACACTTTGCACGTCATGCAGCAATATTGTATATCCTACAAATGATGCACAGAAGTCCTCTGGAGTGGTGTGTTGTCAGTGGAAGTGGCTGATTGATGCATTTAATTCCATTCATTATACCATGACATAACAGACTTATGTGGTGCAGTACAATTGATGTAATTCCCTGATTCCCTGAGGAAATTTTAGCATTTCCTCCAGGAAAATGTTGACATTATGAGAACAAAAGACATGGAAGTTGATGTGATTGTTGATGTGGAGAGGAAACTTCCAGATGAGATATGAGAGATGAGCAAGAGAGAAAATGAGAGAAAAGCAAAAAAACAAATTTAATGTTGGTGCCCATTGATTAAAATATACAATTGTGGGGAAAATACACAATGATTAATTGTGATCTGAAAGTTTACAAATGAATTGATCTCAATAAATCTAGTTTGTTAAATGTTGTTAAACATTTGGCACACCCAGCTGCTGTAATATTGAAACTATGAATTTAGAATGCCTCTTTCTCATCTAGATGATCTCCCAAAGCCAAAAACTACAGAACTGCTACAAAAAGGTATGGAGTCTGTTCAGGAGTACTCAGCCTTGGATGAAAGGGAGGAAGTTAGACGCTGGAGGGTGTTTCGTATTGGAGACCAGGAGCACAGAGTGGACATGAAGGCCATTGAACCTTACAAGAGAGTTATCAGCCATGGAGGTCAGTGTTATAATCGGCACACACACATAAATACTACAACTTTAAGTATGTCAATATTCTTTTTAATTTACCTGATTATTTAATTCAAAACATGACGAGGCTGCACATAAGTGTTTGCATGCTATAAACTCATTGTGCGATATTGAATGTTTCATTGCAGGTTACTATGGAGATGGCTTAAATGCCATAATTGTGTTTGCTGTGTGCTTTATGCCTGAAAGCAATCAACCAAATTACAGATACATTATGGACAATTTATTCAAGTGAGTGAGTATTTGACTTTTTTTAGTTTTGTGAGCGAACACTTTAGAACCATTGCTAATGGGATTTTTTTCGTCACAGGTATGTCATTGGCACACTGGAGCTTTTGGTTGCTGAGAACTATATGATTGTGTATTTGAATGGGGCAACCTCTCGGAAAAAGATGCCAACTGTCGGATGGCTCAGAAGGTGTTATCAGCAGATTGATAGGAGGTGAGTAGTTGTCCCCTAACATCTTCAAACATACTTTATTATTAAGTGTAATGATTAAACAGGTCATCTCACTCTTTTGCACAGGTTAAGAAAGAACTTAAAGTCTTTGATTATTGTCCACCCATCTTGGTTTATTCGTACCCTGCTGGCACTCACAAAGCCGTTCATAAGGTAACTATAACATTATCAACTCACTAGAATAATAAAGTAAAAATGTTCTTGGATAACCATTAGATTCTGACATTTCCTGCTTTTTTACACAGCTCCAAATTTAGTCAGAAAATCAAGTATGTTTACAGCTTGAGAGATCTCGCAGAGCTGGTTCCGATGGAGTATGTGTCCATACCAGATTGTATTAAGCAGTAAGTATGCTTCACTCAAACACACTGGTACTTCTCAAGCTCTTTTTAGACCAGACATTAGAGTTTACATAAATGTGTATTACATTAATACTCAATACACAGGATATGGCTGTTAGAATGTATATGTGACATGTAGCTGTTAACTTGAATACTGTTTTGAAGCACTGTATGTATAATATATTATATCAGAGTAAGAGTTCTTTTGTTCCCAGATGATTACATCAGTGTAGATTTTACAACTACAAGCTGCTCACTTAAATTAGTAAAATAATAAAGTTAATATAGTGTGGGTTGTTAGATCCTGTGGGATCTTTTCCAGTCCTCAATAAAGTTGGAATTAAATGATTATCCCTAGCTAAATTCTAGTAGGCATAGCTGTCTATTTGGCAAATACTTTCATAACCTTTTTAACCTTTTCTACTTACACAGTACCAGCTCTGACTGATGCTGTAAAATTTAGTCCCATTTAACCTTTAGGTGGTGCTACAGCTGCATTCTGTTTTTCCTATGTGGCCAGTGTAGATGTCAGTGTTTCTGCGGTTTATCTTTGATCAAAGGTTAGATAATTGCAGGCGGATTATTTTGAAAACCCTGGACGTTTTGTCTTAAGTGTCAACATTACAGAATAGAACAGCAACTTGATTTTGCCCCTTAACCTGCTACTGAAGGATACAATCATTTTCTAGTGTTAAACGTTGCTGGTGCCTAACCATGAAACACATAATGAGAAATGTCTCGTGGCTTGATGTGGCATTTGAGTTTAAGAGTTAAGCACACATAAAACATTTTTCTCTTTTGGATGTCTTTGTTGCTACTGGCTGTCTATTACTTGTTTCCTTAACTCAGTTTCCCTACCCCCTTTTAAGGTTTGATGACGAAAAAAATAACAAAGGCCATAAAAGGTATATATGCACTTTCACCCAGGATCCAGCTGAGAGTTTTTTGCATTTCACAAAACTAACAACGAAATGATCAGTTGGTTTTTATAAAAACACCAATTCTCTTCTACTTATTTCTAATTAAATGATTTGCTGTTACCTTCTAGACAAAGTCAACATATTTCCCCACAGTGATCCACATTTTCTCCTCTCAGTGGATTTAGGACATTCCTAACAAGTAGACTGAGTAGCTGTCTGATTGCCAAATAAATGTGGCTTGGTGACTGTTTAACCAACTCAATCCTATTTCTAAACCAAGCAAAATAGTTTTACCTGTATACTGTACAAACTGTGTACATCTACGAGGCCCACTGTTTTGATAAAGTTATTTCATTATTAAGCCAAATGATAAAATTATTAATTCATGCCAAGATTTCAGTTTATTGCATTGCTGCTTTCCGATGTAAATGTTGTAGCATCAAGTAGAACCCACTGGCATGTGTATTTTTACAAACAGGTTTTGAATTCCATGGTATATGATGGGTAGGTAGGTTTGTTTGTGTATGTAAAGTTGGATTGGGTGGAACTATAAGGAAGTAGCACATCTTAGTCACTGTGGTGTATGGTTGCTCTCTAACTTTGTCCTCATACAGTTCCTCTCAGTAACTCACCCTCACTGATCCCTCACAGCTCTTTGCATGACTCACTGGGTGGCCACTTCTTACTTATGTTTGCTTACTGCCACAAAACTTTGTCAGCCTTGCTCATGCACATGAATGTACTTTTAATAATTAGAGAATTACTAAATGATTCGTTAGTGGTGCAATTAATTTGCAGATATGTTGTTGGAGGTTTGAGTTTTAGAAAAGTATAACAGTGCTGTTACAAAGGGCTCATAGGGTTATAAAAGAGATTTGGTATTGTTTCTATGGGGTGTATAATAGTGACACAGTCTGTATGTTTGTAATTAACATCATGAATTAACTTAAATTTTTGCTGAAAAACTGTTCAGAATATAAACAGCCCAAGTTAGGCAGTGGTGTGTTCTGAGAAATATATCCAGCAAATTAAAAAAAAAAGTCATGCAATGTATTTACAGAAGTATTTTCATTGTGAAGTGATCACATTTCATCATGTGATTACACACACAAGTGTGTCTGTAGCAGCCTGTTATTACTTTATCTCCCATCCTAACTCCTGTTCTATACAGTGCCATCCTAGTTACACAGATGTCTGATGAATATTAACTGTATCTGCAGAATTGACCAGGACATGCACAGCAAAGTGGAAATCGCAGCTGCTGCTGTTCCAGAGTGACCCTGCCCGCACTGCAACTTGTGGAGGAGGAGAATGATGAGGAATGTTTAGAACTGCAGCCACCCTTATGTTCATGTTCCTGTGTGACATGACTGGAGACTTAGCTATTTGTGTCAGGAAAAGTGCCTCTTTCAAACTATGCTGCCTGTTACATTGTGGAACTAGCGGCTGTATTTCTGTGTCAAACAGCTTGTTTCTGATCCACATGCTGTTGGAAATGTTTTTAATCCTTTTTATTTACTGCAGGTATATCATGTCAAACTTAGCTTATTGGTATTTGCTAGTTACTGTTACTGTATCTACACATTATTTAAGGCACTCTGTTACATATGGTTGGTGCATGTTCTGCTTTATGACATTTAAATATATATTTATATTCAAAACATGACAGAGGAGATAAATTAATATATTTTTATGGTTGCTCTGATTTTAAACTGCAATTTAGGTTTCTGACCCACTGAGTGACATGTAGAAGTTTTCTCATCACCTTTTTTCACTGGTCACTGTTGACGTTCTGTTACAATCCTGCCTGGGGAAAATAAAATTTTATTTTTTGCCCCTCACACTTGTGGAGGGAGGACTTGTGTGAGAGCAAAGAAGCAAAGATTTGGGTCTTAACACAGTGCTTATTATTCCAGGTAAATGTCTTGTTGTTCTGGTAACAAATAGCAAAACAGACATATAGGAACACTAATGCTGAGTATGTTTGACAAGATTTTAATAATGATCATTACATTTCTGTATTTTTTTGTTTTGTAGATCTCTCTCCCATAGACTCCACTAGGTGGCACTACAAACAGATTGAAATCATAATGTCAGTATTTTAAAACACAAAATATTAATCAACAGACTACTCGAATTTTGAGAACATTAGGAAGAAATGAATTCATTTATTTTATACAGACTTCAGTTACAAAAATAATTTTAACACAATATCAAAAAAAATTTAAACTTTTGAAAATCAACAGGCTCTGTAACAATCTGATATATAACAGCACAGAATATATTAAAATTTCATTACAAGATATGTATACATTTTAAAATTAACAGCACAATATTCCAGGACTCCAGTTTGAAACCCTTAGTAGTTTTATAATAAATATAATTTCTGTTATATTTAACTGATATAAGCATAAATAGTATTAATCATTGTTATAGATGTCAAATGATTGTAAGCATTACAAAGCTGTGGAATATTGATCTGTTAAGAGTGGTTCATGGTCTAAAGCTTTGAAATGCAAAACTGCCTCCATACATCGAATGGCGAGATCATCAACCTCAGAATCAAACTTATTTGCAAAGAGGTGATGTTGTTCGAGGAGCCATGAAAGGTCACCAGTTCCGTACACACAAACAGCCCTTCTGTAAGCACCAGAGCAGTGACTGTAGGGGGCTCCATCTTTCACATCTCCCGCTAAATAGCTCCACTTCACCACACGAGCAAATGCATTCATGTCAGACACGTCATACTTGATGTTAGCAGGCATTGACCCGGGAACAGAGGGCATCCTCTGTAGAGTGGCCCACAGGTGCTCATCAGGGCTATATGTGTCCATCTCCCACTCCAGAAATTTCTGAATGCCTCTGTCCTGTATCACGTGTTTCACAAAGGCTCTTGTGACCACAAAGTACGCATTTCCTGAGAACATTGGGCTGCTAATGGGTGGGGGACTTTTCATCACATTAGTCCGGATGACTGTGTCAGTTACGTTGTGATGATACTGCCAACGGGCTTTCTTGTAGTCATTGGTGATCTCAGACTCCATGCTGTTTTTACCATTGAGGAACTTCAGTGCTTTAACCATCTCCAAATTGGTTTTGATGGGGAAATCTGTCCCGCAGGTGTTGAGCAGGTATCTCCACTGGATGTGTGAGTTCAGCAGGTCTTTCATGCAGTTCAGATCTGCCTGCACTCGGGACCACGAGGCATATACCACACTTTCTAATTTGGTGGCCACAAACACGTTGGGAAAACACGAAACAATCGATTCCACAGCTCTCTGAAATTCGTTGGAAGACTTCTGGTCCACATGCACACAGTAGATGTTCTGAGGAGCGTAAACAGCCCGTAGAAGTCGCTCAAACATCTCGATCTTCTCATGGATCACCATGGAGTAGGCAATAGGAAAATCTTTCTCCTCTTCACTGAGGGGCTCAGTTATGAAGCCTCGCTTTTCAGTGAAAGCTGAACAGTCTTTTGTTGCATTAAGGTAGAAGTCTTCAGATGTAACAACCTGCCTTTTCCTTGATGCCAGTAGTACTTCTAATTCACTTTTCTTTCCTTCTACATCTCCTTTTATGATAGCCAAACAGCCAGGCAGGTCAGTGGAGAACTGCTGTGGTGTTCTGAAATCACGCAAGGACTGTCTTTTGATGACAGTTTCCCAGAGGATAAAAGAAAGAAACATACCCATGAGGCTGATACAGAGGGTCTGCAACAACAGCTTGCACTTTAACACTGGAAAAGCCATTTCCTTGCTTGACGTCTGTTAGAGAATAAATTGGCACAGGTGACCCTGTCTTCATTGTAGTTTATACATTAACTGAATGGGCAGAGGCTGGAGTGCCTCTTTGTATAAAGGAATACAAACTGAATCAGCCTCCCGAGTAGGTGTGTCAAAAAAAGGCGGGTACAATACTGTATTGTGAAATCAAGAATACCCAAGATAGACATTAGAATATACCCAGTCTTTGAGAGCATTAGGTAGAAAAGATTTTATTTCATTTATATTTCTATTTACAAGAAATCATACAGACTTTAGTTATTATACAAAATCAGTTCACTGTAACATTTTTAATAAGAGGAATAAATGTATACATACAGCACACATACAGAAGCATATGTGTTTTTTACTCTACGAATGTGCATTATACAGACACAGGCACTTGGTAGAAAACACCAGAACTCAAAAAGAAATACACAAACAAAATATCACCACATTTTAACCAAACTATTATTAATTTACCAGCAAGCCTTGATGTTTTGAGCATCCACAACATGTTACTGTAAGCTCTAGTTTGGATTTATTTAAGACTGATTGAGACAAGTGTTCTCATCTACTTCCTGATCTGCATCAGTGTCCTGCTCATGGATAAAGCTGTAGCGTCGATATACTGAGCCACCTCTACTGGTGTACACCACATCCACCTCATCACCGCTGTCTGGCTCGGGCACACCATGTGGCATGTTGATACTGGCATTGCCACTCAGTCTTTCATAGCTTTGGCTCCAGCAAAGCCTCTTCCTGGCATGAGCTTTGACCAAGGCAAACACCGTCAGCAAAAAGCCCAGTGCCAGCAGCAGGGCAATGGGCAAGGCAGCTGAAGTGTGATTCAGAGCACGGGAGGACATATTTAAATTAGTTTCCTGCTCCTCTCCTGCTTTGGGTTGGGGGGCTTCCACACAGAGGGCTAAAGCAAAAAATTTCTTTACTAAATGGTCAAAAAAATCCTGTTTCTTATAATAGACAGACTCCTACCTGAACGGGGGTCACAAACACAGCAGTCAGTGTTATTCTTGCCATCCTGACAGCATTGGGCACAGCGGTTCTCCACAGCATGAAGAGCAGAATCGCGGTGACAAGTTAGACACTGGTCTGGCCTGGGGCCGGTACAGTGCCTACATGAGCTGTCACATGGCTCACAAATTTCCTACAATGATACATTTTGGCAAAGTCAGATGTAGATAATAGCCGTGTCAACAATGCTGAAACACATGCGGAAAACCTATAACAAATGTACCTTTTACTGTTTGCTGTTCTGAGCTGCAGTATGTATCTAAACTTCATGTTGCTTAATGTAAAAACATTCTATGTAAGGTTAAAAAAATTTTACAATCCCTGAAGTAAACTACTCTTCTGGTCTAACATTTAGTATTCATAATTAGACTGATTGAACAACAATTAGCACAACAAGGTAGGCTTTGGAAATAACTGTAATAGTTTTTTAATGGTAAAATTAAAAATAATTTTTAATAAAATCTGACAACACAAGCAAATAACAGAGCTGTAATCAAAAATTCCTTCATCCTAATCATTGCACAATGAAACTGACATTATATATTCTTTTAAACCAACAAACTTCAAGTCAGTAACCAGAAACATTACAAAAATAACTGAATGCTTATGAAAATAGTAAGATGCCATTTAAAAAAATAATTTGTCATGTCTTAACATTAGTTACTTATAATAAATTTACCTATATAGGCAAAATCTCATTTATGGGTAGAACAACTTTACACCCACTTTTATGATATACAGAAGTACGTATTAGATGATAAACACTTATCTTATGCCTTTAAATATAGTACTATATAAATAAAGTAATAGCTCTGATAATACCTGTTGCGAAAAGTATTGCCCCTCCTCACATTGTGGGTAACAGATGTTATCTTTTAGAGTGCTGCCCCAGTCGCACGTCAAGCAGCTCTGAGGCGAGGCACCTGTAAACACACATACATGCTGTATACATAATCCGGTATCTTATGCAAAACTGAAAAATGAATAACCAATATTGACACACAAGGAAGTTTGTAGACTGATTTGTAGTTGTCTACATCAGACACATATAAAGTTGCTACAGAGATATTGTTATTGCAGTGCTGTTCTTTTTTTTTTATGAATGTACTGCAATTGTTTTATTCATACCTGTGCAGGTCTGGCAACTGGTGTGGCACTGTTTGCAGAGGTCATTAAGCTCATAGAAGTAGTGTGGGCAGCGCTCAACACACAGCTTGGTACCTTGCAGCTCCAGCAGAGGAGGTGGACAGACCCTGCAGGACTCGGGTCCTGGTCCCGTACACAGCTCACAAGACTGGTCACATTTCTCACAGCCAGAGCCATCTCTGTAATAGCTGAAGAAATGCATGCAATTATGTGTGATAAAGACATCAATGATTTTTTTTAATCTCACAGACATAATTTAAGTCCTATTAAGGCCTCCTAATAATAATTTTAAAAATTAAAAGTGGTGTAAAAATTAATTAATTAATTAGTTAAAATAAAAAATACCCAGATCAACACCAAAATCTTATTAAGTCTCATCAAATCTTAGTAAATATTTTCAAGGGATAAAAGACACCATGTGTATTGCAGAAATAACAATTTACATTATTCTTATATAAGGTGTACATTGATAAACATTAAAACAAAACTTTGTCAAGATTTCCGGGGAAGTTGCTTAGTTCTGAAAACTTATAGAGAAACTGAATTACATCAACAAGCCACTCTGGCTCCCTTCCAAACCTTTTGTGCACTCATCAGTGGATTAAGGGTGGGGAGAAAGTCAACAGACGTTTCTGTTTCATGAAGCAAATATTTCCAAATGATGATGAAGCTAGCTTTGTACCCTGTGGGACAATGGGTGACACAGCCGTCAAGGAGGTTCAGGTATCCTGGAGAACAGGTGAGGCAGTCTCTTGGCGATGCTCCAGTGCAGGTGGAGCAGACGTGGTCACAAGGTGAACAGAATCCCAGCTCCTTTCCATCAGCTTCCTGCCTTGTGATGTATGTACCAGCTGGACACTCACTCACACAGCTGCTGTCTGGAAAATAGCACACAGTCACAGTTCAATGCTCAATTTATTAGCACCCACCGATGCACTCTGGAAAACACAAACAAAACCAAAGTTTGTCTGACTCCAATAGCTTACATTCTTGACACACATTTTTACAACCTGAACTGCTTCTCTGTTTGCTATTGAACATGAGTAGAAAAAGCTCACTGTGAAGGTATCTGGGGGTGGCACACGTCTGGCACTCATCGTTGCCCGGCCCCTCACAAGTGTAACAGTGTCTGTGGCAACCCATGCAGGTGAACTGGTCATCATGTAGGTAGGTCCCCGATGGGCAGTCTGTGTCACCCGTCACGCCACACAGCAACGTGTTTGGATCCAACACGAGTCCCTTCTCGCACCGAGTGCACTGGTTTGGCTCCGGGCCGGAGCAGCTCATGCAAGTCTGGTGGCACTCTGCAAATAATCAAACAAGTATAACTACTTAATTGAATTATCAATATATACAATAGAGGGTGTGTTTCAAAAGATCATTACAGTAAGCACAGCATAATGTGGATTTACTGAAGATAACATGCATATTGTCATATAGCTGCAACTGCTGTCTTTATCAGATGTTTTCTGTCCAGGTTTGTGTGGAACAACTCCAGTTCTCTCATTACTTTTTTACTTGTTCGAGTTCCAAGTCAAGCATCTTCCAGTTGCTGCTAAATTTTCAGTGGAGTTTTATATCAGTTGTCCCTTTATTGTCACAGGATATACAGTTTATAAAACTAGCTGGTTCAATTGTTTGGAGTAGACTTTAGTTGCTTTGACAGTTTGTACTGTCCTATTATTAGCTAAATGAACAGCAGTCATTTGTATGAAAAGTGCTATAAAATAATATCTCTACCATTTTTCTAACGTCTACTGTTAGTATTAGTTTGTCTGTTTAATTCCTTCCTAACCCTCAAGGTTGTCAGTTCATATAATGCATGTAACACATAACTAATGCCTTCTAATACTAATATAACAGTAATATATCATTTTGGAGTTTGCAGTTTACTGTCTTTGAACTGTATTATGTTATACTGGCAGCTGCGTCAATTTGTTCAGCCTATATTAGTGCAGTTTGGCTGAACATAAACACAAACTATAACCTTACAAATGAGCACACTGTTGAATCAACACCCCTCTTAAAAAAAGAGAGGTGTTTAAACAAAGATTTAAACAAAGACAGAACACTAGATGTTTTTGTTTTACACGGGTAAACCAAATAAAGTAATACTTTCTATACCATAAAAGGTGCTACATACTTTATACTATGTTAAACAATGCATTGCATATCAATGCACAAATAGAGTGGAATGTCCTTTCCTTTAATCATTTTAACTGTAAAGGTCAGTGACAGTCATAAAATTATATTACCCTGCATTTTCAAAAGTTCTTAAATATTTAACCAAGTGACTCCACCTATGACTCCACAGGCTCACCTTGACATTCCATAGCTGCGGGTTCATAGTAAGTACCAGTGGGGCAATCCTTGAAACATACACCTTTATAGAGTTTGGGGCTAAATGTCGAGCAAGTCTCGCAATCATCTGCCAATGGCCCTGAACAACTGCCACAGGTAGGGTGGCACTGACCACAGCGGCCCTCCTCCATGTCCTCATAATAGCCCATGGGGCAACTTGCTTTACATGCCCCATTCAGCATCAAGTAAAGGAAACTACATTCTGAAATTATATGGAGGAAAGGTAAAGTTGTGACAAGAGATCTCAGGGTGTGATAGTGGTTTACAATTTTATATCATATTATCACAATTTTTCTGCACAAAGTTAAAAACTCACTGAAACAGGTCCTGTCATCTGAACAAACGTCACAGTGAGCAGGGCAGCGTCTGCAGGTTCCATCATCTGCAGGGTATGTCCGCAGCGAACAGTTGAGTCTACACATGCCACTCTCCAAGTAGTGACCATCAGCACAGGACAGACACTGGGATCTGATCCCATCACATGTCAGACATGAGCTATCACAAGCTTCACATGACCCCTCTCCTGTCTCAAAGAAACCTCTGAAAGTAAATTGAGGAGAAAGCTTATTAGACACAAACAGGGAAATATGTTGCACAAGAATACGAGAACCACTGCAAAGCTTTTGTTTCTTATACTGCTTAGTTTATTCAATTGCTTACTCCGGACAATTTGACCAGCACCGCCCCTGGTGGAGAAAAAGTTTATAGCTGCCTTTGGAACAGCTGACGCAGTTGTCACTAGTGTCCACGCAGGTCTCACAGTTTGGCGAGCAGTCGTCACACAGCTGAGTGGCAGAGTTTGCGTAGGAGCCTGACGGACAATGCTCTACACAAGAACTGTCCTGGTCTAGGAAATATCCTGTGACACATGCAACACCTGATAAGGATACATGCAATGTTTCAATCTATTAGCACAACCAAAGAAAGTAAATATTTGTACCTTTGAAACATGAAGAACAATCTAGTCCCTGAGGGCCAAAGCAGGTTTTACAGGAGGAATCACATCTGCGACATTCCGCATATTTCCCTGTCATTAAAAGAAACACACTTAATTTATTTCACACAATAATAAAATGGCAACTTTGACATAAGACAGAGAGATTTAATACACTGTGTTGTAATTGGTCTGCGATGGACTGGCGATCTGTCCGGGCTGTACCCCGCCTCTCGCCCGAAGACAGCTGGGATAGGCTCCAGCACCCCCCGCGACCCGAACTCGGATTAAGCAGTAGATAATGGATGGATGTAATTGGTGCTGAGCTGAGCTGAGCTTTTGTGTTTTACCTGCCTTCACGGCTACAGGGAAGCATAATGAATTGTAAACATAGTGTTTCTGGGAAGTGATAAAAAAAAGGCACCTGATGACACTGATTGCCCAACACTGTCAGAATACAATGCAGTCCTGATAGATTAAAACCACTGGTTTAGTTCAAGTTAATCCAACAATGATCGTAACACTAACTGAGTCACACAAGGATGTGTAATTAAACAAATGAAGTGAAAATTAATGGTCTGAGCAAACAGCCACCAAACGGGGAAGCTGGTGAAGAAGGCAGAGAAACCTTTTGAAATTGCTCCAATAAAAACACACTCAAATGAAAGGTGATATGGTACATGTGTAACAGGGTGACACAGTGAGTGAGAGGTTGTCCTTTAGTTTAGTATACTGCTCAAGGGCACTTGGTGGATGCTTACCACTGAGACGTCTAAACTGAACTCTTAGGACACTATTCTGACATCTACTCTTTCCATCATGAGTATCATGTTATTCATTCTCATCTCATCTCTTCTGTTACCTGACATTCATTGGCCACCCTATCCCCTTTTTTAATATATTTACTGAAATCACATTTCATTCATAAGCCAATAAATGTACTTCTCTCAAAACCAAACAAGCACTGTTTGCTTTATTTATTTGAAAAAAATTAACAAGATAATAGTTGCTTCTCTTACCATCAAAGTACTGTCCCAAGGGGCAGTTAACCACAGGGCACTGTCCATGTAGAGGATGGTTCCCACCAAGACAAAGATCGCAGTCTGTCGAACGAGGACCGCGGCATGTTTGACATGAGCTGTGGCAGGGCTGACAGCGCCATCCACTGGAGTCACTGTAAGTTTGCTGTGGACACTGTTTAATACACTCACTTCCTGAAATGACAGAGCAAAGTAACATTATTTTCCAGTTTGACATTTATATGTAACATTAAACAGGGGTATTGGAAAACCTAGCAGAGACAATACAGAGGTTAATATAGAGCCTATAATACAATTTTTTTTATAAATAATATTTTATTACTGTACTAAGTGGCTCTCCTATTCAAGTGAGTCATTCCTGCTAGTAAAAATTTAATTATAGATATCATGAACTGGAATTCTGACTATTCAAAATGTAGTTGTAGATATATTAAATTGGATTTGTTACTAGTCAAAATATAACTGTTGACATGTGAATGCTGTTGATCTATAAATGCTAAAATGGCACAATGACGACAGTGACGTCATTTTGGCTATCCAAAATGTTAAAACATTGTCCATAAATACGTTTACAAGATATACATTATGTATTTGTGGGTATCTTAATTGATAGATAGATATCTTAATTCTTTTTTACTAGTCAAAACTCTAGTTTAAGATATTTAGAATACAGTATTAACCATTCAAAACTCCACATAATTAAGACATCTTTAAATATTTGACATTTTATACACCACATTGGTCAATGGAGGTTGTTTTAAATGTGCTTTAAGAATACATTTTGATTTGATATTTTAAATGTGCCGAACTACATATACCTTTAATTAAAGACACCTTTAATTAGAATTACGACTAGTCAAAATTCCATTAAAATATTCATAATTAAAATTTTGACTAGTCTTAATTTAATTAAATGAATTAAAAATTAAAAGATCTGGAATAATGATAGTCGAAACTGAATTGCATATATCTTAAATTAGTTTTTCTATTCAAATCAATGGGCCATTCTGACTAGCCAAAATGTAATTAAAGATATCTTTAATTAGAATTTTAACTAGTGAAAATAGATATTGTATTTTTTTTCTGTTGGTACAATAAATGCTAAAACAGCACGATGGCATCAGTGACGTCATTTCAAATAAAAATGGAAAGTGTAATTGTGACTAGTTGTAGTAACTGTATATATCTTAAACCTGCATCCTCCAAATTATCTGCTCTATATTTTATTGCTCTATCGTGTTATCTTCCGTTACTTTGGCTATATATTTTTCCTATAGAGACTTCACATGAAAACTGGCACTGATTTGGCTATTTGAAGTTTCTCAACTGTTTCTCAACACGTCATTAGAATTTGTACTTTCCAGCTCTGAGTGTGATAAACCAGTGACATCACGCATTCCTACATCACACTTACCTACGAGTAGTCCTACTCTCTGAAATTAAGAGTAAGAGGCTTTTATGTTTTATGTTTTTGAAGTAGAATTGTCAATGTGATTAATATTTATTCTCTGTGTTTCCTCCCAGTATCTCTCTCTCTCCAATTTCCCTGCAATTGTCCATGCACAAAACAATAACCTAAACCTGGACCTGAATGCTGATTGCCCATGATGGACCTAACACAATGTACAATCACAGTGCAATGAAATTATGTACCTGTGAAACCTTTAGTGTGGTCTTCATATAATAGCTAAATGCTTTATTTGAAATCTCAAAACCTTTACTAAAATGCTCATGAAGAATACACCCAAACAATAATAATTTGTTGTTTGCATACACCCTATTTTTGCATTTTCTATTACAGGTTTGCTGACACGGACATGATTTGCAATCCAAATGAAGAATCAGACTGCTTCATGTGTTCACCAAGAATGATTACTCCCACATACACACCGAGTATGTTGGAGAACAATACATATAAGAGCATACTAGATACAAGTTCTACTAGTACTGTATAAAGAAGTTATTATTCACTGCTACTGGTACCGTTGAGAAAGTAACCAGGCTGGCAGGCAAGGCAGTGTGTGTTACTCCTGCAATCTGTGCAAGGTGTTGGGCAGGACAGACACACACCCCTGCCCCAGTCTTCAAAGGTGCTCTGGGGACAATGTCTGCGACACTGGTGTCTGAAACTGTGAAGAGAACGAGAAATATTAAAAACTAACATCCAACATTCTTTAAATTATGTATTCATAGTAACTATTCTCTTAACTATGGTTAATGTTTGGAATCTGTAAATAGACTTAAACTGGTAGTCAAAGCTATTAAACCAAAGGCTCTTTATTGTCATGTAAACATGCAGAACAAAGCTACTATATAATATACCAAAGACTTAATGACAACAATAGTAATTTAATGGCACTCTCAAAGCTTTATACTGCATGAAACGAGAGGGCTAGACAAACTGAAACTAGAGAAAGGATAAAACACACCTCATGCAACAGACAATCCCAACATGCACTCTGTCAGTCCACAGCACACCTGCAGCTTTGTTGCTGATACTCTTCGAGCAAACGGTGCACTCAATCAAGCATCAGCAAATAGAGACAAAACATAATGTAGGCTGATTTTCTTCAGCATTTTCAAGGTTCTGTTCTCTTTTTAAGGCAGAAAGTTAATTGGTGTTTTATTTGTAGCCCACAGGCATGGGGAGATTTCTGTCATTAACCTGTCCTATCAGTCCTTCGGGGCATAACTGAGCTATTAAACATCAGATGGCTGTCCTAAAAAAAATCTAGCTTAAAGCTGCTGAGATTTTGAGTAGCAAAGATGTCACCCATAAAATACTAAAGAAAGAGAGACTTCTACTTTAAAGACTAACAACTCTAAATGAAACAGGCTAAACAGCAATAAGCAGCTAACATACTTAGTACTACATCTTCTGCTTCCCTCTGTGCTACCTTCCTACATGACAGAATCTGACCACCAACAGCCTGGGCCACACTTCCTACATTGTTGCTGTGGTTCGGGTGCTAAGATGAGGTGGCTGCTTAAGAAGGAACACCTGGAGGCGCCACAATGCATCCATCAACTCACTCACAATAGCATCTGGTACAAATCAGGCTCAGTCTCTGACCTGGAAACCGTACACTACTTAAGAATTTGCAGGACGTTTAAGAATCCCTCTGTGCAAATATTGGACTATCCATTCCAGGAGAGCACATCAGCATTTCCAAAGCAACCTTCGTTAAGGGCTTTTACCCCTCAAATTAGTTTGGAAAAGATAAAAATATACGCTAGTTAAGAAAGTTTGAAGAACAATATAAACTACGCTTAATATTAATCACAGCAGTTTTTATGTTTAGCTGCACTATGTTCTTTTGAGAGGAAGGTAAATGTCAATGAATACCAAACATCATGCTGTGCTTCAATTAGCAGTGTTTAATCTGAGAACAATGTCCCCACTGATTCACAGTTAAACCCAAGTTGTTTAAGTTTGACATGTTTCTTCACTATAAGTAAAACCTCAAATAGACAAATTCCTGTAAGTGCTGGAAACTGTCATAATCTATCACAGTGAGGCTATTCCTGCAGTTCACGATCACCCCATCCTCTGTTAGATTTCTTTTATTGGTGTTTGCCTGACATGTAAGATTTAATATGTAGTGCAGACAAAAATATTTACTGAAATGACCTGTCGTTCTAAATCTCTCAACCTATTACCAGCAAGTAAATGTTACACAAGTAGATTCTATGAGTATCTCACTGCACACTTGTAACAGCAGTAAAAGGAGGTGTGTTCAGTGAAGCAGCAGATTTTCCTTCAACTCTCCTCTGGTGTGATTCACACAAGCAGTCAGAGAAGACAGTGCACCCTACATAATCACAGTTACTGGCTATGCTTTCCACTTACGCTCACACTCTTTCCCTGTCCTCTCCACTCCTCCTCACATATACCATAGCAATAAAACACACACTGTTAAGTATTTCTATAATGCAGACCACTCTTCTCTGCTCAAACCGGGTCTCAGGTAACAGCATGACTCAATATACAAGGTAACCTGACTCACACAATGTGAGAAGGCCTAAATTCTGGGTAGCAGTACACAATTGGAGGTCTGTTCTAGTTCTGTGTGTTACACACTGGGTGCAGTGTGGTGTAAACAGAAATACAGGTAAAATGTAGTGTATGAAGAGTAAATATCCAAATTACACTAATCAATTTATGGAAATACATGATATACCACCCCACGCATTGCATATTAATTTACCCACCTCTTTATCTGGCACACCAGTGGCAATGCAAATAAGAAAATCACCAGGTCATTTTTAGGTTAATTATTTTTTCGCAGCATATTTAATGTTCAGAATTTGAAATGTCTGAAAAAGATCTATGGATAAATAATAGTACAGCACAAACATATATCACCTTTAGACCAAATGAACAATGAAGAGTCACTTTAATGTGTTTAGTTGAGTTGAAGCGGATGTTTGCACCAGATTTATTGAAATTCCTGGACCTGGGTCCTGACACATCACATTCACAAGTACTGAATGAACACGAGGTGACTGTGAACTTGAACTTTGACATTTGGCCACCACAATCTAAAGAGTTTGTCACAGAGTCCGAGTGGACAGTTGTGCTTAATTTGAAGGAATACTTCCAAAGTCTTTCTAAGATATTGTGTTTTATATCTTGAGGCATAAAAACTGATTGTCCTTGAATTTCGGTGCAATTGTTAAATGAAACAAGCCATTTGTACATGCCAACTTGGGTTCTGGGAAATTGGATATATTTTCTTATTTTTGGATGTCTTATTTGAAGAGAAAAGTCAACTATTCAGATTATTTAAAATAATCAGTAATCCGTATTTACAGCCTGAATATTAAATGATGAGTATCGCAAATAATTCCAGAGAACCCATTTGACAGAAGACGACAGGAAGAAGAAAAGTCCACTTATTAAAAGATGATAAAACAAGGAAGAACTCACAGGAAGTAACCTTCAACACAGCTGTTGCAGATCTCAGGGTCTTCTGTGCACAAATGAAAAAGGTGATTAATTAAAATTCATAGGGAGAACCAAACTACCCCCTGCACCATTATCACCACAATTTTAATACGTGGTAGATTCTCCTTAAATAGGGCTGTATTTGTACCCTGATACAGAACAGTGTGTGGAACTTACCTGTGGAACATGTTTTGCAGCCCATTTCACAGTCAATACACTCCCCTGTATCAGGGTCCTGTACCTGTCCTGAAACACAGAGACCCAGGATAATGAGTCTAAATGTCCTGAATGTCCTCCACCTATGTCGCAGTGTATTGAGAAACTTTACTTTACATTTACCTATATCACAGGACGCTGTTAGGCAGACGCCATTATGAAGTTTGTAGTGTTCCCGACATTTGGCACATATGTTGCCATCTGTGCAGAGTTCACAATTGGCTATGCAGGGCAGACAGGCATAGTGACCCCTGTCAAGAAAGAGTCCTCGAGGACAGTGTGTCCGACATCGACCTTGATGAAGGAAACGTTCCTGTCCATCTTCATCTGAGGAGGACGACACATAGGACTTGTTAATGTAAAGCCTACGCTGTTTTAGCCATTAGTCATATGCACACCTGCCATGAAATCCCTTTTCTCTCTTCTGGAAGTAAAAGTCTATTGGCATCATAATAAATACAGAGCTGTAGAGTCAATTGGGTCCAAAAATCGTTGGACCCAATTGACTGATGAAATGAAAGATATGAAAGGACTTGTTGCCAACTGTGTGAAGGTTCAATGGCTACACTCGATTACAGCATTACCACATGTAGAGATACAAATGCATATCAGAGTCATGAACAACATCATAAAATGTTATGCAAATAACAAATCACAGATCACTTCCTGTCTGATGCTGCTCAAACTAATGTAAACAAGGGCAATCAGCAGTCGATGAGAGATCAGAGCTTTGGCCAAAGTCAGAATCTTGTGTTTAGTCCTAATAATTAATATTCTGCCACCTGCCACTAGCCTAACTGTGGCACCTGAGGCATCTCTGGTAGCAGCTGAGCATTATCTCATCTGCTCAGCGCTGCACAAGAGATGTGTCAGACGGAGAGGAGAGGGGTCACAAGCTGCTGTTGCCTTTTTAGCCCTTCCATTTCCCAGGGATGCAACAATAGCATGTACAGAGAAATGTGGCTTCTATGACAACAAACCACAGTGCACGAAGAATGAAGAGTGTTCTTCGTGGTATTCCTTCACAAAGAGCATTACTCGGATACACACACACTGGGATAAAATGCCAGTACTATAGCTATAGCACAATACTATAAACTAATTTCTACAAGACAAAAAGATCTACAGCAATTAAAATACTGTCGGTGGAAACAGAAATGCATGTAGGGATGTGGAAAGAGAAAGGAGAGTGTGTTTGAGTGTAAGAGTGAAGGAGATTTGCAGGTTCTGCAGGTTAAACTCAGTGAACTGCAACAGTAATACTTCTAGCCCAAGGGGATATTTTCCCTCTTTCCTCTGATTAACAAAGGCTCCATTCTGACATGATCAGATTACACGGTGAAAACTGGGGAGAAAAATAAACACACCTTCGTTTCTTACCTATTTCAAAGGTGACCCATGAATAAAAAAAAAAAAAAATCAAAACGTTCTACAGTCAATCTCTTGTTTGTTTAACAAGAGTAAACCAGAGCTCAAGGCTCCTCCTCTAATGCAAAAGTATTTAAACAACTTTGGTAACCATTAAATAGTGCTGCTTTGAAAAACAGAAACTCCACCTCCCTGGATTAATGAGTCCATGACATGGCTTTGTTTGGCATTTGAAGGGCCAAACAGAATGAAAACGAATTAAAATTAATTTGCCCATATAGGCCAGAGGAAAGCACATTAGTGGCAAGAAATTAGAAGAAACGCAGACATGTTAATATGAAGACTAGATTCAAACTTTGATGAAGTGATATATATATTTATCACGTACATTTTCTTTTCTTTAGAACTCATTCATTATTTTATGGCGTCAAAAACAAAAAGTACGTGTATAGAACATATTACTCACCAACTCCACAGGTAGTGCATTCAAACAGCTCATGCCCGACGCACTCTGAGCAGGTGGGATGACAGAGGACACACTGGTTCTTCAGCATGAACTGTCCTCTCGGACAGGGAGACGACGGTTTGCATCCAGTAAATCCCACATAGTAGAAACAGATGAGAAACACGGCGAAGGACCTCATGGCTGTTCTCGTGGACTTTCACTGGACGTGAGCAAGAAAACGAGCAGTCAGGAGTGTTCTCAAAGACGCAGTGTGCGTGCAGCAGGTACTTAGGCTGATCGATCTCTGGTACACCAGCCCAGAGATAACTTGCTCGACCAGTTTGCTCAAGGGGAACACTGGACAATGAGTGTGGTCTGCGGTCAACATTTGGTAAATGATCTTTGGGAAAAAAAGAGAGAGAACACCCAGTTTCTGTGTCACGATGAAGCGTTTCCGGTTTTGAACACCTGACAAATTAAAAATACCCGATAAAGACACACCTGTGACTGGAGTTCCAGACTCAATATCGATGGTTTGGCTGTAACCATCATGAAATGTTTAAATTGGAATAGTCTGTTTTGAACTGATTTATACAGAACAACCACAAAAGAAACAGGTGTCTATTGCGAGCCTGGAACCAGATTCACTTATCCGTAAAGATTGAGCTTATTATTATTATTATTCACTCCAATGCACAGTGCGAGACATTTGGAACAAAAGTCACGTATTAACATATTAATTTACTGACTTCATGGATGATTGCGGAAGGATTAATATTTTTTTAACATTTATATACTCATTAACTTTTGCTGGTCATCTCCTTCAGCCTACAGACACAGTAACATTGATTACCTACTGTGCACAAAATGACTTGGAAAACCTGGTACACTATGCTCTCAATAAATCAATTAATCATTTATATAAAGTCTATAGATGGTGGCCTATAGACTATTTAAATTTCCAGTGTCTAGTGTTTCAAATGGCTTGTTTTAGATTAAACAAAACTTAAATATATTAATTTTAATTACAAAGAACATAATCAGATTATTTCATTTAGGATAATAAAACCAGTTTTCCTGAATACAGTTTTATATTGAAGAATCATACATCAGAAATGGTCATAAACAGTTAAAGAAAAATTGTTTTGTGTTTTGAAAGAATACCTAAAGAAACACACACTTTACCAGGCAGTAAGGTAAAATTTTGTATGGCCTGCAGATGCATGAATATCACCAGATAATTGATTAAATATTATATTATATATGTGGAGAAATGCTGTGAAATCCTGTGTTTTCTTTTATTTATTTTTTCTTAGCACTACTAGGCTACTTTAATTACAGTTTATAAAGCCTTTATAAACGGTGCCTTATCAGAAAGGTTTTTTTTTTTTAAGATTAAAAAGAAAGAAAACAAAAGCACAATTCAGATGCTACTTTAGAAGAACTATATCGCTTGGCGGAAGAAGAACGTGATTACAACTGTTAACTAGCCTTTTTTGGTGGTGGGGGGGGATCAGGATGAGGTGATTTGTTTTTGTTTTTACACAGCGGCCTCTCGCGGCTCGTGGCTCGACGTGCCTCCGAGGGCGTGGGCCAAATCGCTCCGTCGAATGACGTCACACGTCGGAGGGGGGCGTGGCTTTGTTCTGCTGCAGCGGAGAAATATGACATGGGGATGAGCGAAAGAGGGGGAGAGAGTGAGACAGCCTGATAGGAATTAACGGTTCGTCAGAGGTCTGGACCGAAAACGTAACGATGGGGAGTAATGACTGAAAGCAGAACGGTAAGAGACAGATCTGCCTTTCTTTTCTGCACATACACCGCTGCGGGCCGATCCATGGCTCATTTGATAGTGAACACAATAGGCTGCCACTGCAGACAGGTGCACCTGCCTTTATGCGAGTACGTGCCTCGATGCGTTCAACTTCAGGCTCCGTGCGAATACCTTTATTTTAGGTCGATGGTAAATGAATCGAGGCCACGGGTCTCATCGACGGTTTGGGATGAGACGTTAGCTGGAGTCTCACTGTTCAATGCAGTGAACATGGATGTAGTCTTCAATCTGTATGCTTAGTCACAGACCTTTGTGATGTAGGAACAGACAGTAGCCATGTAACATATATATTTGAGACAGATGACTACATATTGTGATGGAAGGTAAAAGCTAATGCAAATAGTCATTAACCCTTTAGAGGCTGTGAAGCCTATATAATATTTATAATCAGTGTACCAGTCACCTTACTATGGGCCAGATGGATACAAATGTAGATGATGATGAAATACACGGGCCCATCAGCTATGTTTCATATAGTAAATGTGGCAGGATCCCTTTTGGATACATGATTGTCTTAAATTATAGGAAATCTTAACTGCAAATACCACAACCTGCTTTATTGCTGATAACCAAATACGTTCTTTTTATTGTTGGCCTGATTCACAATATATGCCTACCATGCCTGTCTGTAAAGATAGTGAGGTCACTAATTCATTGCTATGGTATTTTAATGGTTTATTTGTGTCTTCCGACAAAGACCTACATAAAAAACCATTGCTCCATCATTAATATTAACTTATGTTTGTGGTGGGTAAAAAGTCTGCCATGTTTCCTACAGCTCATTTGTGACGTTTTTTACATAAATCAACTTGTTTGCCTTTTTAACTTATTCAGCCACTTATTAGCCTGCCCCTGTTTAAATTCTTTGCTCAGGTTTGTGAGACAGGCAGCTGACAGCAGTTGAGTCTGTCGAGTTGATCTGGAGACAAGTCGAATAGACGTAGCAGAGCTACAAAGCAGGGCCCCGTGGCTGCCAGGCCAAGCCAGGTCCACAGAGGGCTTCAGTGCAGCAGGGCACTGGGGAGAGCGTGTTTGGCACCTGATCAGTTACCACAGTGAATTCTGTTCCTGTCACTGGCATTTAACTACAGAAAAGCAGAGCGGAGATGATGGTTTGTTGTTGAACACAGTTGGACTTTCATGTCATTGTGACAGTGTCGCTTTTTTCAGATTCCTTCTCTGCTGATACAAAATGACATTCCTTTGCAAACATCTGTGCCAATTGCGCACCACCTACTTTAGAAACATTAGCATAGATATTAGCCTCATAGTTTTCACTGTAAAAAAAAAAACAATTACTATATCAAAAAATACTTCAGTTTATTAATTTTTTTACATTTCCACCAGGGGATGTAGCAATGATGATGAATTTTTCATTGGTATCATTAGGCAGGGATCTAACAAACAATCAAACAAGGGGCTTAATTCTCCTCTTTCCCTTTAAAAGAATCTCATGCCTGATTCTCCCAAAGTTTAGTACTTCAGCAGAGATACAATAAGTCAAGTATCCATGGTAATCATAGCCCAATCAGTGCAAGGCTTTGAAGTGGACTCTCTCTACAGGTGCGGATGCAGTGTTAAGTGTTCTGTCTGAAGGAAGAAGGGGGCTAAGGGCCAGCCACAGAGGCCATGTGGGCACGCAAAGTGGGTCCATTCAGACATCAACATAGGCGAAGCTATAGGATGTAATGTCAAATCTATTTGCTAGTATAAAAAATAATTGTATAAGAATCATAGACATATTAAGTCATAACCCTTGTTCCTTGAAGATGTAATAATAAATACTTTCACTAGTAATTCCTTTCATGCTGTGGCAGAAGGTTTATGTTTAAAGTGTTGTAATACATTGACTGCAGAAACCATTTAGTCATGATTTATAAACTTGGATTAGGGATCCTATGTTTCTGAAATGTTACCTCAGCCTAACTGTGATAGGCCGAGACACCTGCCAATCCAACACTCCCACAAACAAAATTTCATCATTAATGTTGTTTAAATCCACTATTCACACAGAGGGACACAATATTAACTTTAAGGCATAATCCTCTTTTGAATAAAATATATTTTGCAAGAATGTAGGTGTTTTCCCTTAGAAATTAAATACAGAAAGCTTTTCTTACGATATAATCTACAAAGCTCTGTTTTAAGGCACTTAAATATTATTTGTGTTTCACACATAAGAAACAAGTTGTTAAATCCAACTGATGAAACCAAAACCTACTGGTTTAACACTCAACAGAAATCCATTGGATTATATGCTGTTTTATTGTTACTTACATATAAGAAGACAGTATCTGGCTCGATAATGTTTTGCCACACTATATAAATATGCATATTAATGACATATTTGTATTGGTCTCTTTTAAATGCAATGTAATTGCGAGGTTTATACAGTATATAAAGCACATGTGGCTATTGTGGTGTAACACATTTTGCAATAGATTATGTTTCTGTGGAAAATCTTATGACAACCAAAGTATCTTATTATGACCTGATTCTCATTTAAACAGTTGAGAAAGTGACATATACATACAGTATTTGCCTATATTAATTATTAACATTGCACAAAGATTAAACTTTCATTATCACTGAGAAGGTGATATGATAACAGGTTGTGTTCGTGTATGTCTTTAACCAAATGTGACACCGGCTCAAACAGGAGTCATATTTTCCCAAGAAGATATTCTCCGTGATAGCCATTGCTTGTGTATGTGCGAGTAAGCATGTGTGTGCCTCCTGCATCTAATTGCATTTGTGTTGCCTCACTTGTCTGGTGCTGAGTCTGGGAGCAGGATGGCAGCTGGAGATGTCTGCCATTGTAACACTCTCCCCACAAGACCCAATGGCGGCAGCCATCCCCCGTCCTGCATCAAATCAGCAAGGGAGCAGTTTCTAAATCAAACAGAACAGTGTTGCACAGGATACCCTTGGTGACTCAATTTAGATCAATGCAGGCCCACAGCGTAGGTCATTTTCATTCATTCAGAAAAAGAGGTCAGGCCTCCATTTTTCTGCAAAAGACAGCTGTATATGTTGGCAAGTTACTGTATCTCCATTTTGTCTCATAGTTTATTTTAGTTGAGGGCAATTTAGGAAATGCAGGTTGGATACTACTAGAAGAAAAGTAGAGTGCAGCAGGGTGGTTCAGCTTGCCGTCTACGTCATCAGTTTTCTTAAGCAGAGAAAACAAACGCTCTGCTGTCTGTCACTGTCACTGCCCTTTCTTTCATCTTTACGCCATACACTACACATTACTTTTCAAGAGAAGTTAGCAAAACCGATTTATGGAAAGTTGGGGGAGTAAATTTGCCCTTTCAATCTGCAATGGTAATATTTCATCTTCACTGTCTCCTTCCTAGGGAGATGAATAAGAAGAGATATGAAACTCAAGAGGGCCAAACAAGTGCTGTAGTATTTGTGCACTATATTTACAGAATGTACAGAACTTGTTAACACGTTTGTTAATAGTTTCACATACTGTACTTTCAGAATTTAATTAATTTCACTAGAATATGTGGTGGAGGTCTGCTGTGATTATTCATCCTGCAGCTACTTTCCTCCCACTGCTTTTTTTATGCCTCTTTCACGCACTATCATGGTCTTATTTGCTTTCCCCCCACCTACATACTGTGCTTTCTCAACTATGGGGTCTGAACCTAATGTAAGGTCACTTATTGCGTATGTAGATGCCATCATGACAAATTCATTTGAAATAATAGGTGTGTTTAAGTACGCCATGATACAGTATCTACCCTACACCTAAAAACAATATGAAGTTCAAAAGATGTATAAAACTACAGCCTATAGACACGCACGCAGACACAGATTCAAATGTTAATGTAAATGAAAGCTCTGATATTAAAATCTGTCCAGCTGATGTGACCCAGGCAGAACAAACGCCCAACATGTTAACAACTTACAGCGGCAGATGAACATGGACGCAGGCGCAACCAGATGGAGTAACAGTGGAGATGGGGAATGACACGTTATCAAGAAACGTCAGAGCCGATCAATGAGCTTGTGCCCCTCCCCCCCACCGCTATGAAATGAATAGATAACTAAGTAACTACCATTGGGAACTGAATTGACTTTGAATGAGCCTATTAAGCACTGAATAACAAAGCGCTATTTGAATTTAATAAGATAGGCTGAACCACATTAGTGAGTCACTTACACATCTGTGTTGATTCCAAAACTGCATGAAAGTCTTTAAGAGAGGTAAATGTCTTAGCTTGAGTCACTAAACGGTGGTTAATCATCAATCAGATGTCAGTTACTGATATTGGTCTGAGTATGATACATCTTTCTTCCACAGTGCACTCACACACCGACTACCTACTCTGTGGGTGTATTCGAAGAGAGCTGGTAGAACACGCAGCAGTCAATAAGTTAGCAGAGAAGTTACATGTGAGTAAAGATTTGATCCATTAACCATTCACAACGACATTTTATAGTTTTTGATTCTTTTAGGGGTTCAAACTCTATCCTGAGTGACAGACGTGAACTAGTTTAAAAATATCGGCACTTCTTTTGCAAATTCTTGTAATTTTTTTTTATTTCTTTATTTGTTGACAGTGGCCAAACAGAGAAACCTTGTTACATACAGGAAAGTAGTACAACAGATGTAATATATACTAGGGCATCTAGCCCTTAGCAGCCCTTTTTTGTGGTGTTGCTTTTAATTTAAGAACTTGTGCTCTGGTCAAGTACGATTTATGAAAAAGGTTTGTGTATATGATACAGTTGTCTGTTGAAGTGGGTTTTACAGATTTGTCTGTATACTCTCACAGCATTTATCTGAAAGTATACTAATCGTTACATTCAAATAATGTTTTCAGATCCCTGTTTTCTGTGTTTGCAACAAAGATTAAGCTTTGACAAGAAAAAAATTCAAGTTACTTCTACATCATATTGCAGGAAAGGTGACGGACTTTCTGTCTAAATATCTGCAATGATCTGTATGAACCAGTTTGGTGAAGTTTGAATGTATATTTTATATACATCACTAATATATTTTAATGTATAGTGTATGTAATGCATTTTAAATTCAGGATGCTGGGTATCTAGGTTTTACAGTTTGCTAAATTAACAAGAAAGCTATGTGATATCACCCTCTCCACCTACTTGTGTGCACAAGCACACACCAATGTACACAATCAGTCCAAAAGTGGTGCCACATGGAACAATACAGCTGTTGTGTAATGTTGAACCCAAGACTTAACAGGTGTCAAAACAAACTAGAAGGGGAGTGATTTCTTATCCAAATTTCTGTGGAGATAATGAAATTCTTATTTTGGAGGAACATGTTGGCTGCTCTGTGATTGAAGCTGAATTTCACCTGTATTCTTGATATTTCTGATCAGACATTGGTTTAAGACTATAAATACTTACTGCACATGATGTTTTCTTTGTTTTTTTATTGCAACAAAATGTCTGAGGGACAAGAAAACATAACGTACTATACTGTTAAACTTGCAGAACACGCATGCATCACTTTAACCTGTCTGACTTTAGGCAATTTTATCTTCAGAGAGCAAACCGTTCTTAATTGCCCTCCAATATATTTCTTATATGTTTTCCTTATATGTTGAGTTTACTTGCTTGCACCCCTGCACCAGCCTTTCACAATAAACCTGACACAGACATAGTGTGACTTTCCTTTTTCTTTGGCTTTGGGTTCCTCAAATTAACAGGAAGCTGGGAACCTTATTACATTCATATTACTCATAATAGTACATGAGTACTGAGTACATAGTACATTCACAGTAATCATCGAATAAGTAGTATATTTCTCTCACCCCAACTGGACCACCCACCCTGAGCCTGGTTCTGCTGGAGGTTTTTTCTGTTAAAGGGAGTTTTTCCGCTCCACTGTTGCCTAGTGCTTGATCAAATGGGACTGTTGGGTTTTCTAAATTATTCTGTATACACTTTTGTTCTGTACAACACCTTTCAATGTAAAGTGCCTTGAGATGACTTCTGTTGTGATTTTGAGCTATATAAAAGTTGAAGTGAAATGAATTGAATTGATAGTAGTCACAGCTTTCTGCTGGTTCTCTGTCAAAAAGGACCCGGTCAGGAAACGAGGCATTGGCTGCTGTGGGAGGAGGGCTGGAGGGACCGACATTTTAAGGGGTTATCGTCTTGTTCTGTGCCCCTCAGCAACTATTTCTGTGTTTGGGTGCAAACTGCACGCACAGCTGAGCTGTGTCTGTCGCTCTGTTGGAACTTGAGATTTGACTCGGCTGTAAGGTGAGACAGATTAAGGACAGAAGATTTATCAGCTGCTTTGTTAAATGGATTTAATGCTTGTGGAGTAAATACAGTACTGTGATTTTTGTTTTAATGTCTTGTAGTCGAGCTTATCTTTTAACACAAGTGGACCGTTTTCTGCGAGCACTGATGTGCCTTAGTTGAAACACCACATAGCTCCTGCTGCCCACTGCAGCATTCATCAAAAATTTACCTTAAATATTAATGTGATGATGCATTTAGTGGCAATTGACAACAACTTTCCACTCTGTGCATATGCTGTACTGGCAGTGTGCAGCACAGCAATGAGATGTAAAGTGACATTATTGCTTCCAGCAGCATCTTTCTCACAGCATGTGAAGAGCTGCTGCACAGACGCTAGGCTTTTCTTAAGTTTAGGGAAGGATTAGAGAGAGAAAGATAATGTATTTATGAGTGTGTTTGTCAATGGATTCATTACAGACTCTGTCTAGGGGTCAAGACTTACAGTAAGAGCATTACACTCACTTTCTGCCTTGCACTAAACCGGATGGGTTAGTGTTTGACTGACATACAGCAGAGTCAGTCTTTCCACCTACTTGGCTATCTCAGTCCCTCCATCTTCTTTTCTCTGCTGAAGACTCAGCAGTTGATTTCTCAGGGTGTGGGGATCACACAGTAAATAAATGTTGTCCGTGGGTGCTGAAGGCAGGGACAGTCCCTAGTGAATATAGCATAATGGAGTCGGCACAGGTGGGGACTGAAGAGAGAGAGAGAGACAGAGACAGAGCTCTTGATGAGCTGGTGCCGGGTGAAGAGCACTTGCTTGAATGTGTTCTCAGGCACTGATTAAAGCACGTCATACATACCCCAGGCCGCCTGTAATATTGCCTACATGACAACATATATGCATTTAAGCATACATACTTAGCACATACTCAGTCACAGTCTTGCCATTGCTGCTGCATGAGGAGGAGGAGAAGGAGGAAGGACAGAGATTGAGACTGACTGATAGATATGAAGGCTGAACAGCAAGTGGTGCTGCCACTGTGCATTGAAATTCACTGATTGAATCTTGTGCTACGGCTTTGAAATAGTGGAAGTGCTTAGTTTGTAGTTTGGTGTGACATATTCCATTACACGAATTTCCCATGCTACTTAAGTGGGCTGTGTTCTGAGGAACGCTGTTGGATTGGGTTGATTATGCAGTACTGATGCAAGATGAAAATGTTCTGTTCGCCTGTATTTTGCTCATTTGTTTGCCCAACATATGATTACCTCAAGTCTAATATCACGTTTTTTTCCATTGCTGTATGTTTCCTGTTTCTACTGTTATTCATTGAATTACAAGACCAAATAAAACTGTTGCCTGTCTTCAGTTTTTCCATCTTGTAGTGTTTTAAAATAGCAAAGCTGTACACATTGTTGATGAAAGACTTTTCTTTCCCTTCTTGACTGTAACTGAGAGAGTGACTCGACATTTTGCTGTGCACAGACGTGAATAAAAAACGGATAAGATTGAATGGCGCCTTTTATTAGTTTTCTTTTGTGTTTTGGGAGCCCTTTTTGAAATCACTTTCTATGTTAGCTTTGAGATTGAAAACACACCGTGAGCACACTGAGTAGTGAACATGCAGTGGTTAGTGTTTTGGCATGTACGCATACACATGCATCTTTGCACTCTCACACACTTACACACTTCAGAGATGGGGATCATGGTCTTTATCTACCGGTGTCTAGCAGCAGCTTCAGTGTGTGGTTTTTGGCCCTGCCAGCAGCAGCTTAGCTCACGCCCAGGTGATGAAACCACAGTTGGCCCAACAGAGCTGTTTGTCTGAGCCAGAGTGTAAGATTTCATTATCTGCTTTCCTTGAGGGCCCCAAAATATTCTGTCCAGCAGAGGAGGCGTCAGCTCTTTGAGGTTTGAGTAACTTAATTTGTGTTTACCAACAAGCCCACATCTCATGTCCAACCAGTGCAGGACAGGTCTCTTGCCACTATTTGTAACCCAGGCTTGGGTTTCTGGTTTCAGAGGCCCCTGTTGACTCTTTGGACTGCTGCCACCTGCTATACTGGGAAACTGTGAAGTGAGCTCATCCTCCACAAGCAGGAAGCATTGAATCATTCACCGCGATTAACTGTTTCATTCATAAACATTGTTTGATATCGTGTTTTGTGCTTCTTTTTTTTCTATAGTTATAGTCTTTTTTGTGATGCTACTATATTTGATACAGACTTCAAGCATCACTGATACATTTCTTCTTGTGAAATCGTATTAGGCTTATTCACTTGTTTCTAAGTTAGCTCCATATTTTCCTACTCCCATGCCATGTTCTCCCACTCACCTGGCCACTCCCCTCTTGGTTTCCCTATTCTCCACTCTACACAGCTGTAGGAGATTCATGTTTACTTGCCTCCAGCTCCACTTCAACACCTCAACAAACCACCTGGTTGTTGTCAGCACTTATCATCAGCACGCCTTGCTCCTCAGTCTCCAAGCTTCCAGCTTGGTTGTTGGACTAAGTTTCTGTTTTGTGCTGTCTGCTCATTCTCTAGTTTGGGTTAGGGTTAGGGTTAGGGGTTAGGGGTAATTTATGGTCACTATTCTAGTTCAGCCTTGCTAAGCCCATGTTATCTTGTCATCTCGTTTTTGCTCATGCTAATGTGAGACATGTTTTGTTCTAATTTTGCGTCTGCTCCTTTATTATTCTTTCTCTCACTCCTGTTTCACCCACATTCATACTCACCAGTATAACCACAATTCAGTTCTGTTTGTGGTTACCTTTGCCGATCTTCTACTTGCTGCACTCAAGTGAACCTTGACATCTACACGAACTCACAGAAATATAAGAATTGTCAAAATAGAGTCAAAATAGAAACAGGCCATCACCTTGGTGGCTTCACTTTGACCTTGGTGTATACGTAAAGGATTTACTGCCTGACTATTTTCCAGTGATCAAGGAGAAACAGTGCAAAGAGTAGAGAAGAAGTGTGTGTACAGTATGTTCACCTCCCACCTGCTTTGTATCTGCCTTGTATGTGGGCGATCATTGCTCACAATGGAGACAATTATCTTGGCTATAACTCATCCTATTACAGTAAGTAAGTAGTACATGTACATCATGGAAAAATATTTATTTTCATATGAAGTTGGAACATATGAAAATGTGACAACATTATAGGTTGTCTTCATTTTTTGTAGATTCACCCACAGTAAGTCATCTTACCCTTCAGTCAAATAGTTTACTGGAGATTTAAAGTAGTGAGGTTTAGAATAGTGTTAAACTTACAGTAAAAAAGGGAAGCAAGTAGAAAGCTTTACAGTATTAGCATGCATAGTGGAGGGAGGTTTGGCATCTGAGATCAAGTTAAGAATAGCTGTGTTTTTTAAGTGTTTAATTTGAATCAAATTTAATGATAAAGGCTTCATCAGAAACTGCAATTGATTTAACTAACAATTTGACAATCCCGACCAATGTCAGAGAAAATACAGCAACATTAGGGCGAAAATGAGAAAGTAGCTGATTGCAAGACCACATTCCTCCTGTGGTCTCAAACATGTTTGTATAGAGACCCAGATATCCACTGCCATACAGAGTGTGCAATATAAACACTGACTAATTATGAGCTGTAGAGG
Organism: Ctenopoma multispine; assembly: GCA_034779795.1. NCBI lineage: Eukaryota > Metazoa > Chordata > Actinopteri > Anabantiformes > Anabantidae > Ctenopoma > Ctenopoma multispine. The sequence goes on from JAUYWH010000024.1 coordinate 13,573,224, forward strand.
TTTGCTCATGTACTCCCAGTGTTGTGATTTTATAGTATTTTTTAAAACTCTAAAGTCTATTAGCGTACTTTTGCTCATACATTTTTGTAATGAAGTACTTTCTCCTAAGTACTTTGGATAGAATGGAAGACGTTTTACGGCTAATTACTAATATAAAATTACCATCTGGTCTGATCCCACAGAAAACAGGTGATCAACAGGTGTCCGAACACACTCGCAGACAATAAGCTTTCTATTGTTGAACTTCTGTTTATTATTTTTCAACAGAAGTGGTCTCACTTTTACTTGAGGAAAATATTAGTCGTGTAACTTGTGCTCGTGTGAAAGATTATTTCCAGATCGACTAATCATTCCGTAATGTGTTCTAAATGTAACATGTTGGTGTAGCAGCGACGCATGAGGATATGTGTGGTTCTGAAGGGGACATGGTGCTGTGGGCAAAGTTGATGTAAGAGACTTTACAAATTAACAGAGGACAGATACAGTATATGAACCTTTTTACTGTTCATGTGAATTATGCATGACACTAAAGGGTATTTCAGACCCACTTAGCACGGTGTTGACACTAACTCCTCAGCAGCACTTGCCAGTGTTCAGCTCAAAGGGTGGAGCGAAGCATTGGCTGGTGTGAACCACTGGGGAGGAGGATGGCAGAATTTCCGCTGACTTTCCACTGTGGCAGCTGTCACACTCTTCTCTCACTGTTTCCATGCGTGTGTTTGTCTCCACACACTAAATAATAACATTTCCTCCCCGCTGTGTCATGCAGGATCAACCTGGAACAAAACAAACTAACGGTGACCCCTGCCTTTACTGGCATCAGCATGTTAGCGTTTTGTTATGTAAAAACACAGATTGAGAAGCTAGCGCTGCACTTTCTTTACCATGTTGGTGTGGGTGTCAGACATACACCTTGGTGTGAGAACCTAAAATTGTGATTACAAAGTAAATAACTTTAGATGGCAGGGTGTTAGGGAAAGGCTACTGATTTAATGTGCTGCTACTATTCAAACTCAAGCTCTTTGAGGTGTTTAAGGACATGCTTATGAGCATCTAAGGAGAAATGAGGCTGCTCACCGTGATTTTAAAACAGCTGACAGGTGTTATTACACAAATCATCAAGTAGAGTAATACCCTCTGAGGTTCTAAACGTACTATAGCTTAACATCAAGTGATACGATTTCATAAAACACATTTTTTTAAATGGATGGGAACTGTTAGCCTTTGGCTTTCAATCAATCAAATGGTAATGAAATGTCAACTGTTCTAGAACAATATTCTCAGTTTGACCAGTCAGTAGATTAAGTGTTTCCTAAATGACATACTGAAAGTATTGACTTTATGAGTCATTTTGGATTAACATATTAACACATATGCAGCCACAGGTGTGTGTAGGTTGCGTGTTTTACAGCAGCCTCAAACTGAACTCAGCCAATCATAGCTAAAGGCCATAACCTTTTTATTTCTGGATGATAACTTTCTAATACTTCTGTGTGTGTTTTCAGGGTTCTCTGCATCCCCAGTGTCTTCCTCTCCTCTGCTGCCTTTGAAGCCATGGACTAGAGCTGTGTCTGGTCCAGACAGTCTCATGGTCATCAGATGGCTTCTCAACAACCCTCAGCAAAAATACAGAAAGTAGGTTTGAATTGCAGTCTAAATGATATAAAGAGCATAAGATATGTGTCAGAGACGTCACTTGTCCAAAAATTATTTAAAAAAACCCCACAGAAATCGAAAACACTATTCCACTACGCTTTTCTTCATTTTGATGTAGATGGGCAATGAAGTTTATTTAGTCCCACATATAACCTCCTGGTCAGTGCAGATGTACTTCATCATATGTCTGATATTTAAAATATTATTAAGGTACAAGAAAAGCAGTACTATTGCCTACAAAGTCAAAGTATCGAAGGTAAAAGTCTATAATTATATAGACAAATGACATAATTTGAGACATTGATATTTTACTTGTAGATTACTGGTACCAAAGCATTAATGCATAAGTAGGATGTTACTGTTAGCGCAGTATAATTTGCAGTATTTCCTTATATAGTATAAGTAATATAATTAAAGGAATATAGTAAGAGAAAATTAAAGCACTGAAGGAGGCAAAACTACTTTAAATCTGTACTTAAGTACAGTATTTAAATAGTTACATTCTAACACAAGTTAGTGTTACCATAAATCTCCATATACTGAACATAGTCTGTATCACATCCACTATTTTCCCCTGTTTGAGACATGTTTGTGGAAAATTACTGCATGAATGGACAAATGTAAGATGCAATATATTTTTTCCAGCACAGGTTGTCACTGTTATGCCTTTATACTCTGTACAGTCTGATGCATTATGTGTGACGTATATGTTAATTGTAATAATGATTAATAGGAAGCCGAACAGCTCCAGCTATCTCTGGCCCACATAAACATTGTTTAGGTTGTTTCTGAGTCATGATTATGGTACTCCCCACAGGGACAGCAATCTCAATATGGGTTTTGTTAATGGAATAGATGAAGTAATAACTTACAATATTCAGCTATTTCTATAAAGACTTAAGCAATACTGTGATTTCCCCCTTGATGTTTCACCTATTATTCCACCTCAGGGTGTAATTATGTGGGCACGTGTGGTCTCTGACTATATTTCCTACCTCTTATACGTTTTTACAACATGTTTAGTTGGTGTCTTACAAAGGTATTGAAATAAACATCTTGAGAGATACATTTTGGGTAATGTTTGATGGACGTTACTGAATCATCTTATATCTGACAAACTGCTGTTGTGTCAGCTCTACCTGACCACTCTGGGTTTCCTGTGGTGTATATGTGCTTAGATTCTCTCAATACAATATGCAATAACGCACATGTGACACAATGCAAATGGCTGACAGTAACTAGGTCAGCTTAAGTGCAGCTTTAACTCATTAATAATGCATATGATAAAGACTAAAATTGCTTGGTCTTCAACAGAGATATTTTTGTTGCTGGTGCCAACAATTAAGCATTGCTCACCTATATTTTATGTCATGATCCTTTGCAGTTCATGTGATGATAATATTAACTGAGGGAACATTTCAAAGCTGAGATTGTTCTGTCATGGTCAGTCAAATATATGACACAACTTCCTGTTCATCCTGCTGTGAGAGTAATCCATTAATATTCTACAGTCTTAGAAGCAGGAAACAACAGCATTTGTTTTGTGTCTGCTCTGTTTCCAGAACAGGGTCTCTGTCAGTTCCTTATGCTGACCGAAAACCTGATGAGCAGTCATGTCAGGTGACACACCGAGAGATACTAAATGCTCACAGACATAGGCAGAGTATGTGGATATTTTAAGCATGCTCTCACTCCTCTTTTGAACCTGTGCAGCCTTCAAACCTCAGGTCTGTACACAGAGGCCTAGTGTCAGCTTCAAACCTGGGGGTGTTTGTTTCTTCACTGACAATGTTCTGAGCACCATTTCTCTGTCTCCCACACAGCCTCAAGTGGAATGAAAGCTATGCATGGACTCATTCATTCCATGGGCCGAGGGAGTGAACGCATGAGCTTCTTAGAAGTGTTGTTTCTGACCTATGCACTCCTTGTTGGTTATTAGAGTCCTAGTGCTACATAGCCATAGCCATTGTATAAACATGCTCTACACTTAAGATTTTACTAAATAACATCATAGAGAATTACCCAGCTCTACAAACAGCCAACAGGCACCCTTCCTTTCTCTCTGAGCCAGAGTACTGATGTGGTTTACGTTACTGAAACATCCCCAAAAACCTCTGGTTGACACTCAGTGGCAGGAAGAAGGTTGTTGTGATCATGGGCAGTGGGCCAAAGGCTTTGGAGGTAGGCAGGTGTGTCCTGGATACAAATCCCAGTTGTGTTGTTGATATTACATCTGTGCTGCTGGATATTATGTTATGACTGTTAGTAAGAGCTGGGAGGAGCACTGGGAGTGGAATGCTATCCACAGTACTATGAACTATCAACTCTGTGAAGCATTACACATCAACACAAGCAGTATGAAACTTCTGGCTGGGATTAAAATATGAGAGAGGGGACGTCCCGTAAGTGAGTGGTGGGGTTTTTGTGTGTGTGTGAGTGTGTGACCAAAATGGATTGAATGTAAAACTGTGTGTTTAACGTCTGTTCTGTTTCTCTTTGCTGTTCTTTTTCAGATGAGAACGTGAAGGCTGGCGTCCACCAAGGCCTCCGCTGCACCTTGGGCAGCGCACACACATGATCACATGACTCTGGACATGGATGCGGTCCTGTCAGACTTTGTTCGGTCCACAGGGGCAGAACCAGGTCTGGCAAGAGACCTGCTGGAAGGTATGCGACCATCGAGACACTGAGGGACACGGTCCTCCTGCATTTCCATGACCTGGCTGATGACTAAAGTATTACATAAAAATACTCAATATTTGGAAATTTCTGTGTCAAGCAGCGGCTCCCTGTTGGGCTCTAGATTCACTCAAGTGAACAGAGGAGAGGAAAGAATAGAAGAGAGGAAAGGAAAAGAAAGGTAACAAAGGAAAGGTAGAGAGCAGAGGGCAGAGGGGCTTAGAACAGAGAGCCAGCTTGCTGATTTAGAGGCCAGTGGGACGGTTTTACGAGTGCACTCCCCAGGGAGAGCTTTGTGCCCATCCGTTGGAACTCATTGAGGAGCAGTGTGCTACTGGCCTTTGTATAGCTAAAACACAGTGAAACTTGGAAAGAAAACACTGGAGAGGAAAAGTGCACACAGCAGCAGAAAGCTGGATGATTGTCAGCTGAATTGGCATTGGTGCCTAGAGATTGTAAAAGTGATGTTTTTGTGGTTTTGAGAAATTTTAAAACCAATCCCAGCCAGTTTTACTTTAACCAGAAGCTGACATTACAGTATCATACTGAGAGGAATGCAGAACCTAAGATGTTGTTTTCTCTGCTTCAGGTGAATGAAAGCCTGCCCCCCACGAATCATCATAGAGAAAGATTTCCACGATACATATATACCACAAATTATGTATCGTGGAAATCTTTTAGTCTCATTGTGTATCTAATGCAGGCTGTGTCTAGTCTGATAAAATAATTAAAAGTGTCTCTGTCTGTCTCTCCCTCCCCCTCAGTCTTTTTTTTTCCTAATTCTGCTTTGGAACAAAGCCACAGGGGTATGTGTGTGACACTAACAGACACCAAACAAGACACTGCACTCAGACAAGACAGACACGGGACGGGATGTCCTATTTCTGTATCATGCCTGCTGCTTTGTTCTGGTTTTAGCATGGCTTTCCAGACTTGCATCAATCAGCTGGTCTGTTAACCTCTGGTCTGAGTCAGGGTGGAGTGAGGAGATTGATGGGTACACAGACAGCGAGAAATGACAGTGTCACATGTGGTGCTTCCCTCTAGAGACTGCTTCATGTACTACACCAATGAATGTGCTTTGACCTTTGTTGTCACATTTGATGAGAATATTTTCTGTGGAATAGATTTATAATCAGATTAAATGGAACATTTTATTTTATTTAATTGAAGAAACCATATTTCAGTAAAGACTGAACTAAAATAAAAGCTTGCACCACTGACCCTGTATGGAAATTCTCCCATGGAAATGGTTTAATTATAAATGAAAGGGAATACAAGTACGAGTTCAGTGATGCTACAGTGTTTTGAATGGATGAACAAAATGTATGTTCATACCCTTGATGGATTTATCTGTGCTGTTTTTGCAGATGACAGCCATTACAAATGAAGGTGCTGAAATGTTTTCCACACTGTAGTAGAGTAGCAGGCTAATGGAGAGGCACTTAAAGACCGTGCTCCTGGACTTGTGCAGGGCAAGCCACTGACATTCATACAACGGGATCAGTTTTGCATTGATTGCCATGAGAGACAGTTATTAACGGTGCCAGGTATCATGTTCAGACTGCCAAGAATCATCATGTCTGGAAGTAAAGGGAGAGAGGACAACTTCCTCCAAGTCTCTTAGACAGGGAGTCCATTAATGGACTCTGTCTCACTAACATGCTCAGGTTATGCTCTCAGTGTTTGCAGTTTTTTGCAGTTCATGTTGAGTTTTATAAAGGCTGTTTGGCAGACAGCTTCTGTGGCATCATTAGAAGTCATGCTGTGATATAATAAGACTGAGGCTTGACTTGCGTCTCTTAAACCTGGAAGGGATTTCTGTTAGAAAGACAGAACCCAGAGGAGGAGACAACTGTTCCTCTGTGTGTGTGTGTGTGTGTGTGTGTGTGTGTGTGTGTGTGTGTGTGTGTGTGTGCTCATGATGTGCATGTGTTATCAGCGTGTGTCACATCAGAACATTGCTGTCACTCCATTAAAGGATCTGTCTCCTCTCACTAACTTCATTTTTGTGGTAACACCCAGATTTAACCTCTAGTTACTCTCCTTATAGTGCAGAAAATCACATTGTATAGCATTGTTTAATGTGGGTTTTATACTGTATACCATGATAATGTAGGGAAGCTCATTATTTCAAACATTTTTGAAAGTCTCAGAATTTACCAGGATTTATTTTGTATATGAGTAACACAAATCATCTTAGATTATGACCATTATGACTTCAAGTATTGTGAACTGTTACCTTTATTGATGTTCCTCAGGTAAAAACTGGGACCTCGGTGCTGCTCTAAATGATTATGAGGAGCTCAGGCAGGTCCACACTGCCAACCTGCCGCAGGTCTTCAATGAGGGCCGCTATTACAAGCAGCCAGAGGCACGTGACACACCGACCCATGTCAACAAGATCGACAGGCCGTGTGCACAGAAGCAGGAGGACAATACACAAGGTAGCAGGGCCATCTCAACACAATATTAGCATCATCAAAAGGCTCAGCAGTTACCCACACATCCATTTTTCCATCTTCTCCCTACAGAGAAGCGCCTGTCTCGCGGGATCTCCCACGCCAGCTCGGCTATCGTCTCCCTGGCACGGCTGCAGGTGGCCAATGAGTGTACCAGCGAGCAGTTCCCTCTTGAGATGCCCATCTACACATTCCAGTTACCAGATCTCAGTGTGTACAGCGAGGATTTCAGGAGTTTCATAGAGAGAGATCTGATAGAGCAGTCTACCATGATGGCTCTGGAGCAGGCTGGTGAGTACTACAGGATAAAATAAAATATGATATATTAAATTTTAGTATTCTTCTTCTAATGATATAAAATATGCAACAGATTTTTTGGGTTTCACTGAATTCTCTATTTACACTGAAATGCAGAAGGTCAACAAAGCAGCAGCAATGAGAATTGCCAGTGAAAGTCAGTAATGTAGACAGAGAAGCAGAGGGTGAGACTGAGAGTGAGACAGAGCAGATCAGAGTAGCATCATCTGGAAGTAAGACGACAACAGCTAATTCAAAGCGTCCTGGATCCCAAAGGATTCATCTCCCAGCTGAAGCTTTGAACTAAATGAGAGAAACTAGTTAGCGAAGTTTCAAATCTTCCAGCAGACTGGCACACAAGCTGCAGAGACCGTAAAGGCTTTCTCACCCAGTTTTGTGAACATTAATATCTATTCATAACAATAACATCAAAATCAAGAAGTGCATATTAAGAAATGCAAAAGCACTGGATTAGGAGTCTATCTACACTAAGGGGTAAATCATTCAGAACCTAGTGTGTGTTTACTGTTGTTAAATAAATGATGCACTCAGACGACCCCAGACTCAGAGCAGTGGGTTGTCTGCAGTAAAGCAGCGTGCAGTGCTCAGGGCTGTGCAGCAGTCGTCTCTCCCTCTGGGACACAGGCACGAGAGTGATGGAGTGGAAACTGATCCTGTAAAAGTCAGGCTGAGAAAGAAGACTTGTGGGTGCTGGGTATTTGAGGGAGGGTGCAAGCATATGGTGTGTGCTAATTATTGCCTTCAAAGTTTAGCTAGCATGGATAATTATGTTTGTTTGATAATAGTTCTTAATAGGCTGTTACTGGTACCTGCTCCTGTTCTTTAAGACTCGCAGACTGTTTAATTATAATGTCAGAGTTTACAAGGACAGCAGAAGGCCTGTGTTAAGTAGATAAAGGAAGAATATGATAAATATAAGAAGACACAATTCTTACACCACTGAACATCACTGGCAGAAAGGTAATAATCTTTCCACAAGATGCTTAGTATTTAGACAGATTTCACTATTAAGAAATGTGAAGCTTCTCAGTCATCCAGCCAGAATATAATCTGAATTCAAAAGAACAAATAATTGTCATTTAACACTTCCTACTCGACCAAACACATCCAGCAAACACATCATCTGAACGTTAATATGCTTCCATCTGAAACCCCCACGCTGCTTCATAGCTACATTTTACTTGCAATAAACCTGCAGTTGGATTTACTAATAAATGAACAGTTTTTTGTTATTTATGTTTAATTTGATTAGTCCCTACCTTTGGCTCCTGTTAGATCCCCAGCCATCGATGACATAAAGATCTCCCTTTTTTTCATCAAAGGTTATGCTTAGGTTTTTGTTTTGTAGGTGATATTTGAGACAATCTTCAGCTGGGTTAGCAATCAATGTTGTTGTCCTGCAAAGACATTTCAGTGGACCCTACAAACAAATTACACTCTAGAATCGTATCTCTTCTGTTTGTTTCAGTTTGAGTAAATTAAGAGAGCACTGAGTTGAAAATGCATTGAGTGGGTTAGTGTTTTTTGCCACCTTCTGTTTCTCACTTATAATAATGTATATGTGTGCAGGTCGTCTGAACTGGTGGTCTACCATGTGCACCAGCTGTAAGAAGCTGCTTCCCCTGGCCACCACAGGGGATGGGAACTGCCTACTGCATGCTGCCTCTTTAGGTGAAACCACTGATGTGCAATTTCTATTTACTTATATATTTAACATACACTGTAACCGTCATTTTCATCATAATTATCTTGAGGTTATACATCTAGGCTAGCATTAAGCAGTAGTGTGAGTCAGTGTCACAGCAGTCTAACAACATGTCAGTGCTGCATGACAAAGCTGAATGCAGGGAGGGGGGTGATAACGGCAAAGAGAGAAACAGTAAAGGAAGCAAGGAAGGAAGATAACTGACCTAAAGATTGCAGGGAAATGTCAGCTACGGAGTTTAAAGTATGACAGTATATTAAGGTGCTGACAGAGTTGGTTGACTCCCCAGTGCGAGGACTTCTGGAGCTGCAGAGGGTTAGAGGCACTGGAGCTTATATAATGTGCACTGACAGGCAAAAACTACGGCCATGTGACAACTGACGGAAGACATTTTTTTTGTGAAAGAACTTAGCTCATTTTCAAATAATTTAATATGTATATAATTGTATAGCTATAGTTAACTACATGTGATGACTATGTTATATCGTCAATCATTACATATAGTAAAAGTGCTGTGTGCTTGTGTTGATCAGGAATGTGGGGCTTCCATGACAGAGACCTGATGCTGAGGAAATCCCTGTACACCATGATGAAGAGCGGAGCAGAGAAGGACGCTCTGAAGAGGAGGTGGAGGTGGCAGCAAACCCAACAGAACAAGGAGGTTGGAAGAATGTCACATATTTTTTTTATTAATTACACATTATTATATCCATACGAAGGGAAGAACGCATGACGCTTCACTTGTAACTCATGGTAATAAGCACTGATTTTAGCTTCTTGCTGAGCTGCACATTTGGATTTTTTTCTGTGAGGAAAATTGTTTTTCTGTAATACCAAGTGTGCATTAATAGCAGTCCTGTTAATGCTATCAAATCCTCTACACTTCATCTCCCATCTCTTGATGTCCATGGATTAAAGTATTTGCTAATCTATTAGAAAAAATGTGTCACCAAAGATAGCTCAGGCAAAGAAGTAGTCCAGATGCTCATGTTTTAAAAATGCTCGAGGCATCCTGGTGGCCCAGTCATCTAAGACATATCCCATCTAAATGTAGCATCCTGATTTGAGTCTGGACTAGGACCCTTGCTCCATGTCATCCACATTTTCTGATTAGTCCTGATTTCCTGCCTCTTTAACCAAACTATCCATTAACAGCAAAAATACTGCATGATCAGAAATGGCCACATATAGATAAAGCTCCAGGAGATAACCTTGTCGATGTAGATGGAAATAGTGAAAAAGAATAATAATAGATATTTGTGTGGGTGAGCATCTGCATGTGCTTATCAGAATTTCCATTTTTGTGCGCCTGTGCAGTCGGGACTGGTGTACACCGAAGAGGAGTGGGAGAGAGAGTGGAACGAGCTGCTGAAGTTGGCTTCCAGTGAGCCTCGCACTCACCTCAGCAAAAACGGCAACACCAGTGGAGGGTAAGCTGTTTGGCTCGTGCACATGCACATTTATCATGCTTGCACACTCCTTACACATACGACATTTAATTTAACCAGCAGTTGTTTTGCTCACTAGTTATAAGCAAAGATGGAGAACAGGGTGAAACAGTGCAGCAGTTTGAGTCGTGCAGCTTTCATCCCACTTCACACATTACAACTCTCCTGCTGTGGTTTAATGCCTTGTGTGTTGATGCACCGCTTGAGGCTCACAGTTAAAACAAAAGTGACCTTCTCATAAGGATTATTCAGAGAGACCCACTGTTGCACGGTTGCTCTTTCAGATTGCTTCTTCGATTTAATAGTGTTGTTCATTCTCACATGTGAGAGTCTGCCATCTACTGGCTGCCTTCAGTATTAATCACCTCGTCTATTACTGCCTCCTCTGAGCTGGGGGTTACTTTTAGCTGCTGCAGGTGATGTGACTGACCTCCTCCCTCTTGTTGCAAAAACAATGATAAGAGTGGGTTTATATCATGCTACAGAGGCAGATTGGAAACTAACACTGGTTTCCTCCTCCTACGCACAGAGACATTGTGGTTTTCTGTTTCCATTTTCACTGAAATAAACATACACTGTACATCCTCTCTCACATGCTCACTCAGTAGGTATAGCAGCTGATATGGTGGAGAAAAGACAGAACAGAAACATTTATAACCGCTTCTGACTTTAATTGAAATGTCATCTAATTACATCAAATGTAATTCAATGCTTTCAGTTGTCAGTCACTGATTTTTATGTGTGTTGAGTGTTGAGTTAAATATTAAAACCTCATATCAGGCTGCTTCCATTTCGCAGAAGTAGTCTAAGAACAACCGCATCTCTTCGTTGTGTTTCTTTTTACAAGAATTCACTGTGCTTTCACAGTGTTGACTCATAAGTCACAAAGCCCTGTATCACTGAAAATATCCGTTTAAACAGCATAATTTACTCATTTAGTCTGGTAGTTTTAACCTCTCATTGAGTTTGACTGTAATACAGTAATCAGGTAAGGGATGTTTGATGGTCATAGTGTGAGATGAGGCCCTAAATAGGATGAGTGGGATTCACATATTAAGAGGCTCTTTATTAGAGTGAATTTGGCAGCGTGGCTGTTTGTGTGGCTGACAACTTAATTGTTGCACATCTTCTGGTTCCCTGGCAGTTGCACGCCTGAGAGCTCTGACTCTCTGCTTTTTCTCTCCCTCTCTTTTATACAGGCACACAGTATAGACCGATTGATCTTTATACATTGTGGTGGTCCTCTCCGTTAAAGCTAGCCGAGAGGCAAATGGATCAGATTAGATTACGCAGGCACATACATTTACCGATATAGCTGCATATGTTTTTGCATCAGTCAATACCAATTCAGGAAATTGTAACAGTATCCCTTGATCGCACAGTATTGTGTTTTTTTTCTCCAGGGTAGATAACTCTGAGGATCCGGTCTATGAGAGCCTAGAGGAATTCCATGTGTTTGTGCTGGCTCATGTGTTACGCAGGCCAATTGTAGTGGTGGCCGACACAATGCTCAGAGACTCAGGAGGAGAAGGTAGACTGAATGCAACTTATCACAATCTTCAGCAGTACAGTAGGGGAAGAAATCAGCTGACACTAAACATGGTGAATATCTAAATTCCAGCATTTGCTCCCATCCCGTTTGGAGGGCTCTATCTCCCCCTGGAGGTGCCTCCAAGCCGCTGTCACTGCTCCCCTCTGGTACTGGCCTATGATCAGGCTCACTTCTCTGCACTGGTGTCCATGGAGCAGAGAGACCAGCAACGAGAGCAAGGTAAGTGAATGTGCACAATCACAAAGCCCCTTATGTAATGTGAACCTGATGTAAATCTTGTCTGGATCTCCTGCTCTTAAAAGTCCAAAGTTTCACTTGTTGTCTTTGCTTTCAACTTAGTGAAGATTGTAAGAGTGAGTGTGAGTGTGATTGATCTGCCTATCATCCTCGAGGTGAATGATGTGTGAGACTTCATCCTAATTACCTGTGATCCGCTATTAAAAGAGGCCATTTGGCAGAAGGAACCTGGGAGTGGCCAACATAGAGGAAAAGCAGACGGCAGGCTCCTTGCTCTGACTTGCTGAGCCTGTATGTTATTATATGTCTACTTTTCTCTCTTTGAAGTCACTGTTGGTTGAGTTTAATTTCTTACAGTAGGTGTGTCTGTTTATGCGTTTGCCCTTCTGACAGGAATTTGGGAGATAATACAGTGCAGAGCATATTGATTGTATTATGCTGTGGCCAGGGAGTGTTGATTTTCCGTTTTGTTGAGTGGCCCTTGTTTTTTGTCTTGTTTTGCCCATTGAGATGCCAGTGTTCCCACATGGCATTCCTTTAATTGACAAATAGAGTTGATCTCCTTGACAACCAGCCTTAGCAGTCACGGCACTCTTCTGTATCTGACTCAGTGGGTGGAACTTGTCATTTGCGTGGGCAGCCAGCCAATTCCGTCTCTCTGCCTCTTTTTCTCACCCTCAAATACAGATACACTTCAGCAAACTGTTTCTTTCTTCCTCTCTGTGTCTTCCTCTTTCTCCTTTCCTCTCTCTTGTGCTTTTGAGAGTATGCAAGTTTCTATTCTCAGCCTATAAACACCAACCTAGTTATTAAGTCAGGGTATGACTGCTGCAGACTAGCAGACAGAGAGACGGATGATTACTAACCAGCCATTCCTGCCCTGAAGTCATTCCCTTTAATACCAGCAGCACATCAAAGCCACCCTCTTCAACAGCTCATAACTATTCAGAGCTGTTACTATTATTTGGGTGTTAAAGTGCGGCTGATGGGGTTCTCTTTTTGTCCACCAGATGGTGCATATGCTCAAAGAACCTACTGTTGCACGATCACAACACCTCTGCATGACTGTACTTTATCATTTTGGTACACTGTGTCCTGCGATAGGATCAGTGAATGTTCTGTCTGCAGTCTCTCTCCAGGATGTAATGAAAACACTTGTATGCTTAGCTTCCCATGTGATAAATACTATTACACAGTAATGATACAAATCTGTGCTGCTCTGTGTTTGTCTGCATGTTATAAATGTTGTTGTATGATATTATAAGAAGTGGATGGAGGTTCTTATTATTTCTGAATTTCAAGAAAACACAGTGTTGGTGGCTTGTATCTCTGAACAGATGCTAGGCAGACAGGGGGTTAGACAGGCATACAGACCTTTGCCAATTAGGGCAGTAGCCCAAGCCAACCCCTAAGCCCATACCACATCACCACATATGGGCAGGGTCCTCGGCTACTGGGGCCCTGATGAACCAACCCACTCTCTTGACAGTCAGGCCACTGTGTGGATGTCTCAGGTGGAGGGTTACTCTCAGTTTCCCCCAGCACAGCAAAGAGCATCCGAGAGGTTATTGGCCCTGTGTGTGTTCAGGTGCCAGAGGCTGGGTTAGAATACTGGCTCTTTCTTTAGGCCTCTTTATGGAAGATTATAGCAGAGTCCCTCCCAGTAACCTGATTCTGAATCACATTGACACATCACGCCACTGCTCCTTTTCTGTCCTGCTTGCATGGCTGCTGAAATGGTGGATGGTAAAAAAACAACCAGGGAGGGGTTGCTGAAGTCAGAGGTTATTGCTAAGGATCAATCCTTTCTTTCATTTCTGCTTTTTTGTTTTGTTTCTGAACACATCCCAGAAGAACAGTTAAAGGGGTTTTCTTGGGTAAGGCAGGTGAACCCAGAGTTCTGCACACATGAGTATGTTTTCTGTCAGCTCACTACTGATCACCTGCTGCGTGATAATGACTGGCTCCTCAGTAGACACCGCTAGCTATGTCTTTTTATCAGCTTGTTTGTGCTCCTGTGGTTAAACGATGTATGAGTGGAACTGGTCCACTGGAAAAAATTGGAGCTATTTCAAGCTCTGGTCTCAAAACCAAAACGCTTCCAGGTTTTCTTTGGCATTCCATTAGGAACCCTCTAACACCTATTTGAATTAAGTAAATGGTCGTCTTTTGCACAAAGACCACCTACAGAACAGTGTGGTGTAATCATCCAGCTCTGACCAGTTTTCCCTTCTGTCTATTAAAGATACCCAGTGTATTACTCACCATGCAGTCAGCGTAATGAAATCATATGACAGTCTGAATTAAAACCTCATTTGTTGTGGATTAATGTGTTATTTCAAATGTGATGCTTGTGTAATTACATTTCTATAATGGTTCCGCTGTTGTAAATTTGTGGCATAAAAGCTTCTTGGCTTGTTTACATGCATGACTAGTGTTTACTCTGGTGAATTGGACCCTTTAAATCTGCAGCTGTGCAGAGTGACCAATGTCAGGAATTCAAATTTGTGCATTTTCCAGGCAGTACAAATTGTTCTTGAATCGCAAAACAGAGGAAACATTGGCTCAGTGTTCCTGCTGTGAATCGAAGCTTGTTATGGGTGACTTTGTCCTCAGAAGGGTGTAAAAAAGGAGGGGGAATCCACTCTTATTGTGTTCTCATAACACAAGGCATGTACTTGAGTTGATCATTTAGCAAAAACTTAAAAGAGCAAATATATTTATGTTATTCGGACAGCAGTTTCCTCATTTTATGCCAAACTGTCATTCTCCTTCTATCTTTCTTTATCCCCCTTGAATCAAAATGCAAATTGAGCATGGCAAGACAGACTAGCAGCTATGTTTCTGAGTGCACAGCTCACATACCATGGAGGACTGTGAGGTCGTCCATGCATAAGCTGTGGAAATCAGTCATTCAAGGACAACAAAAGAAGGCTGCCAATGGGGTTTGTAAATATATTACAGCACACTTTGGTCCCCTAGAGCTCAGTTGGCAGGGTTGAGTATCTGAATCTGGACCTGGCCCTAGTGGGAACAACAGCACACACAGCACTTAGGAATGGAGAGAAAGGAGGACAGCTGGATCGTGGGAGCCAGAACGCCACCTCACAGTCCTCTGCTGCCTGCTGCATGACCTGAGTGGGGAACTGAGTGGGGAACTGAGTGGGAGCTCGTTCACTGTCTTCTGTCTGTGTGTTTTTGTGATTAGGACTGTTTTTTGTGCTAGCATGTTCTTGGAGAGAAAACCTCTGTTTCCTACAGTTTTCAGTGCTGACATGCCAGTGCTGTCATTGCTGTTTGACACTGTGGCTACAGGCATCAGCTGTTTTTAAGTAAATGTTATATAATGCATTTTTTTTTGCATAATGGAAAGGTGATCTTGGCATGTTAGGACAGATTTATGGACAAGCCTTGTTTGTCAGCTGTTGGAGATATAATCACTCAGCTGATTAATTTTGTTTGTTTAGTGACGAATGGTGCCAGATAAAAAAAAGTGATTAGTGTTGAATGTGATAGCGTGGGTGTGGCTGCGCTAATTCTATTTGAAAAACTTAACGCACCATTACAATACATGTAACACCAGTGTTTTGATACTTATGGTGTGTCATCGTGTATTTTGCGCCTAAGCAGAGACAAAAGTGAGAGTTTACCTGCAGTTTCATCAGGAACACAGCAGGGGCAGTTGCTGTCGGTGTCTGTGTGACAGCGAAGCCTGTAGAGCAGAGCAGCCTATTGGCAGTGGAAGAATTGATGAGGCAGGGAGGAGACTGTATCTTCCATCTGAGCTGACAGTGAAAACTGGAATGTCCTCAGCCTCAACAGCCTGCCTCTCTCTGCTGTCATGTGGACAACAGCCCCTACACTAGGTAGCCTGAGGAGAGCTGTCATGTGGCCTACTGGGTTCTAGATAGTCCTCCATAAACTCTTGTTTTGAACGGCAGCCATGCACTAACACACAAACATGTACACTGTGTGCACATACTGTAAGCATGCCTCCCACGGGAGGAAGCCCTGGTGGGCGTCTGCTTTATGTTCTGTGTCCAGTGATTACTGTTGAAAGCATCTTCCTGCTTGCAAGTAGGTGATCATATCAGTGGAGGATAAATAAAATTATTACAGCACCGCTGCTCTTATCCTGTACTGCTTGTGCTTGATTGCACTCTATTACTAAACCAAGTCATCACATACATCCCTGATCAGCTGAAGAACAGCTCACTGTAAATCTAGACGGCCATGTCATCATTCCAAAGTAAGATTACTATTTTCTCTATTTTTCTATTATCGAAGTTGCAGTTTTATCACAACCTGGGTCCCATTTTCATGGTTTCGTCCATCTGTGGTGTAATGACACCACAGTAATCACCAAAGCAGTTGCAAAAGCCTAGGAACCTGGTGACATCGCTAAAAAGAAGACAAGCAGTCTTTTAAAATGATCTTACACAAGTCCTATACACACGTAGTCAAAATTGTTGGTACCCTTCGGTCAATGAAAACAAAATTCACAATGATCACAGAAACAACTTTAATCTGACAAAAGTAATAATAAATGAAAAATTCTATGAATGTTAACCAGTCAGACATTGCTTTTCAACCATGCTTCAACAGAATTATTTAAAAAAATAAACTTATGGAACACGCCTGGACAAAAATGATGGTACCCCTAGAAAAGACTGAAAATAATGTGACCAAAGGGAAATGTTAATTCAAGGTGTGACCACTAATTAGCATCACAGGTGTCTACAATCTTTTAAACAGTCAGTGGGCCTATATATAGGGCTCCAGGTAGTCTCTGTGTTGTTTGGTGACATGATGTGTACCACACTCAACATGGACCAGAGGAAGCGAAAGAAAGAGTTGTCTCAGGAGATTCGAAAGAAAATTATAGACAAGCATGTTAAAGGCTGTAAAGAGAAAACCCAGGATGAACTTCATGCTCAAGGAACATCAGCGTCAGATCGCACCATCCGTCGTTGTTTGAGCTAAAGTGGACTACATGGGAGACGACCAAAGAGGAAACCCCTGTTGAAAACAAATCATAAAAAAGCCAGACTGGAATATGCCAAACTACATGTTGACAAGCCACAAAGCTTCTGGGAGAATGTCCTATGGACAGATGAGACAAAAATGGAACTTTTTGCCAAGGCACATCAGCTCTATGTTCGCAGACGGAAAAATTAAGCATATCAATAAAAGAACACTGTCCCTACTGTGAAGCATGGAGGAGGCTCTGTTATGTTCTGGGGCTGCTTTGCTGCATCTGGCACAGGGTGTCTTGAATCTGTGCAGGGTACAATGAAATCTCAAGACTGTCAAGGGATTCTAGAGAGAAATGTGCTGGCCAGTGTCAGAAAGCTTGGTTTCAGTCACAGGTCATGGGTCTTGCAACAGGACAATGACCCAAAACACACAGCTAAAAACACCCAAGAATGGCTAAGAGGAAAAACATTGGACTATTCTAAAGTGGCCTTCTATGAGACCTGAACTTAATCCTATTGAGCATCTTTGGAAGGAGCTGAAACATGCCGTCTGTAAAAGGCGCCCTTCAAACCGGAAACAACTGGAGCAGTTTGCTTATGGGGAGTGGGCCAAACTACCTGATGAGAGGTGCAGAAGTCTCATTGACAGTTACAGGAATCGTTTGATTGCAGTGATTGCTTCAAAAGGTTGTCCAACAAAATATTAATTTAGGGGTACCATAATTTTTGTCTAGGCCTGTTCCATGAGTTTATTTTTTTTAAACAATTCCGTTGAAGCATGGTTGAAAAGCAATGTCTGACTTTCATTTGTTAACATTCATAGAATTTTTATTTATTATTACTTTTGTCAGATTAAAGTTATTTCTGTGACCATTGTGAGTTTTTCTTTCATTGACCGAAGGGTACCAACAATTTTGTCCACGTGTGTAGCTACGATTGCCTCTTTCCATGTACATACATTTAGATACAGTTGAATTTATCTCCAAATAAAGCTTTTTAGATTATCAGGCTGAAGTGTTTCTTTGTGTCCAATCTATCATACAGTCTAAAGCTTGTACTTCATTTCCCGTTGTATTTTGTTGGGGCAATATTGCTGTGTTCCAGGTCTCAGTAATTACTCTAGTGAGTTCATTGCATCATGTGATACGGTCAAAGTTTGAGAACAACTATGTCCCAGGCTGTAAAAAAGATTTTCTTTTCCATGGAATAGGTAGACAGTGTGTTTACACCAAACTAGACAGGCCAGGGCCGTAGCCCAGAGAACCATGGACCAATATGCATCATAAGAAAAGGAATAAAATGAGGTTTTAATAGCCACAGCTGAGTGAAGCTCTTCTCTGTCTGGATGAGTCAGTATGATTGACACTCACTGGTCATGGTAATTTCTCTGCCTAAAATATGGATGGCATATAGAACACAACCCCAGTGTACTTAGCCAGCGCTGAAAGGCATTTGGAATAATTAACGTGGCAATATTCTACCGTGTCATTATGGTGTCACTTTAGCTCTGACACCATGATGACCCTGAGGGGGGAGAATGGCTCGCGTGCAATGTAGTCTCCGCTGGTAAAGCTAGACCAAACTAACCTTCGGATTATCTCATCTCTTCCAGCTGTTATCCCTCTGACTGACTCGGAGCACAAGCTGCTGGCGCTCCATTTTGCTGTGGATCCTGGCAGAGACTGGGAGTGGGGGAGGGACGACAATGATAACACCAAGCTAGCCAAGTAAGTCAAGTCTGCATGGTATGTCACAGTTGATGCCTGTGACCAAAACCTACAGATGCACTGACTTTGAAAGCAGCCCCACGAAGGGTGAGAGAGTCAAATCTGCAGGCCAAGGCAGTTCTGTTAGTCTACCTACAAGCTGGACGTGGGGGATTTAACTCTGATGAAACTCTTGGGTTTCCCAGGAATGGCCTCACTAAAGCAGCATAGCCCTCACTGAGTTTGTGTAAGGTTTTCTGTTTCACATTCTTGCTAGTCAGGAGGTTAGCTTATCTTCAAGCTGGTGTATGAACAATTATGTACAGATAAAAGATGATGCATTGCCTCTTGAAATAGGTTTCTATAATGCATTTTACAATGCAGTAACTTTTAAAAGCGTTATACCAGACCATACCATTATCTCACTGTGTATCCCATCATGTTCGAGTAAAACATTTGTTAGATGTTAACTATGTTATAGCACCGCTTGTTATTAATTGTATGTTCTTCCACAGTCTCATCTTGTCTCTGGAGGCTAAACTCAACCTGCTGCACAACTACATGAATGTAACATGGATCCGAATTCCATCTGAAACAAGGGTGACTTTTTTTTTTTGCACGTGTCTCTTTCATCATGGTTAATTTAACTCTCCTCGATTCCAGATGTTCTTGAAACCACAGAAACTTGAAACCAATCAGTCAATTTGTTTACTGACAGAATGCAATGATCTCAAATCTTTTAAAGCTCTCCACTAATAAATTAGAAATGACGATTGAATTACCCCTTTAATGAAAATCTTCCTGAAACATCAGTGTTTTGCTGTGTTTACTTCAGTGCTGTGTGTCTCTTTGCAGGCTCCCCTGGCTCAGCCAGAGTCTCCCACAGCCTCTGCAGGTGAGGATGTCCAGTCTCTGGCTGAGTCCATGGACTCTGACCGTGAGTCTGTCGGCAGCAACTCTAATGTTAATGCCAGCAAGCCCAGCAAGGATAAAGATAAAGATAAGCAGCGCAAGGATAAAGACAAGAGCCGGGCTGATTCTGTAGCCAACAAACTGGGTAGCTTCAGCAAAACCCTGGGAATCAAGCTGAAGAAGAACATGGGAGGTCTGGGTGGCCTTGTTCATGGCAAAATTAACAAATCTAACTCTGGCTCAGGTCGAAGTGGGGAGAATGGAGGGGAAAAAGCAAAGAAGAAGGAATCAAAGACAACCAAGGGAAATAAGGAGGAGTCAGGTCAGTCAGCCAGTTCCACCTCTTCTGAGAAGGCCACTAGTCCGTCGCCTACAGACAGAGACAGACCCTCCAGCTCCTCGCCTACTGAGAGACAGGACAGTGCAGGGAGAGTCTCAGCAGACAAGACCCTGGAAAACTGGAAATACAGCACTGATGTCAAGCTCAGCCTGAACATTCTGCGGGCTGCCATGCAGGGAGAGCGCAAGTTCATTTTTGCAGGCCTCCTGCTCACCAGCCATCGACACCAGTTCCACGAGGAGATGATCAGCTACTACCTGACCAACGCCCAGGAGCGTTTCAGCCAAGAGCAAGAGCAGAAGAGAAAAGAGGCTGAGAAGAAGCCCCCTGCTACCAATGAGGTGCCTGTAAAGAAGCCTGAGCATGAGAGTGTCTTCCAGAGGGAGAGATCAGACAGCTCGCCTCCAGAGAGCTGCTCTCCCGTCCTGCCCCACCACACCTACAATCACAACTCACAGCCCCTGCTGGGTCTTAAGATGCAGGGCAGGAACAGTCCCACTCCTGCAGCCCCTCTTGTTTCTGTCCCAGTTCCTCCTCTCACTCCACCCACAGCCTTGCATCATGTCTCCCACCCAGCCCCAGCCCCTGCACCTTTCTCCTCCCCCAGTATTGGTGCTAAGAGACCTGGGCCTGTTCCTGTGTCAGCCCACTACAGCCATACACCGCCCATCCAGAGGCACAGCGTGATTCACCTACAAGATGTCAACATGCAATCCTCCATCTTCCAAGACGACCCCTATAAACCTGTGGTGGGCACCCTAAAGACATGCGCCACCTACCCCCAACAGAACCGCACACTCTCATCTCAAAGTTACAGCCCTGCTCGCCTGTCAGGGGTCCGCACTGTTAACACCATAGACACCCTGTCCTACAACATGCCTGGTGAACACAAGTCCCACACCTACACCAATGGATTTGATGCGGGAGACATTCAAGACTGCCTGGAGTTTGCTGATGAGGACAACTCGTCTCACACCTGGCTCAACCAAGATAAAACCAAAGGGCGGAGCTCTGGAAGCCCTTTGTACTGCTTTCAGCAGCGCCGCTGCAAGAGAGAGAACTGCTCCTTCTACGGTAGACCAGAGACAGACAACTACTGCTCCTACTGCTACAGAGAGGAGCTGAAACGCAGGGAGAGGGAGAGCAAAGTGCAGAGGCCTGCATAGCCATCACCACCACTTCAGCCACTTGTCAGCAAGGCCGCAGGAGACTTGAGGGAACACCACCATCTGCACTCTCCATTTAGAATAACAGGATGGCAAACATTTTCCTATTTTGTTGAAGAATGCTCTTGTATTCCTGTCACCCTTCCCTTGTTAGTAAAGATTATTACTTTATGATGAGGGAAGCAGAACTTGAAACAGTGAGCAGCTTTGGCCAGATATTGTGCTATTTTCTTTTATTTCTGTCTCGTTGAATTTAGTCTTTTACTTGTTTTAGAGTAAAAGCCATCTATCCGTGATGTAACTTTCTGTAAGTGAGGGAAAAGTTCTTTATTTTTCAAAGTACGAAATACTTGCATCTCATCAGGAGGAAACATTTTAGATCTTTTAATCAGTTTGAATGCAATACCTCTGCTTGGTATTTCAAAATCTCTGTGGAAATTTGTAGTTGTTTTGCAATCAAAATAAATTTAATGGGAGATTAATATTAGACTTAAAGCAATAAATTGGTGATTTTTGCTACACCCTCTCCCACCTTTGTCTATGCACCAATAATATAGTTACTGTAGGTTAACTGTGTCTTGTAAATTGTAAAGGATTGTCATGGTGTGCTTTTTGTAAACAAATCTGAACTACAGGAATTAAAATGTGTAAGCATCATAGATTGTAATGTTGGATTAGAATGAAATGTGAAAGTGTTTCATTTGTTAAATGTATCTTTGTTCTTACCACAGTGCAAGGATTTGCTGTCTCAGACTTTGACTCAAAATATTGTGTAGGATATCATTTACACACATTTCTCCCCATAGTTGATCTAAAGACCACAAACACTGCCAAACTGGCCTCCTTAATATGTTACGATTCAAAATTTCAAATTGTTTTTTAAGCCAAACACCCAGCAACGTGGATACAATGAATTGCTTCTTAAATATGTGGTGTTAATGGTGTGTTTCTCCAAGTTGCCTGTCAACTACTCTAATTGTGTTAGTTGAGAAGAATTGTGGGTAGTGAGAGCACCCACAATTGAGATGCGTATTTGTCTGAAGTGTGATTACGTGTCTCTTTCCCCCGTACACACAATACACAACACAATGTGCAATCATGCTATTAGCACTATGTGGTGACCTGCAGTATAGATGTGTCACCAGTCCAGTGTGAGATTATCTGTTCTTCTTCCATATCTAGAGGCCAACAAGCACCTGCTGCTAAGAGCACCTCAAGCCTTTGTGATCATCAGTGCTTTAACCAATCAGGGGGTTTACAAAAACCCCAGGCCTCCAAGTGCTTTCTGCTCATTAGACATGACTTCTGTAAAGACGCAGTGTTTGTGTTGCTGTTTGTTCTGGTGATGCTTGGATAATGTACCATGCTGTCCTTAACCAAGTCTGTCCTGGCCAAGGATGTCCACTGCTCCCTCAGTTCACTTTTGTCTCCTCTCCCTCTCTCTCCTCTACACAGTGTTGCTCCTCTTTGTTTCTATGTGACCAGTTCATGGACTCACCATGTTAGGACTGTAAGATATGATTTTGTATTCCTTTAAGAGTTTTACACTACTTTAAATTATTAATTTGCACATTAGGTACAGATGTAAATATGAAAAAAAAATAGTCTATTGTTACAAACACGGTGTGTCTGCGTCATTTTTTTATTTTCCTGTTATGAGAAGTTATGAGATTCTAGAGATTATAATAAGTGCTGGGTTTGTTTTTTTTCATTTTAGTCAAACACAGAACAACATTTTTGAAGGGGTACTCCAGCAAGTTTGTACTTGACCACATCAGTCACATAATTTTTTATGTATCTCTGAAGGATATTTGTTAAGTCTCAGTTCATCAGGGTTATCTAGTTGAGGCTTCACATATTTCACATAAAAACTGTTGCAGACTGGGTGAATGGAGTTTGAAAAATGGGGCATTTAACAAGCAGCTATTGTCTAATATAAGATTTTATTAAGTTGCATTAAAGACCCTAAAAGTCAGAATATTTCACCCTCTGCTGCAGTGATTTACTTTTATCTGTCTTTAGCAACTGCCTTTTATGGAAGTGAAATAGTAAATCACTAGTACATTTTGAATGTTAAATAATAGTCAAAATTAATGCAGGACAAACATAGCCGATTTATACGGTCATTAGTACAGGTCAAGATCCTACAGTTTCCATAATGTAACTCTATAGCTTCTGCTTAGTAAAGCACCTTCCACAGTACACAGTCTACCATAAAAAAGTAAGTCTCCAAGCTGCAGTCCAGATAATCCTGATGACATCACTAGGGCTATTTTCTCAGCCTTGACAAAGCTCCTCCAGCGCCTCTTACATTGTAGGCTGTTTAATATTGCCCTTGACAAGTAAACTGATCAGTACTCCTTTAAGAGGCTGTCTGAATTTCTAGAATAGGACACTTGAACTGATTTATATGCCTTTCACTTATGGAAAATTGGGTTGGCTTTTTGAGTGAGTCAAACAAAACTGAATGAGGGGAAAATTCCCACCAAAATCGGTCTGAGGTTACAGAGTTTAGATACTTAGGAGTGAACTGCCAAGTAGGGCAGCATTCCAGACTGAGAACTGTTAGATAAACAGGTCTCTAAAAGAGAGCAGGAAAACTGCATGCACATTCATGTGGCGTGCTCTCTGTCCCTCTACAGTTAAATCTATTGAGGACAAATAGTATCAACAGCAAAATCATTCAGAAGACATTCAAAGAGACATTTAAATGTTATTGTCAAAGTACAGTGAATTCAAATATCTGGAAAAGCATTTCAATAACTATGATACGATAAGACAGTGAACGTAGTGAACATCCTAGCTGCTTCATGTGAGTATGGTGTGTAGCCGCAGATGTGCTTTTATGGCTGTAGGTTCTGAAGTCTTGAAGCCATGCACAGATAAACAGGTAAACAGATTAACAAATCAATCCATACATTGTTTATCAGAACCTTCAACTACACACATGAAGTCTAAAAACAAATTTATATTAGCTTCTTGAAGAATCCACAATCCATACAAAACAGCCGGGAGAGTTGGTGGAGGAGAGGGTTGCTCTGTGGGAAGCAGCCTATTGAGTGTGGGATGAATTGCACACTTCTGACCGAGCGTATAGGCTCGTGACTGGGCTGCTAGAGACAATGATGTGGGTTAGACTCACTTCTTCAGCTGTTGCTCCATGAGTCAGGTTGTGGTTGTAACACTCAACAGCTAATAATATTGAATGCGTTGTTGAGTTTTTTAAGATGAATTACATCGCCACATGATATCTACTGTTTGTCACACAATGGCACAAGAGGGCCTCTTCCTTCACAGCAATGGATCCTCAAACCTTGTATCCTACGCAGGATCCCATAACAATTACTGAAAAGACAGAGTGCATTTTTTCTTTCTTGGATTGCGCTTTTCTCAGAATTTCCTTTGAATTTACAAGAATGGCCTCCTGTTGCTTGTCAAAGCAACAAAGTACTTTATCAGGCAATACAGCAGTCGTTTGGCAGGCCTCTCATCCTTTCAAACAGCTCAGCATCCATGTTGTCAAATTCACTCAGTTCATTTCTAACCAATATTCATATTGAAAACAGCAGGACACAGCAATTCGGATGTGCATTTTATTTCCCGTTCAGACGCATCTGCATCCTTCCTTGCATAATTACAACCCATTAAAGGCTTTAATATAACACAATACTTCATGAATATTGTCTTTTATGGTAAGGAGTTGTCTTATTAAGACTGTGAAATTAAAATGTGGGACACTTATGCATATGCATGAGTATATTAATTGAATATTTAGATCCCCTTTCCCTTTATTCTCATAAATTATTCTCATCAACTAGATAGTAATCCCGTCTACCTGGCAGTATTTACAGCTCTGTCGTGTTTTAAGCAGGGTTGCTGCCTTTAATGCCTCTGCAGCAGCGAGTGGCAATGCCAAACCCACCCTACTTCCCACCTCCACCCCCACAGCTAAGCCTTGTTCTCAGCCAGTGCCAGCCTCCAATATCTGAGCTCATCCCACCCGCTCTGCAAGATCTAGCGCCAGCCCTGCCATGCAATGCACTCGAGAGTGGGTGGCATCACATGGCCCTTCAGCCTGCCTTCTGGGGCTTGGCATGGAGGAAGCACATACACACACAGGTCTCTGTGTGATTAGGACCACTGCTGCTGCTGCTGACCACATCTCTCATTCCTTTTCTGGGAATTAATTCCACTGAGTCTCAAAATCAGCAATTCCCACATAGCTCAAAGAAGCATAGACCCCTTTCCAGCCTGCAAAGACTCCTAGTCTTAAGACTTTGAATGGGTCTAGCTTCAGTGCACTAATCAGCACTGGGTAACACCAGTCACCCATCTTCCATCTCTCACACACTGAACTCTACTTTCTCTGAGACAGTGTTTACAAGATAACTCACAACAGCACTCTTTAAATACCTTTAATTCTGCATACATAGTTTCACCTGGAGTCTGAGTTCTAAGGAGTTGATCATCCAAAGAGAAGGTGTGACTGAAGAGATAAATCAGTCAAACTGAAACCACCTCCCCCACCCCCACATCCTGTCGGCTGGGTGATACCAGCAGAGATGTGCTCTCACAGTTCATATAACTGTCTGTACTTTGCCCTGCATCTGCAGCAATATAACTCACTGCAGAGGAAAAAATGTGTCATCTCGAGAATAAACACGTGATTGAAAGCTATGCTAACCCAGAGAATATGTGTCTCACCCACACAAACAGTAAAACCTGAGATCTTTCTTGTAATATGATGAGATATGTGTTAATCAGCTCAGTCAGTGACCTGGAAAGAGACACTAGTGAGACTCTACTGTTGCATGCCCAGAAGCTCCACAATTATGCCAAGCAATAATGTAAGTATTTGTATATTTAGGAGCTCAGTTTTCCTTGACAACAGCTTCCCTGCCAACATTCAAAGCCTAAGACAATCAAAAGAAATGTGATAAATAGCAGCGCACTTAAGAAAACTTGCTTGCTTTTCTCTCTCAATTTCCCACTCACCCCAACCAGCTGAGGCAGATGGCCGCCCACCTGGAGCATGGTTCTGCTGCCGGTTTCTTCTTTAAGGGAATTTTTCCTCTCACCTGTTTCCTAGGGTTTGCTAAGTTGATATTGTTGGGTATTCTATATAATTTATAGCTGTATTCCTATATTCTGTAAGGTCTTAAACCTTACATTGTAAAACGCCTCAGGATAAGTTTTCGTGATTTGTTGAATTGAAAAAAAGTCGAATACTACACAAAAGTCCATTGCAGAAATATAAAAAACAAGCTCTGGGAACATGCTGGCTGTGATGGCACACCAAGTCATGTGGTAGTGCCAGGGGTAGCAGCTTGTCTGTTTGTGTAGTGTGTTGTGCTGGTAGTTCCAACCTGCCTAGAGACAGGAGGTGTACAGATTGAGCCGGGAGAACACCAGGCTGCTCATCAAGAATATTAATGCCCTCGTTTTTTCTCTTCTTTCCACATCGCATGATTCATTGTGAGGAAGGAAAAGCCACGCCTGTGATCTTTGCTGGTGTTAGTGGGCACACACTGAGCTTAAGAGAAGAATAAACACCAACAAGGCAGCAAATGCAGAGGAAGTGTGAAACTGTTTTTATGTGTCATTTGGAGTTAAAAGTTGCTCTTTGCTCAAGGGAGCCTGCAGGTTGTAGTGAATCATTTGCTTTTCTGACCTTGCAAAGGTAGTGGGTATTTGCAGAAAATTTCACATAATCTTTCTGACTATTTGCCACAAAATACAATAAGGAAGGAAAGAGTCCCCTGCACCCAATGCCCCACCCATTGTTGATACCCCAGCAGTTACTGTAAATATTTGCATGGGTGCATTGAGGGAACAAGGTGTACTTCCTGTTGTAAAAACAACACTGAAGCACACAGGCTTGTGAGAAAAGACTGTCTCGCTAAGGGACATGAAAACACACTCCAGTTCAGTGCACTTAAGGATTTTTGCCTTTGCAGTCACATTGGTATGATCAGTATGTCTGTGGCTAATGTTTTGTGATGTACATTGCTGAGTCAGGTCCTGGAGTAACTGCAAACTGCAAAATTGTTTAACATTTTTTCATTCACTTTCTTGTTGTGCGTTAGATGATATGATTGATATCACTCTCATGTCTGTCACGTAAATGTAACCCACCTCACCCAGCATCTGCTTATCTTAGCTTAGAGACTGGAAAAAAAAAAAAAGGGGGGGGGGGGGGGCAGCCCCCCCAGCTAGCTTGGCTCTATATAATGATCACAAACTCTACCTATCAGCAACTGTTTACTGATTAAAATGTTAAACAGTATCTAATTTTTCTAACGCAAATCAAAATGTTCATTATACAAACATGGTTTTGTAAGCTACACTAAGCTAACCAGTTGGCCACATTTACTGTACAGATGTAAAAGTGGTAGGCTATCAATCTTCTAGCTCTTGACAAAAACAAACAAATCAAAAAAAATTGACAAAATAAATAGGTCCCAAGCATATTCTCTAAAATGTCAGATGCTTGCTAGCCTATGCTACAGCACTTAGGATTACCCCATAATGTATTATTAGTCTTTAAATGTTGCTAGAACAGCTACAGTTCAGTCAAAATCAGTGTCACAACAGAAATGAGCACAAAACAAACTGTAGCTGCTTATTTTATGAATTTTATTTCCAAATGTAAACTTCACTATTTCATGCATACAAGTTATGACAACATACATTATTCAACAATCTGTTATTTTTCATATTTGCATAGGACATGGTCACAATATATTGTCTAACATAAAAAATAATGCCATAAAAAGATACAGCAGAGCAGCTAAGACCAGCACATTACATGTGTGTAGAATCCAAGGAACTGTACAACTGTAATACTTGAATGTAGTGATTTTGGTTTGCTGAGAGAAAACAAAAACAAAAAAACAAAGTTACACCTGAAGGTTAGACTGAGGTCATAGGAGAATGTACTGGCCGTAGCTGAGTCGAGAGTTATTTACAGGTTAGATTATATTGGTGCTGAGAGGGAAAGCAGCACCATGGAGTTACTACAACAGGCAACTGATGGTGATGGGCAGAGGAGAAACACACACAGAGGTATCAAGAGAGCAACATTACACTGAGGAGGTACACCGAGGACAAACAGGTACAGGAAACAGAACTCAACGGCTGGTGAGAGGCTCTCTCTTTGTATAAAAGGGAGATTATTGACATAACCTGGAACAGACAAATCCTGTAAGGGCAAATATATCCAACGCTTGAAGACTTTTGTCACCATGATTTTTATACAGTAATGAGCAAACACTGCAGTGTCAGTTCAGACAGTCAAGCAAGACCACACGGTCAATGAAGGGTGTAGATACAGGCTTCCAGTTTGCCATGCTGCGTGTTCCTACTCACTCAGTCTCTTTTGTTTCTTGTCTTTTAGTCACTCATATGTTATTTGATCATATGATTACATGGATTTTGTTCAATAAAGTTGTTTTAAAAATATAACACAATTACTTATTTGACATGTAGAAAAAGGTCCATATCAAGCAAAAAAAAGAAAAAAATCCATTGAGCAACACTAATAGCATATAAAGTTGAACCCAGGAGACCAAACTGGTTTGGGTTCAAAATTACTGCAACATTCATTTTTCCCTTCAAAGCCTTTGGTAACACCTTGTCACTGTGGAGCCTCTGATGAGCTGGAACAACACAAACCCTGTTCTCACTGCTCAAAAACCACGCTATCCTATCACGGCTGCCTCTTGTATATTATCCAGACGCTAAAAAGCCTCAAGTCTTTGTCACGAGGGAAGACATGCTCTGTGTGTTGTTTTTTGAAAATATTGCATGTATGGTTTTCATTCGGATTGGCTTGGGTCTGTAGAGAAGAAAGGAGAGATTTAACCTGCGAAATGAGAGAACGTACCTCGTGCACAGCTCACAACATGCAAAACCTTACAGTCAAGACAGACTTCTAATCATAACTTACAAAAATGCATCAGGTTGATGTAAGCAGCACATTTATAGCAAATAAAATGTTCAGTCCTTTGGAATGGTTGGATGTTCATTATCGTTAAGATTGTTTATGTCAAATATACCTGTAATAAACCATTATACATTGCTTGAGTATTGTACAGCAAAAAAAGAAGACAAAATTAAATAAGAACCAAATGAACACAAAGCTACACAATCAAAAGGTTTACATAAAGCAAAAAAGACATATTTAACTTAAAACACTTGCATATCAAATATGCAGAGTTGCTTCATTAAATCCTGTACATAACGTAAAAACATGTCACACTTTACAAAACTGTACAAGTCTGTTAAACGTCTAGTTTTTTCCCATTTTTTCCTCAACATTTGTATCATCTTTAAGTTACCACTATAGTTTTGGCACAAAATTGCATCAATCATGCTTTTATGCTGAGCTCAGTGATGAAGATTTCAGTTAAGATCAGTCTGATCAGTCATATATTCAGATCGCTAATGTGAACTTTTTGAATAATATTGATGTTAGTTCTTTACATACTAGGCAATAAGCAACTCATGGATTTTTACAATTAAAGAAAAAAATGTGATACGTTATGGAAATCTTGTATCTCCATTTTGCTCAAAGTCTCTTCTCTCAAAACCTGTAATCTTACTTGGATTGCAATTGTAAAGTTGGACTGAAAAATGCTCAAGTGGAATTTTATAATAATTTACAACTGACATCATCACATAGTAAATGCTCAAACAAAGACAAATACGTGAAGCTCAGTAAGGGAGGTACATTTAAATATTTTTGTAGCAAAAACGTTAAAAATATGTTTTTCCCTGCGAAATGTTTTTAATCTATAAGGATGTGCAGTATCCTGACAAAATGGGATGATTATATAAAATGTAACCCAGTGTTTTTTTTAAAACAGAAAAGTCTATTTTCTTCCTCACTCAAGTAGGGACAAAGAAAATCACCAATTATTTGTGCTACTCATCAAACAAACATAAGATACATGACGGATGTTTTTGAAAAGATATGAAGGTACACAACAAGTAAAATATTATAAGAGGTATGGTCTTTGAAAATTATATACACTTTCCATATGAGACAAGACAAAGCAATAATAAAAATCATGACTACATTGCTAAATCACAATGCTGTGGTCTCTATTCTTATGAAAAACTTTCAAAATATTATCTAAATAATATAGACAATAGGTCTCGCCATCTGAAATCATCATATATAGAGGTCAGGAAGTCCCACTTTTCTTGTTTTCTTATCAAAACTCTCTAAACAATCCTTACATTTTCTGACTGTATTAATTATTGGATAACAGGCTACTTGGAATAAACCTGAATCCTGACATCAACAGGGTATTATTACTGATTAAAGGGGTAAACCCAATTAATGGGGTTGAAATTATGTCATTTGCTTACAAAGAATCCTGACAAAAAACAGTCAACTTTAATGCTGTGATCAATTTAAAAGAACTGTGGAAATAGCCTGAAGACAAAAACATAAAACTAAAGAACACACTATACATCTTTCTCCAGAGAGATTAAGAATTATTTGACAACCAAAGTTAGTACAGTAAAAATGGACAAGTACAAATCTGTGTTCAATGGCCTTTTGTGTTGAATTATTCAAGTAGTTTTGGTACAGTGAGAATAAAGGTTATGAAACACTCTGTCTGTGGTGGCCTATTTGTCACTGGTCAATCTGGGTGAAGAGACTGGGATGTTCAGACTGTCACAGTCATGTTATTGTGAAATGGTAGGAGTTTCCTCTCGCTTATATGTGCTGTACTGTAGGTCCACTGACGCTAAGGTCAAATGAGTGCTTGGTGCTTACGAAGATGTATAGCAGGACTGTTGGATGCTCTAAGGACATTGAACCAGGAGCTAGGTTTGTACAGAGATGTTCCTGTGTTTCCAGTGTGGTTGGACACTGACCAGCAGTGAGCACCAAGCACCCAGGAACACTGCTGGGAAGATGGCAGACAAATCTGTGCAGCAACTGATTCTGAATGAACAAATGAACAAAATCCGGAAACTGTACCATATCTGCTTTGTGGATGCTGACCCTGAGGTAAATGTGCAGATTATGGATTACAAAGTGACTAATAAAAACCTATTTAAGGGTGAGCCACTGCTTTTTTTTCCTTTGCAAGAGAAAGTCAATTTACAAACATAATGACAACAAAAATTAATGGATAGATACCACAAAAAGCTGCTCAACAGCAATTTCTAGAAATTGTGAAATGAAAGTTTTTTTTTTTTTTTCACAAATGGTAAATGTAAAATGCTGCTCCGCACTAAGAGCTGCTGATCAGTGGCATTCAAAGTGTCATCTTGCAGCCTGGAAACTATTTTTACATTTTATTTATCAACATAACAGAAGGCTGTTTTTGTGGTGTTTTAAGGAAACTACTGCATTCAGTTTGAATAAGGGATGTTTTCTTTCTGGAGGATGTGACACAGTCAATTCTTTACAACTTTGAAGAGATGGCTGCTGTGGAGAACTGAGGACAATGCCTGCCATTCATGAACTTACACCTGCCAGACCATCTCAAAAACCCTCTACGCTTTCAGGGCGAAGTTATTAACATGCATATAGTGTGATGCATGGAACTGCAGGGTGAGAGCTTGTCGACGTGTTGATAGGATAAAGCTAGCACATGCAATTCACACTGGCAACAGTCTGCAGGGGTCTGACAGGACCAAAACTACATGGATGAAACTATTTCCGACCATAATGCTGAAGCATTAAAATAAAATGTAGGCATAACACAGACACAGACTGGCGGGGCTGCAGGAGTTTTGATAGTGGTGCCCATTTCCATGGAAGGTTTACTGTGCCTTTTGCCTGACTTATTGAGGCATGTCTGTCTAGAAAACACAAGTCAGCTTTCTCACGGGACATCTAAGCTTCACAGGCAGGACGACCTGAGGCTGGTAAGCACTGCACTTTGCTGATATGTTCATTTTGGTTACAATGTTTTTACAACAGTTTAAAAGCCCCCTTGTTGTGAGAGAGAAGTTTGAAAGCAGCTGTTTGAGAGCTCTGGTTTATCTGTGTGAATCTGAGTTTTCCTTGGCATTGTGAAATTTGACTCTCCAGCAGTAGTAGAGAATTTCTCCCTGTGCTTAGGATGGAGTTGGGTGCATCTCATCCACAGTGTTGTCTAGGTAGTACTGTTGTTCGAAAAACTTCTCTTTCTGCTCTTGTCCTACAGTTTGGATGTGGGTTAATCCAGTTACAGCCATTTTCTGCTCACAGCTCCTACAGTTGGAAGGAGGAAGTGAGTTGGGGAAGGAGGAGATGTGGGTGTCTGTGACTGGGTGTCTCCTTCACTGTGCTGCTTAGCTCATGATAAACCTCTCCTCTTTTATCAGGACCTGCCCTGTTTTGCCTGTCTATTGCAGATAGCTGCTTTGTTTGTGCTGTGTTCCACCGTATCGCAGCTCAACTCAGCTCTACCCAACACACTGGCTTACATTTGACCCCCAAGTGACCTTATGCAATTTGGCAGGTTTGGTGCTTCACCACTCTTTGACAGGACAGGTAGAGCCAGATGGCTGAGGGAGGACTCCTCTGGAATGCCGTGTTAGCACTCCTCCTACGGGCTGTGAATAGCTTCTTGTAGGATGCAGCTGTTTCCTCCAGGGAGCCCACAGAAGGCAGAGCCAGGAGGTGAGCAGGCTGCCTGGCTCTACCTGTGATACTGCCAACCACCAGCCCCAGGCCTCAATGAAGGGCGGCTTACAAGACTGAATAGAAGGCTTTCATTCACTCATGTCTTTGGTACTTTTTCCTATGTGCTTAAGAGAGGGATAAACATTGTTTTAACTAAAGTCCCTTTGTGTGAAATACTGGCTAAATAAAGCACTTGAAGCATGAACAGCTGCTTTGAAACTTAACTGTCTCTGTTTAAATGTTCCAAAGTTCTTTCAACTGAGTATATTTACAAAAACCTACTAACCCAATCTAATCCCAGTCTTCCCACAGTGCAGATTTACAGTATATACTGTTCACTGCAGTTAATTGAAATACATATTTAACCCAGTGTAATGGCAACTGAATATTATTGTTGCGATGGAGAAAGAGATGTATTTTGTTCTTGTAGGTGGGGATTTGGAGATTGTTTTAACACACAGCATTTACATTACATATGAACACCCAGAACACAAGGTAGAACAGAACATGTACGATTGACTGTAGAGCTCGTTTTGCCGAACGTGAAAACCAACAAAAAACAAAGAGTGCAAATTGTGTTGAGTGTAAGGCTGCTATATATGTACTGTATGTTTCTCTTCACTATGTTCATTCTTTCAAGCTAACAAGGCCATCCCTGAGCAGGGCGCAAAATTCAACCCCTGTTGAATTTCAGAGTAAAGTGATGAGTATATTGTGCAGTCAATGTGAGTACTGTTAAGTACTGTGGTATTACAGAAATAGCAAATGTCTTCAATCCTGAGGTGTGTGTGTACCCCTTTTCCTCACCCATGCAAAAAACAGAGAAAACAAACAAAAAGTTTTGATAAGACTTGTCAGGGTGTCCATTTTTTCTTCCAAACCTTGTTTAGCTGACTTTGTACATACATCGGACAACTTGCCATGATCAGAAGCTAGAAAAACACAGACATATGGTACAGAATGAAACTATTGCCATCTGGGAAAGGCATTACCTTCTTTTAGGATCACACAAGTAATTGCACTACAATAAGCAGTTATGTACAGTATGGTACACCACAGCAAGCGCGGGAATAGCAAAGGGAGGTTGCTGACAACTGTGCAACACACGTGTTATGACGAAAACACAAGCCTCGCAGGTCCAAGGCGGAAAGTGCGACAGGGTTTTAGTTTAAGGCGAGTTGGCTGGGCTGAGGGCAGGGCTGAGGGTGGGGCTGGAGGCATCTGAGCGGCTGTAGTCGCTGAGGGAGCTGGGACGTGTGGTGCTGCCACTGCTGATGCTGTGAGGCCTCTTTAGCATACCGGGCTGGAAATCCGAGTGGCGGCGAGCGTGCTTCATCAGGTGGTCGCTGCGCATGAAGCGCTTGTCGCAAAGTGGACAGCCGAATTTCTTTTCCCCCGTGTGGGTGCGGTAGTGGCGGGCCAGCTCATCAGAGCGAGCAAACTTCTTACTGCAGTCGGACCACGTACATGGGAAAGGCCGTTCTCCTGCAAAACATAAAAGAAACAGAAAAGAGACATCAGTGTAATCACACAAGAAACCCATTTGCAAATCTAACCGTAGAAGTGTTTAGTTTTTAATTTTACTGCCTGTAAAGAGTGTTACTGCTTCTCCTTTCTGCAGCACTCCCCAATAGTTTTTGCACATTTGAAACCCCTTTACAGTAGTAAAGATCATGCATACTTAACAATATGGCAGGTCATTTTTAAATCATACCACATGTTTAAATGTTTTGATCATTTTTAAAATAGTTTCACCCATTGGTTTGTATTGATTTTAATAAAATAGTAATAAAAATTAACACACAAAGATGCACATGATGGACTTAATATCTCAAATGTCAACTCCTGCGAATGCTAATTTAACAATATACTGAAATTTATTGAGGAAAATGGTTGCCTGAAAGGTTTAAACAACAAAATTTCAAACACATATATGTGATTTGTACTAAATGGGCCAAAACATGCTAAATCCACCCTAAATGCTTGAGTTGTTATTAACATCTTGATACGTATGTCTCTGAGTGTAACATAAAACTAAAGAAACTTACTCATGTGTTCATATTTCTGTGCTCAGATCACACATAGAAAATAACTCACCACACTAAAAGTAATGACTCATTATAAAGTGTTTACAAGTTAACAAGTCATGAACTCAGCAAACACAGGAGACAGGTCCTGCTGAACAAGTCTGTGCTGTTTTCTGTACCAATTCCGTTGTTACAAGCTTATTGCTGGGTCTGATAGTGTGGAGGCAGAAGGATATTAAAATCTTCCTTTGCAAACCATATTATGACATCTTCAAAATATCAAAAAATGGCTGTAGTAAGCAATGTGATCTGGGGTAAATCACATAAAAACTGGCACTTGGCCGAAGGAGTAGAGACACTTTAATTATCTAAGCTCCAGATGCTAATCACATTCACAATGGTTACCCAGCCTATTTTCCAACATGCAACTATCTGTGACTCGGCACATGGGAAATTACACCCTTGCCCCCTTTATCAGGCAATAAAAGTGGGCTTTGACACAGATTTACTCAAAGCCAGATGGTACTATATATCTTGTGGTTTTCTTCCATTCTGATGTGGAAACCAGTGTGCATGGAGCCTAAATGCATCATTATACATCCACTGGTCAACAAGTCTATTACTCAGTTCCATTTATTTCCATTTCATTAAATTTCTGCCTAACGACAGCTACATCCAGCACTTTAATTTTACTAGTTTAGACCTTGCAGTAATAGCCTATGCCAGAGACTTGAGGTATGAAAAGGAATAGACAGAGAGAAACGTGAATGCTCATTGGTCACATGCACATAAGAACAGGTCTGCCAAATGCTTTCTTTGTTCTGTGGTTTCCCCTCACTGCCACAATGGAAACAGTGCTGTTCAGTGTCAAATACTCATATGCTACCTGATGACAGTCAGTCTCAAAAACAAGAAGTGCACTACCCCACCCCGCACCGCCCCCACCCCCCACACTCTACATTACATGGTTACAAAACATGCAGACAGACGGAGCAAGTCCAGACAGTGTTCCTGCCTCTGACGCCTCACCTCAGCTCCAGACAAACTCTGTCAGCCCTGCCCACTTCTGTTGCTGTGGGTTCACACAGAGCTCAGTGTGTATAAACGCTATAATTCACTTTAAGACATTTGCATATACAGGTCAGAAAACCACCTTCTTTCTCTTTTTTCAAAAATATCTGTTTTGTTCTCACTGTTCATACCACAAAGAATCACATATGGCCTGCACAAAGTTTGTTACAATTCATAAAAAGAGGATAAAAAGATGAGGAGGCAGTGGCTAGTTGATCCAATTTAAACATCCTGGATTACACCCTCTGTGAAACACAGCTTGGAGAAAAGTGAGACCATGCTAATTTCGAGACACGACTGATTTCATACCTTATTAGCAAGGAAAGCTGTCTGTGATGCTGCCTGACATTTCAAAATGAGTTTTTGGCTAAAAAAGTAGATCTAAACTCTGCAGGCTGCTTTAGGCTCAATAACCAGTGTAACGGATCCAACAACATTAATATTTAACAAGACACCAGAGAGCTAGGCTGAGATATCCAGTCTAGCTGTGCTGATACAGTAATGCAGTCATAGTGGAAGCATCAAGTATCCAACAGCAACTCACAGAGACTCATCAAATTATTTAGAGCTTCATGACTTCTTAGAAAATGCTGAATTAACTGATTCACTGTCTTCACTGTTAGGTCAACAATGTAAATATGCATTAAGGTTCTGCTGCTTAAATGTGAGCCTTGGAAGATTCACTTGCATAAAGAAAAAGCACTGGGCTTTCCATGAGGGTTCTAGTAACAATGAGGTGGTTTTGGAAACACACGCTTTGATCCTGAATGGGAACGATGTGGTAGAGCCATACCAGTCTCTAAGATGTTTCAATGGACTGCAGCTATTACTCAGCATCTATTTGAGCTACTCTCCTTACCCTGCTCTCCTTCCCATCTGTGGCGACTGTGACACCAGGCCCCACCCACTGGTTATCCCATGTCTGACAGCACGCCAGATCCAGGGTGTGGTGTGTCTTTCTTAGAATGTGTCAGTTGCAGAGGGCACAGTGGGGTGGGGGGATGGCAGTACTGAGCGAAGCTTTTCCCTAACAAACACAGTGACCCAGTTACCCGTAAAGCGAGTTACATCATGCATGCAAACTGTACCTCTGCTAACCACTAGTGCCCCCCCTCCAAGGCGATGTGATTATGTCACAGGTACTTTTGTTATATAACTGTTCCCTCAGAGGCCACTGGGTCAGTAAATAAACAGCTCCTCTCCCTACATCCTCCTCTCATTCATTTATAGGAAGTGTAGTTTTTCAGTTTACTGCAGAAATGGTTAAGAGAAATGGAATCTGTCTCCCTGGTGTAAGGGATGCTGTCTGTAAAGGCAAGATCAAATCTCCTTTTGACGTGAGCAGTAGCACAAGAACTCAGCTCGGTCACCTGCTCCTACAACAGCTACCAGCATTTCAAACAAAGTAGATAACATTGCTAGTGTGTCCTTAGGCATGGGGTAAATTCACACATTGTACTGTTGAAGCCTCCCTGTGAGCCTGCTATAAGAGATCTAGAATAAATAGCTCTGCAGCATGAGAAGGTGAAAAAACACAGTTCCTGTAGACACACCAGGGATCACCTTGAAGTTCAAGTTGACTGCCTTTACAGCGAGGAAATTTTTTTTTTTTTCATATACAAAGAACAAAAACAAGGTGCTCACTACACATGTGTAGACTTATGCAAACAAAGAGCTAGATTAGAGAAAGTAGTCAGGGTATAGATCACAGCTCATTAGACTTGGAGCTACCTCACTTTAGCGCTGGCTTAGTGGCACAGCCAGCTTGGAAACATGCAATGAGAGAGACAGCACAAGTCCAGTGGTAGGGCTCAGCACAAGCCTGTAATTTCATTGCATGTTTACAACAGACTATGACCTGTAACCAACCAGAAGCCGGCTACTCTGCCAGCAGACAACCATTCATGGGATTTTGGATAATACTAAAATGACTGCTGAGTGCCTCAACAGCATAAACCACTGGAACAGACAGGGTTAACCCACCTGTACCCAGCCTCTCCCTCAACAAGCACCATCACATGCAAAGATTATATAAACACAAACATGTGTGTGCAGAACAATAAATATACATTAAGGCTTTCGCAGCGTCTCTTTTCATTGTTCACACAGCAGCATATGCGGGCTTTGCTTGTGCAAAAATAACAACAAAGTCCTACAAAGTTCTGTGGTCTGTAGAAAGGAGAAAAAAGACACTGCTTAATTTGAAACACATCTGCGATCGGGCTGTTTACGTGGCTGTTTGTCTATGAAAAATTTACTCAGTGGGAGAGGAGTTAAATTACCAAGAAAACCATTTAGTCAAAACATACATGTATTTTCTCAGAAGCTCCATGCACAGTTTGTTACAAACAAAAATAAGTTGTCTCTGCAGGAGTAACAAAGGGCCCTTAGATGAGTCCAGTGTTCATGATGAGGACCAGCTCATGCTTGTCAGGAGGAAGCTACAAAAACAGGGTGCATTTGATCTATTCTGATCTTTTGTCTTTATAGAGAGGGATCTTGCTTTCTGTTGAATAGCCTGGCTCCTCTTGTGAGCCTATAGCTGTCAGATTGTGAACAATAGCAGCAGCCTCGCTCCCAGCAGGAGAGGCACTCCTGTAATGCATTTCAATCAGACAGACTGTGTGTACTAACCGTAACTCACTCTCCTTGGTCTGCACAGGGATATTGACGTTCACCCGGAGACACGCAGTGACTGTCCGATTCCTACACGCACTTAGCCATACATTGCTTCATTCTCTTAACTCTTTAAAGGACAGGCTGAGATAACGCATCTGCATTGACTAGGTCATCAAATTTGCCCCAATTAGTTAGAGTGTGCACTCTCTTTCAGCCTTGAGTGCATGCTAAAACAGCCTACAGCCCTGATGTGTTGCAGGCTGTCTACTTATCTTTTAAACCTTGGTTAACTAAGGATGTGCAAACAGTTGCTGCCATTAAAGGGTGCTCACAATTGTGCAGAAGCAGGTGAGAGCAGGGATGCCCCATCATCTATGACTCTTACTTATGCAGTAAAATGCTCCTGTAGCTCATTCCACTGATGGAGTTTGACACCAAAAGTCATCTGAGACACCCTTACTTCCCAGCACCAAACAAGGAGCCATTGCCTTTTCTGGATCTTGATAGGCCTCTATACTAAGATAAGAGGAGTTACTGGCTGGAGCTAGTAGTGCCAGTTGTCCCAGTGTTATACCTGATACTGATTGTGTGAGAGAGAGAATTATTTTCATGTGTCATGAGGCACGATTATGCCTTCCCCTAAGACTCAACAAAATACTCCTTATTTTGTGGACCACACCCCATTGTGTTGTGGTCTGCCACAGTCTAATTTATCACGCAGAGAAAGAGGACACACCTTACATACCACGGGGAACATAAACAGCTTAGCTAGAGACAAAACACTCCCTCTGAAATTAGCTTCAGAGTAATTTTCAGACATCCCTCTTATTCAAGCTGTGCTGAGCACAATATAGTGGACATAGGCTCTATCTAACTCTCAGATGGAACCCTGTGAGTACCAGGGTGACAGAGGTGTTCTCTGCTGCAGAGGTCACAGCCCTTCACACGGTAATCAGATTAGCTGCAGATACAGCTGAATAAATGACCTACATCAATGGAGGACATTGACAGTGAATATCCTGATACCCAACCCCACCCCCACCCTGCCGCACTGTATATTCTCCATCTTTGTACTGCACAAACCTCCCTCACATGCGAGATGCGGTTTGCGGTTTTTCAAAAAGCAGAGGTGAAAAATGCAGAGTGTTCCACAGGTCTCTATCCTTCTCTTCCTGCTGCTGGTAATCAACACCACGCCACAAGCTGTGGCCGGGACTTGGCCTCGCAACACAACACGCTTCAGCACCTATTTTTCTTTGCAGGCTGGAGAAAGGTGGGAGGGGTTGGTGGGGGAATATACAGAGTAGCTTTTATAGAACTACTCCAGAGCATCCAGAGAATATACGAGCCCTGTGGGCCACTGAAAGCAGCACAGCCTGGGAATTGCATGACAGGAGCCCTTCAGTATTATGAGTATCCACCATGTATTCTTGCAGTTAAATCATGTTTATACTCCAAAATTTGCAAGGAACCATCTTACAGTGAAGTGAAAATGTAGGACACCATGAACGGGATCTGCACCTTGGAGATGTATCTCTCCACCAGGGGATTGAAACAGGCAAAATGGTGGCTCCACTTTGGTCTTATTTACATCCTGAGGATCAAGTAGATTTAACTAATACGTTGTTTCCAGTGGACACATACTGCCCTACTATATGTCACCTTCACCAGTCAACCAGTTTCCATTCATGAGAGCTGCTTTCAGGAAAATGTCTTATCTTGTAACAGAATAAAACCTTATATATATAAATAAGAGTCTACAGCCACACTATAGGTTACGAAAGTCTGTACTTAGAATCACTGGTGGTTTGTATTATATTGATGTCATATAACTTGCTCACAATGGCGGTGTTAACATGCTATTGTTTAGCATTATGCGTATGCAAAGTTAACTATGCTAGTTTAATGTATTAGCATGCTAATGATTTCTAAGTAGCACTAAACACAAAATGACTGTGTGACTACTGACTGTGTTAGGAATATTAGTTTTGCAAATGTTTTATCATAAACCATTGCATTTATAAA
Source organism: Ctenopoma multispine (assembly GCA_034779795.1). Lineage (NCBI taxonomy): Eukaryota > Metazoa > Chordata > Actinopteri > Anabantiformes > Anabantidae > Ctenopoma > Ctenopoma multispine. The sequence goes on from JAUYWH010000024.1 coordinate 13,613,758, forward strand.
TGGAAAAAAAGTAACCTGATGATTGTGCTACATGAAAAGTCACAGAGGATCCCTAGAGTTGTTGCAGTATTTTAAAATATCTTAACTATGTAGCAGCTCTGGCCATGCTGCTAGAGTGACTAAAAACACTGAAGTTGTCATGGCATCAGAATAGGAAGGAATAGAAACTGTTGAGCATCTCCTCACTGAGGAGTCATTTTCTGACATATCATATGGCCCAGCTGGGAGGGATGGTGGAAACCCTGCAATGGGGCAGGTAGACAGACTGACCTCTTGTGCCCCAGAGTATTTAAGTATTGCTGTGCCATGGTCAGACCTAAGCAAGAGCAGGAAAACCCCATCTCCACCCTGCTACCTCATCAGTGCCACCAGCCACACAGGAACACTGTGCACTTTGTATAGCAGTGTATCCAAATACAAAACCACAGGCAGAGATGCAGTATATTTAATCTGAGAGTCTTGATTCATTTTTTTCCATGTGGAATCTATGATAATTTCAAATGAACTGCAGTTATTTGACAAAAACATATCTGGGTCTACATGGCAGTGGAACTGGGCTGCCAGGTGGTGCCACTTATATTTTAGGACAGACACTAATGGGCTTTACAGCTATCTCACAGTATTGGGGATACCCCCCGCAGAACACAAAAAAGGCAGAGACAAAACGTCAAACCAACTGTAAAAAATGGCATTAGACTCTTTGTTCTGGAGAAATATTTACCCTGTTCTTCCTGGTGATTCAAATACGTTTTGTGAATAGGCCTATAGGAATAGGAACACTGACAAGATGCCCCTTTCTGAGGTCCAGCTGTATGGGTTGGGGTGTGTGGGGGGGTTGAGGGCAAAAGGCCCAGTCTGTTCTTTCTGAAGAAGACATGACTTGTAATGAGATTGTCAGGGGCCATCTCTCCTTTGGAGAAGCAGTCTGCCTGACATGACAAGAGCAGAGTAATGAGGTTTCACAGAGACCACGGTGTCCAGGACTACAGGACACCTCATGGAAAAGTGGGTATTTATCACTGGTTAAGCTTCATGTGACATAGACTCAAAAAAGAATGAATGAAAGACATTAACTAATTAGTAATATAATGTGAATGTATAAATTAATTCTGACAGAAATATGCAAAAAGAATCAGAAACAGTTTTGCCTGTATGACTTTATTTGTTCAACTGGACTACAAAACTGAGTTTATCTGTACATCAGCATTGATGACAAGATTTTCTGTAATACAGGATAAGTATATTGTTGGACAAAAGCCCCGCCTCCCACACCAGGAGATCAGACAAAAGCTGTCTGGTAACCTTAGACCCCTAAACTGCTGTGGATTCCTTGCCATCAAACTCAATGAGGTATAATAAGCCATTTAAATTCAGCATATACTGCCATGTCTGCCACATACTGGTGTCCCTCTTACACTATGTTGGAAGAGAAAAGAAAGAGGGGAAAGAAACCTATAATGAAACCACTGTTTCACTAAAGGGACTCTTAATTAAGACCGGTTAATACATTAAACAAATAAAGTTCTACTGGCCTTATTGAGGACAGTTTTTCTGCCATTGTTGACAAAGCTTCTCACAGTGAGATCTGTAAATGATCCTGGTGTTTAATTAAACTTTTATTCAACTCCCACTGCACTAGACCTCAAGTCAAAGGTTTTCCTGACTGAGGTAATTTGTTATTTAAGATAACTTACCCGTAGCAATGCGTCAACAGTTTGCAGAATATGATATGCTGACCATGACTCAACTACATAATTAGAAAGAGTGTAAAATTTCAGTTGCTTAACAGTTGTAATGAGTAATAGCCAATGTCAATAAACAACAGAACTTAACTAAAAATGTTGAGCTTGCAGTGGGATTGATCTTTTTTATTTGCTCTAGGCATCGCAAAAGAAATACAGTATATCTCAGGTTTCGGCTCCTCTTACGGTCTGGCAAATCACACACTCAAGGGCTGCAAAGGTTGTGATGATGAGCCTTTGGGCATTACAAAAGTCAAATAAGGACGCCTTGTCCCTAGCTCTTTGTTTAGTGTCTATAACAGTGTTTACCCCCTCAATTAGATAGCGGTGTTTGGCAGTGACTAACTGGGCTGGGATCCATTCTCTCTGGACTCTGCTAGTAGGGGCTGAGGGGAAGCAAACTGAGGGAGTCTAGCCCTATGAAAGCACTGCAAGGTTGGCTGAGGCAGCCTGGCTGAACTCAGATGACCCACATTCGGGGACTATCCAATCAAATGAGCAGAAAGACTCATTATTGTCAGAATTTATGGGACGCAAACCAATTGTGAGGCCACACGGCGAAGAGTATCCAAACAGAAAGCCACGCAAAAGAAAACGCTTAATGGGCAAAGAGAGAAGCGCACGGCTAATACTGAGCAACAAGCTGTACTCAAAACACATGGTTGTGGCTGAAGGGAAGCACACTCTGTGTTGGACACTGGCACCCCGAGAGTGCTGCTGCACGTTTAGCAGAGACGAGGAAGCTGAAACTATCCAATAAAACAGCAGAAACCACCCTCATTATCAGAAATTATGGGACACAAACCAATGACAAAGCCAGACTGGCTTTGTATCCCAAAGGAAAGGAGAAGCCTAATCGGCAAAGAGATGAGGGCAGGGATGATATACAGTAATAAAACTGTACTAAAACACACAGTACAGAAGACACCGGCATTTTAGTCCCTTTAGGGAGCCATTTAACTAATGATGCTGGAGTATTGTAGACCCCTTTTTTATGTGTAAGTCAAATCAGTGTTTCTTTGTACTAGTTTGTTTTTGACAAACACTGATTATAGACCAGAGCAGACAGCACCAAGCTGCAGCTCATGAATAAAAATGGACAAAAATATACCAGTACCAATTCAGAACATACCCACATATTATAGGCCTGTGTTGTCTCAGTGTGACCTCCCAGTTTAATACATATGCTTTGTTATTTTAATCACATATGGCATCCATATGAAATAATAAGGACACAAACCAAACACACAGCCAGAAAGGGGAGTGTCCTCCAACAGAAAGACGAGAAAAAGCAATGCAACAATAACCCATCCTTCTCAAAGTGGGTTCACAGATTTTTAATATTTGATCTAAATGGTGAATGTGCAGAAAAAAAGGTGTCCCGCATATCTAGAATCCTGTAGAGTTGGGTAATTTCTATGTGACTTAATGTTTCTATATGAATCTATATGACTCAAAATATGGGTCAAGCTCATTGAGTGAGTTTTTTTCTATGTGATACATAGAGGTCTGTTTTGTTTGGTCTGGTCTGTCAGACTGACGCGTGTATGTGTGTGTGTGTGTGTGAAGAATGGTGCAAGCGGCGGGCAGGGGGAGTGCGAGCTGCAGTCTACTCGGCAGAAAGAAGGGGAGGTTCCTCAGTCGAGGCTCAGCTAGCTGAGTCTGTTGCTGGCCAGATCAGCTGGCAGTCTGTCTTGCGGGGGTGTGGCACATCACAACAAAGGGGCTTGGGGCAGACAGGCCACTGCACAGCTCTTATCAACCCCCCAATTTGAGTCGATCTACATCTTTTCCCTTTCGTTGTAGCCTATCCAGCGGAATGCAAAGCGCACAAACGGGGACGTATGGTTCTTTAGGAAGGTCAAACGTGACATACTGCTGATCTCTCTCTCTCTCTGCAGTGTGACGGTACACTTACTGGACTGATCATGAAAACTTTTTGCATGTTCACATCCCCGCACACTTATGCACATATTACATGCGTATTGCATTTTGTCGAGGGATTAGTTTTTTCATGTTGCCGTGAAACAAACCAACGTTGAATTTAAGTCATGCGCACAGAGGAACACTGGAAATATGATCTGTGTAATTTGTTTCTGCATTTGCACTGCAGTTTCAGTTTGTACATACTGTCCAATGCGGGGGAGTGGGGGGTGCAAGAGGAAAGCCGTGACAAAGCTCGTAGACTTGAGTGGGAGTGGCACTATTTTCGACTCCCTCCCTTCCCCGAAATTAAAAGGACATCTCGCAAAGTTCATATAACTTAAAGGAACAATGCAATTATTAAACGATGCACCAATTCTGACTTTATTGGAGCTACTGCATGTGCACGTTATACTTTTAGTGTATGCACGTATGTATATACATACGAGGCGACGAAACGCAGAAGTCATCACCTTCCTCTGTACAAATATCAGCCTGAATGTAAGAGAAACCATACTTTTCATCGATATTGTGAGTTTTAATAATCCCGTTCGTTCTCATATAGCAAGGGAATCACAATAAGCCATATTCACAGCAACAAACATTTGCATCCAATGAAACTGACCTGTATGTGTCCTTAGATGAGCTTTGAGGTGGGATGATTTGCCATAAACTTTTTCACAACCTGAATAGTGGCATTTGTGCTTTTTCTGAGGTGATTCTTGCTCAGATCGACCTCTCGATCTTTTGGCTCTTTGTCTAAGCGAAGGATCGGAGATGGTCGTAGGTGTGGCAGAGTTTCCATCATCTATGAGGTTCGGCATGCTCTCATCCTTTATTTTTGCCTGCTCGGCAACATTGTTGGTAGTCTGCTGGTTAAAATCCGCCAAAATCCGCGCCACCACAAAAAGGGATGAATTATCTTTCACCAAAGGCTCTTTAATTTCCTCTCCGTTCTTGGAGGAGGACGGGATTTCTGGTTTAATCTCCCTATTCCCTTTAGGAGCGTGGACAATTGCACGACTGGACATTGAAACAAGGCACTCTGCTGCAAAGTGATCCATTTTGTCTTTGAAAAAGCCCCCTCTGCTTCTTGAAAACATTCAAAATATAAAATGATCGCGTGAGAGAGAGGGGGGGAAAGTACTTGTTCCGTGGTTCCCTTTGTGTAGTGGTGGTGTTGAGGAGGAGGTCGTTCTCATCAGAGAGAACTGACTTTATGATCTTACCCGGCTTTGCAATATTTTTAACATCCTGTGAGAGAAACGCTTAGGACAAAAATGTAGACGAAAACAACACAAACAAAACAAAACAAACAAAAAAAAGAAAAGAAAACCAAAGTCTTTGTTTAGTGCAACGACGCTGGCAACAGGAACTCTAGAAACTTGGATGTGTTAACTCCCATCGCGGCTTCCAACACTCTCCAGCACAGCGAGTGTCTCCTGAGCGCCTGTTCCTGCTGATTGTATCCATGCTGGGGGCGTGTCGACCGGCAGCGCTCGGCAGCATCGTCAGTGCAGCAGCTCATACATTGGGTAATTCACGTCCCGAGAAGCGCCGAACAACACGAGCTACTTGAAAGTTTCACCACAGGTTGCACCCCCCCCCACACGCCCGGGCCCACCCCCGTATCTCACGGGTGACTCAGACACATTGCAGAGACCTTTAATAGAAATGTGCGATGGAATACAATCTTTTTTTTTTTGTCTGTATTGTTATGGATCATTCTGCAGAGGTCTGCATGCATGTGCACTAACATTTGTTTTGTGAGCTTAGTTAAAAAACTACTGGGCACTATCTAACCACGTCTGGCATATCAGCTGATGGGAACTCAATGTTGAAATATTAAATTAGAGCAATTTCCTATTTATACAGTGAATGTGCAACATTTTTGTCATGAAGTAACATGATGAGATGAATCTCTGACGCTATTATGCCTTTAGCTGTTATAATTCAATAATACAAATTATGAATCTACTAATAGTAGATCTCTCCAAAATAGTTTCAACACAATTCACTTGCCCAAGACATTTGGGCAAGTGAGGCGATAAGTCTGAAAAATGGGCTGCAGTTCTTCCTCAACAAGATGTCCATAATCCTGCATATTACTGTATCACCTACTTGGAGCAATCATGAAACTGTGCACCAGCAGAAGGCTCAGCTGCCAAATTATTGGCTTAGCCTGCTGAGATTTCACACAGGGTAAATCATTTTTCTTCACAGCCTCCCAAAGGTTTTTAATTAGATTCTAGTCAAAGAAGAGGTAGTGGTGTAAACACAACTGGCAATAATCATTACAGCTGTTCACATCTTCCTAACCTGTTAATTAATCATTCGTTTTGATGTGTTACAGTCTTACCAGAGTGCACTGTTAGCTTTGTAAAGAACATTTATGTTCAATGGATGAGTGCGAAAATGAAGACAGAAACTCAGAGATATGGATAAAAGTTCAATTTCTATCTTCATGCTAAAGCATCACATTTGCACCATCACCCTGCTTCATTACGATTATCATCTATTCTCAAATGCATTATTCTGCTACATGTTAACATTAGCAGCTTGTACATATTTTAGAAGATGGAGGCTTACTTTCAGGGAACTAGCAATTCCCTCCCTTCAGTGACTCTGTGGTCTCTGCCAACTGAAATTCAGCCAGCCACCACAGGCAAAGTCTTCTTCAATTTATCCTCAGGCAACAGACAAGTGACACCATTGTGTGGAGGAAGACACAAAGCTGTGCAATATGAACATTTTGTCATTATAAGAGAATTAATTATTTTATTGCTGGTCAGTGTGAACATCCTGCAATTAAATCCAAAAGAGTAAATTCTTTCATAACATTACCACTATAGGTTTTGAAACAAATGCTTCTCCTGGGAACGAAGCTCCAATGTCCTGCTACTGATCAGCAGAAAGGACACGTTTGAATGTCCCTCTGAACTCTTTCTGTCAGAATTAACCCACTGTTTATATCAACAACGTTCTATCTCAGAGTGGAAACATGACAACGTTCTGTTTTGTACATGGCATTCTCTCAGTCTCCCACATTGGACCTTTCATTCATCCAGCTTTAGTTACAATGTTATTAAGAAATTCATTTAAACACATTCATGAAGTAAAAGAAGAAACATGCACTCTACTCATACAGGATTAGATCTGCTCCCCTGCAACAGCTGATGTTCTCCTGTGAAAATGAATGCACACTTTCAGCACTGTGCACAAAAGCACACACTAGAAGGTTCCCAGTGTTCAGTGCAAGCAAGGCGATGTGGCATTCAGAAGGCCATCTGGCTGTATTATTTTACATATTCTTTCACCACAAAAACGTGGTGTTCTTGTGTTTCAGGTTCTCTGATGATCTATTCTAACAAGAGCACGGCAAGAGGGTTTAGTTCCTCTTTCACAGGGTTATTTCCCAGAGCTGTGTAGAAACTGTGAATATTTATCAACTCCCACTGGGTGTCAAGCACAAGAAAGCCAAAAGAGACAGTGAGGAAATCAGCTGAAGCTTATACAACCAAAGGTAACAAGCAGCTGTATGAGTTGTGTCATTTAAAAATATTCTCACTCACGAGTGAAACAGTGAACCGCCTCTCTGTGGTGCTGCAGCAAAGTGATGATTCAAGAGACCTTTTGTATGTTCCCAAATCCCAGCATGAACCCTGAAACAGCATCCAAACAGCACTCTGTTTGGACGCTGACACAAAGTTCTCTGGCAGGAACAGCTATTTGATTGGCCTCTTCACTTCTGTTTCTTATGGGAGAGATCCTCTTTAAGTACAGGACAACCTGACTATAACAATCTGGCTGAGCTGTCATGTCAAGACCTATGAAAGCATGAAACACCACGAGTGGATCTGGATTGTTGGCAGAGTTTTCTCTGCAGCAGGTGGTGATGTTCAGAGAAGGGTGTTAGGATCATACATAGGATAGGATCTGAGTTTAATCCCAACATACACACACCAGGTTCGTGGTAACAGTGACATGTTTAACCACTTCAATTAGCATGTTAGCATTCTAAAATTTGCTACTATGGTTTGTTTACCAAGTTAGGCAAGAATTTCATATAGTTTTACGTTTACCATGGAGATGTCAAGTGGCTATGATACTAATATTTAGTTTATATTTTAGACTCCTAATGTTACAGTCTATGTTACAGAAATTAATTAGCCCAGTAGCCAATACTTTCATGTCTATAGATGGAAGGTAAAGGGATCACCAACAGTATGGCTAAAAAAGTCACTCTTACGTTGTTTTTCATTAAATGCAACTTTTCTCTTAGACTTAATCATTTATTAACTAAGAACTTCCTCCTGGGGTTTAATACAGTGCTGAAGTTGGATCATGCCAACTTGTCACACTTCCCTTAAATAAAAATGAATCAACTCTTATCAGAAAAAAAGAAGTACTAAAGCACTTAAGGCACTTTATGCGCAGAGCGAGTTTTTCTGGAAATGTCACGTGTGTTATCGGTTATTGATTCATCAAGGAAGTAACCCGTTACACTTGTGTTTCCAAGTAAACCAGAGACATTGATACACTGATTAAAACAAGTTCAGGTTGAGTGGTAACAACTGATACAGAACATAAGGTGCTTTTTTGTGGCTATGAACTAGTCATAAGCTGCCTCTCGTGTTTGTTGAGAAAACTAAGTGGCACACCAACAGTCGTGTAACATGACTAATAATGACATAACAATCTACAGTTTCACCAGTATAGAAAAAAGGGAGGATTAGTCAGACATCAAATATTAAGCACAACCATGAGTCTCTGTGTGACAATGAACCACGTGTTTCAATAGGTGACAGGTGAAATATTTCTTTCCTGTATCTTAGAGTGAGGGGAGAAAAAACACAAGATTAGGGGCAGAATGTATGAATGCTGTAATCACATAGGGTCAGATGAGTCAGTCAGGCATTTCTGAGACATGTAAACAAGTCCAAACTACATGTTATTGTTAAAAAGTGTGACCTGCCTGCTGTCTAGCAGGATAAACTGGTTATAGTGGTATTGGGTCCTTGACATCAAGACTCTGCTGTCATAACATTACCATTAGGCACACTGAGTGCAGAATTGAGACTAAACAAAGGCTACTGACAGTTCAGAACAACACTGAAAGCCAAACAATTACCTGGCACGTGCACAAATAAAATCACATTTCCCTGTTCCTTTTTCTCAAAAATCATTCTGTTTTATTCAAACAGCACATAAGAAATAGACCTGGATCAAAACAGATAGACCATATCTATGACGTCCAAGACACTTTCGTATGTGTACTGTGTATATGTACTTCACAGATGCAGCTTAAGTATATATATACCTGTAAAAGCTGTTCACGTGGAGGTGACGTGATGAGGGAGCAGTAACCTCCAAACATATACTCCAGGATCGATAATTTCATTTAGGTGTCCTTAAGCAACAACTAGTACGTTGAAACTGGAAAGAGTGTGATGCCACAAAAAAAGCACTCAGAGATGCTCTTTCCAGGTACCCTGTATGGGGGGGGGTCGGGGTTAGGCTAAAAGGCTGCACCAGTTGACAAAAGGGTGGGAGGTGTTGTTTAAGAGTTCAATTTGGTCGTCATCCTCTCTCTGCCTCCAGGCTGTCCACGCTCAGCCACACAACACAGTTTTTTTCACCAGTATGTTAATCCTGCCTGCCTCCTCCGCCTTGTTGCTGCCTCCCCGGCACACCACCACAAAGAACAGAGTGCTGCCTGACACTCATTGACAACATGTTGATTTGTGCGTTGCATAATTTAAAAGAAAAAGAGCCTCTTCTAGACTACACTATCCTATGACGTGAAAGTGACGACTGTCATGCAAGTTGAATTCATAATGATAAGCTAAAATCTATGTCACTCCAATTGGCCCTAGGCGGACACTGAGCCCTGACTACATACAGCCATCATTGTCCCTTTACATCACAGTGTGGTAGCTTTGTCTGCTCCACATAATTCAGTTCAAAAGAGCAAAGTGAAGCGGACACAGTTGTGTTTTTACACCCATTTTCTGGTCAGTAGTGGGCCCATTCAGAAAGCATTGATCAGTACAGTGACTGGAGAGGGATGTGCCTCGGAGCCACTGGTGAAGGGACCTGAATCTGAAATGCACCATTCAGCAGGGTGGCGAGTGAGCAGGGCATGGAGGTCTCTTTATAAAGTCATTCAACAGAAGCACATGTAGGCCTGTGGCACGCCATCCACCGGGAATGAACCTGGCTCACGTCTTTGCAAAACTGCCCTGAGCACTGCAACATTATTGAGACATAAACTTGATGGATAACAACAGGCCTGCAAGTGATTATGATTTTCATCACTGGTTAACTTGTATATATCAATAGAAATATAAGACACAGAAAAGCTGCAAATCACCAGCTTGTCATAGTAAAGTCTATAGTAAAGACTATAAGTCTGTGTCTTCTTTTGGCTACACTAACACGTAGACCACTGAGTGGCATAACTAAACATATTCTGTCATATTTTTGTGCCTGATTCGAGATTCATCCCTCCTTTACCAGATTTGCCAGACATTTTTAAGTCAAAATAAACATTTCCCCATCTTTTCTCCAGTAAGTTTCAGTAAATTTCGACCGCAGATTGTGTAGAGTGGAAGGTTAACAGTATACTGCTTATTTAATTCGCATGTGGCGCAGAGAGAAAGGGAAAATAGCGGCGTTACATTTCAGAACCTACGATTTCCAAAGAGGCAACGTTACATCACATGGTTGTTTTCACCGCTATGGCCAGGGTGGACTCTAAAAGTCATCGAGTTCAGAAGTGGGCGAGTCTCCACAAAGACTGTGGTGGTGTGCTATCTCATCTCGACGCATGGACCAAGCTGACCGCAGGGATGCTCCCTGTACGAGGAGGGGGTAGGAAATGAAATGGGAGAAGTTGCAACGTCTCCCTCAACTTCCCGGTGTGCGTCGTTGTCGTTTCGTCGTTTCTCGCACTGTGCAAGGGGAGGCGCGTTGTTTATCCTCAAATGACCCCAATGCTGGAGCGAGAACATCCCGTTCCTGAGATAGTATTAATAGCTCCCCTTGCGTCACCAAACTGTGGCGGAGCGATTTGCTAGACACGCAACAGAGCCACACACTGTGCCAGTAACACATTCTCTTCCAAAGCAAACGTGGTTATAAAACAGGTAGTCATCATTTTCCACCAGCTGTCTGCGGGTGTTACAGCCAGTGCGATTACTACTTGTAAGTGTTACACACATTGTTATTAAGGTGGTAAGAGCTGAGTCTAAATGACAATAACTCAGACAGTTAATGAGTTTGGCATCAAACCTAATTTAGACTTTATTTGCATAATGCATTAACGCATTGAGACAGGCGTCAGGAGTAAAAAAAAAAACATGTATACAGCGCGTACGGCTACACTGCAATTTTCCAGCCCACCAATCCAACACAGTTGGAGGAGAGCCAGTGTTGATGAGCTTAAAGCCATAACCTACAATGCACAATAAGCCATATGTTAACTCACTCCCTTCCCCCAATCCTAGAGTCAAGTGAGGCTATAGAGTTATGGAGCCTGGCTTCGGCTTGTATAGCTGCGAAAGGAGGGAGGCGGGGAGAGAGGTGGGAGGAGAGTTTCTGTTGCTATGTTCTCTGGGAGTCTCCTGTCTGGAGGATCTATGGGCTGGCTGATTCTGAGAGCTGACATGGCAATGTTGTATGTAGGTCAGCAACAGTAAAACAACTTAGGCAGCCCCCTAAGCTCACTGGAGGAATAGTGTTATCGTGCAAGGTGTGCTGTAAATCTTTACATATTACTAGGATGCAAAAAAAAAACCTGGTGTCTTATTTGCCTCAGTCTGTACACCCAGTGGTGGTGCTTGTGTTAAGACAAGCTTGTGCTTTTTTTATTTGTGACCATGTTGCTCTTGCTCACCTGCAGTCACCAGCTCAACGGTTAGCATTAAAGTATACCAAAACAAAAAGCCCTCATATAGAAGAAATGTTACTTAGTTACTTTACACTTCTGCCTTCATCTGACAGTTTATTCTTGAGCTCAGAAAAACAACTCATTCTGCTAATGAAGAACATGTGAATTAAAAGTAACCAGAACTTGAGTCGATTGTTTTCTTATCAGCTGTTCCCAAGGGTAGTGTCCTGACTACTTGTTTCCTATTATTGTTGCTTTGGTTCAGATATCATATAAACAACATGTGCAAAATACAGTACTGAAAGTGAAATGCATTGTTTCAGCACAACCCAGGCTATCTGAACACGTATTGCTGCAGTGAGTATGAAAAGAGCTCGTTTTAACTTAAAACAATGAATGCTGCGTTTGAGGGATGATTATAAACCCTTGTTGTGATTTCTTTCATGAAGGTTTTGGTGCTTCATGCAGAACCATCAAGGTACATGCCTTGCGGCAGGTGGTTTTTGTTTTACATCAGCATTGTCTCAGTCAAACCCTGTTTCCTGTGAATGTGAGGAAACAGTTTGTTTTTAAGGGAAATGATTTGATATGCAAACAATGAACTCTCACTAGAACTCTATAAACTGATCCACAAGTCTCAGGTAAAACCTATGGGTGAGACACTTGTTCCTGCTGCTCAGAATGGTCGTTTCCATGACTTTTAAAGATGAGTGGACATGAATATTCAGACTTACAGCGGTAATAGAGCTGACAATACGTCAGACAGTCTCTAGAATGACAAGATTCAAGTAAATGTCTACAGACTGGCTACTCCTGACTAGATCCAAAGATTTGAGTGTTTGGCCTCAGTCAACTCAGGTCTTTAAAGATTGGTCTGCTCCCGCAGCCCCATCTGATTACCTTACTAGCTTAGTCTCCAACCACCATCTGTGTTTTAGATCATCCAAGGCAGTTCTAATTACAGTCACAGGCGAGGTCCCATAGATAATGACAATGCTGCTATGATCAGCAGGATTAGACAGGTGCTTGTCAACTAGCTTTGGATTTTATGGTCTGTAACACACCCTGGATCATCAATGAGGAGATAAGAACCTCACTGACTCTTTGTCTCCTGCTCAGACACACAAACAATGCAGTTTTCTTTAACAAACAAGCGTTTCTTCTCCACCTCACAGATGTAGACTGAAACATAAATACAATAATTTGTGTTTCAATTATAATAATTATATTCAGTGATAACAGTTTTCAAATTGCTTGTGATGTATTTCCACACTTCATGCTAGTCCTCCCAGAGAATCAAAGTGCAGTCTGTTAATTTCACTCACACAACTGATATATTGATATATTGTGATTATTAGTCAGCTTTATGAGACCAGTATCAGCTGTTGATGAGCCTGTCCAGAGCAACATATGTTGACAACTAATTGATAGTCAATAATTATTTCTTTACTTTGTATTATCACACTTATTTCCACGATTCTTTACCTGTCTAGCACTTTTAAAATTTAGTTATCTTGAAGTTATGTCAGAGTTTCCATGAAAGGTACTGTGGATATTGATGCACACCAGAGGGGGAACCCTAAATGTATTTGGCAAAACCTTGAGAAGTCCTTTAGTGGCACCATCAAAAAGGAAATACAGTATCAAACTTTTGTTTTGCCAGGAAACCTGTAAACATTCAGTCCTCTAGAAGATAAACCTTTTCCACTTAGGACAATATAGGAGCTTTCCACCTCTGTCACCCTGAAAAGTAAAATGATCAACTTTAATTGTAGAGAAATAATATATGGAGGACATATGTTAAATGTTAAGTTGCTAAAGGTGATGAATTTAAGATGAAGTGTTAGTATGATAATCATCGTCAGTGTTTAGTATGTAAATGTTTGTGCTCTCTTGGGGTTTTAGTTACTTGAGACTGTTTTATGTATGACAGTCAGAGACACATATCTGTGGATAATACAGAGCCAGCATGGCATTAACAGCAGCCTGTGGCTCACTTAAAATATTGACTGTTTTTGGCCTGTAATGCTCAGTAATCCTGCTCACAGCAGCTCTGAGGCTGCAGAGGTAATCAAACAAGCGCTGACTATTGATTTAGCTTGTTTACATCTGATCCTGACATTCATTTACATCTATTAAACTCTGGTCATGGTCTGAAGCAAAAGACAAACATATCATGTGACTTAGTTTCTGGTGCAAAAGTGTTAATTAATCTTTCAGTCCGTCTAGCTCTCTGTTTTCATATCGCACCTTCGGTGAGAGTGTTACTGTATGGCACCTTAAACCTTTCTTTGATCACTTACATGTCGCTCCCTTAAAAGATCAAAATTAGTGTGGGGGGGAAATAAGGCTTCTGAGTGTGAAGCCCACATCTGCTTGTTTGGATGTTGGACGATAAGTTGATTCTGGAAGTTTACGCAGCTGAGTGCATTACTCAACACCCCCCTCCTCCAGTGCGAAATATCTGCTTCACTGCTCCCTGGGAAAGGCTTATGTGCTTCCCCTTAACAGCACAGACACTCCAATTACCAACATGGGGGTTTGTGAAACTTCTCTGATGAAAGGAAGGAGCTACTGCTTAGTTCAGCGTGACATAAAGTAAAATGGAGTAAGAGGTTAGAGTAACTTCCTGCAGGTCAACAGAGATGCTGTTTTACAGCCCTCTGGCAGCATATGGATTCTCCGTTAACCTGTGTGAGCCCAGTCAGTCTTGGCCTTACACTAGCAGAATAGAGTATGTACATGTATCTGTTTAGCTCCTTCAACCAGAAGATTCACGGAACACAATTCTCCCGGGGGAAGGGTTTCCAGGAAGAGTTTTGATCTAGTAGCACGCGGTGAGCAAGTCCATGAGCAGAAGCAGACAGCTGACTGTGCACAAGTCTGCCCTGGTCTTCACCAGAGAAGTTGTTAGCTGTAAGCAGACCTATACTCTGCCACACCTCCTTCCTGTCTACTTCCTTAAAATCCATTTTATGCTGACAGCAGAGTTCAGAGGAACCACTCCTTATAAACATATAAACTTGTTTTATCATTAGTGTTATCCTTATGAGCCATAACCCTCAGAAAGACCTATGGCTTAACATCATGTTCCCCTTCACCCTATTTTTTTCCCTGTTGTAAACATCCTTTTCTGACTTTTGTTGCCTCCAACGAGACTTGAATCCCTGCAGCTCTAGGATTTGGCCCACAGGGGGCCTCCTCCTTCACTTTCAAGAGGTACTTCCACATAATTTACACACACACACACACACATTTATTGTTTATGGCAGAGAGAAACAGCTGTCATTTTGTCCTACAGCCCTAAGATACAGGATTAAACAAGTAGTTTCAGTTCACTGTCACTGAACTTGGATCTAACCATAAACCTCAGTGTAGCAGCTGAATGAGAGTTAATGGAACAAGGGGTTATTTATTGAGTATAGAATTTCTTTAATGAAAAGTTATAGACAGTACTCTTGCTTTACATGCTAACGTAGCAATATCTGTAGCTTATAATTCAAAATTATTAGTGATTGATTTTTAGACGTCTATTTCACACCTTTTTTATGTGTTCCTTTGTTGAATTTGACACATACAAATCAATGTCTTACTTGTGTTAAGCCCAATTACTTGTTATTATAAGGGGAGTTCAAGGTGCTACCCATAAAGGCAGAGAGCAGAGGAAACATGTCCTAACCCGACGCACTTTTGGCAAACCACTAAAGACTATTTCCTGCCCTTAGGTTGAGGCAGAGTATTTTGTCTGTTGAGACACGTAATGTCAGCACATATACACACCACTGTGATGTGTTATTGTGATTTTGTAATCTATCTGTCCAACTGTATACATATTTCTATATTATCAGCTTTCTAAGGAAATGAACACACCTGTAGCAGCAAGGTCTTACGTGAGAACACTGGAGTCCAAAACACACATTTTATTGTTTTGTTATTGTAGGTCAGTGCAGATCACCTTGATAACAACCAGAGCCCACACACGAACAAAAGCAGATGTAAATCCCTTTGTGCGGTGTTTTTCTGATTCCTGCAGCTCTAGCGTTGGGCTCTGTGCATCTAAATATTTAGTTTTTCCTGCCAGTGGTGGTGCCTGTTTGCACGTCACATGAACTGCACAAAGACTTTCACAGCACAGCTGAACTGCACAAAGTGAGACGTCTCCTCTTTCTTGAATAGTGTCTCCTTCCAGAATGTAACATGTGGAATTGGTTTCACCCTAACCCACTCTCCAGCTGTTGGCTTTATTCCATCTGGCTCACCTGATGAAATTAGTCACACAAGGCATTCACAGATTATCAGGTAAAACAACTGAAAGTAAACTGAGCTTAATGCAAAGCAGGAGAACTGAAGCACAAAGTGTGACCTCGTGGTCAGAGGCATTCCCCAAACTCCTGGCAATACAAGAGGTTAAAGGGCCCTCTTGTGGCTGAAGTTGGGAACTATTTGCTCTACATACACTTGTTCCTAGGAAGGGATTTGTTCCAATTAGTCAGTGGTTTGTAGTGCATTGTGTCCTCTGATATTTAAAGATGAATTCAAGCAGTGGTTGTATTCAAATTACATAAAGATTGTGCAGTAATTTTAAAAGCTGCTTAAAAGCACTTAAATTAATTTATTTAAAATCAACATTATAAACCATCATATCCTGCATATAATTAGGTAAAATGAGGATCTGTTATCTGACAACTGGCAACAAGGTCCTTCCTTACTGTGCCAGCAACAGTCTGTTCAATTATGCATTTATAACAAGTGAAGAGGTGTTACAGTATATCACCATCCTGCTGTATTTTTTTGTGGGAGCCAATATCTTAGATCTTTGTAGTCACAGACAGTGTATGTGCATCAACTGTAACAAACTTTACAAAAGGACTCGTTAGTAGTAGTAATAGTACTAGTAGTTTCATCTGCTTTTAATATTTGGGGATGCAGCGATAATGTTTCCAGTAATGTGGGTTTTTTTCTGTTTCATCACATCATACTTTCCAATCAAGTTTCCACTGAGTGCTCTGCCTTCTCTTTGAGACAATAATCTCCTCCACTGACACATGCAGGGCCACCAACAGACGATAAAGCTCATTTGTGTCTGCTTACTAGGGGAAATTACGCATTATCCATTCTTAGGGGCAGACAACAGAGACACACACTGAAATGTAGAGTAGAAAAAACGAACTCATCCATTTATTGTTTGAAGTTATGATCTGATGAAAAGGTCTGATTTTCTACACTGACCACGACAGCTACGGTTGTTTTCTGAAGCTCTTTCATACTGTGAGTAATAATAGTAGTTCCCTACTTGCTTCGCTTACACATGGTTTTGCTGTATTGTTATTTGGCAAATTTCAGTTTGTGTTTGTTTAACGATCTGCCTTTTTCATTTTAAAGCTAATATTCCCCAGGAAAGACTGTCATAGACTATCCTGTTTTCTGTAGTGGTATTTTTTTCTCTGCATGTTTTTTTTTAATGATTTAAACATGTTCTGTGGAACATACTAGCATATAAACAAGTTCAGTTTTAAACACATCACTTCTATTCCTGCTCTTAACAGTACCAATTAGTATCCAGTAGAGGGAGTAGCTGGATCTCTAATTTGTTCTAAACTGATATGAAATTGACTCTTGCTCCAACTGTGGCTCAGAAGGTTTCTTTAAATATAACATGTAACATAAAATATCTATAGAGGGTGTTATTTTGTTCATGTATGTAACATCCTGTAAGAAAAACCTTCTATATGTTAACCAATAGTGAAGGTTCTTGGATGCAGAGGTTCAGGAATTTATAAATTATTATTACTTTTCAGCAGTTTCAACAGTCAGTAGAAATAATGTGTCATAATAACTTTACATAACAGGTTTCAGTTGATTTTAGTGTTAAATTCAATATTAAGTACGTAGTAGTTGAGCAAGTCAGCAAAGCAATTCATTACTACTAATGGTTTCACTTGTTTATTTTTCAGGCTCTGGTAATGAATAGAAAAATATATGCTCTCATTTGTAGAGGTTGGTCAAATGCAGTGTGGTATTAAGCCTTAATAGTTTTATTTTCCATTAATTTCGTAACAGGTCAAACTCTTAACAATACTTAACATCAAGCTGCTCTAAATCTGTGTTGTGATGTTGCTTCATGTGAAACAAAGCTACAAAACCAAATCAAGAGGAAATTAGAGCTAAACTAAACCGTTAATACTATATTCTAATAGTGGCAAAACTACATTTGTGACAGTTTATCCTGGTATTAACAAAATGAAAGTGCATAGTCTTATTTTTTCTATTTCTATTTTTCTATCTGTGAATACTTTTCTGTTTGCACCCTGATGGGACCGTCTTGTCTTCCCCGTCAGACACACTGAACCTCATCTGGAGGGGCAGCCTCTGGCTTATCACCAACTAACTTTAGCCTCAGAGCTTCCACAGTCTCTCTAAGCCTTTTTTGTGGTTGTGGTGTGCCAAAGTAGATTTACCTTCAATAACCATTTATTAAATCTCTATCCATTAGACTCTGAGGCTTCGTAAGAGCTGGCCGCATTAAGCCTGATTATGGGATGCCTGTTAGAGGAAAAGGGTCTATGTGTCAAGAGTGTCATCGAGTGATTTATATCTGGCTGGGATCTCTGTCTTGTCAGTCAGGGGTAAGCTGCAGGGAGGAGAGAAGCACCAAAACCTTTAGGGATGGTGAAACTGTTCAACTATTAATTGATAGGATGATGCTATGCCTTGGCTCTGCAGTGTATATGTAGGGTTTCCATCTGTTTCCAATGTTGACAATCCTGTTGACAAACCCTGACCTGGCGACACTCTGTAAGGATCCTTTTATAAGTTAATTTGACTTAAATTCTCACTCTACAACATGGACACCAAGGGCCCAAGTGGTACCTTTAAACGGTCCTCGCTCAAACGGAGCGCATCAGACTCACAGAAGGTAAGATGAAGCGTGTCAGGCTGTATTACATTCAACAGGTGATTTAGTGTTAGGCTACTGAGTTGGCTCCTAAAGTGTTTAAATTGGTTTTGTATTGCTATTCTGAAATGTATTTCTATTATAACGGAATTTAATTTTGATAGTACTTAATGTACTCCCGTTTAATGTAGTAAATGAATGACAACTGCAGTTTATCTTAGCTACTTTGTGTGAAGTTTTTGAGTTAAGAAGCCATGTGATTATTCAGTGAATGACCTATGCTGCACTGTTTGTATCACATGGAACCTGTGGTATACTGTGTCAGAGTACTGTGGTCATAGTCCATAAGAGCTCCTAACTCAATGCACCACTCTGGACTATTAGTTGAGTATTGGTGAGCACATGGTCTGCATTCCCAGCCCTGCAAAGTTGTTTGAGGCCGAGTAGCCACTCGCTTCATTCTCCATAATGGCCCCTTATACATGACTATAGTAACATTATATACTATTAAGGAGTCCAAATATATATTTTATGCCATTAATGCACTCTTGTTTCTTATATTGTTGAAAGCAAGATTTGAGTTTTACATAAACATGTTAATGACAAAGGTATGCTGGGATTAGAGCACACACAACAAACCCTGAGGTTTTGTGGATGTATGTAATCAAAAAACAGCAGTAAAAGAGAACCGAGAAGAAAAACTTACATAGACATAACATTTACATAGTTCATAATACATAAATGTTATATATAATATGTAGTATGTAAAAAAATATTAGTTTAAAAGCCCCGGTTTTCCAGAAAAAGGATGGGAAATATTGTATTGAACACATAAAGTGACTCTTTGTAGATTTTATGCTCCATATCCTTAATTACACAGGCTATATATTTAGTTATTTAATTATTTAATACTGGTGGAAACCTTCACTACTCAGTTTAATCTGCCCATTTCCTGATTTATATTTCAACACTGTATCTGACACTTACTTCATTAAAATAATTTAGTGTGATGGGTTCTATACATTAGAGCAGGCATTGTTTAGTGAGATTAACATTATTTTTATAATCCACGGCTGTTCTGATATGAGATTTTACTCTGTAAAGTATTCACCAGTCTCATGGCTCCCTGTCGACTCTCTCTCTCTGAGTAGTGCAGCATTTATAATGAGATAGTATATGTCCCTAAAATATAAACTCATTGTTATGATTGATTTATCATTAACTTTTCTGCTAATTGAGATGTGTATATATTTTTTTACAGTCAGTCACGGTATGAAGGAAGTATTTTACACTCAAGGTTTATAACATGGTAAAGACAGTATCTCCTTGAATACACTTTGGATGAATCACACTTGATTAGAAATTAGGGTAAAAGTCTTAATTTTAGCTTCAACCAATGTCTTCCAGCAGAGAGCACATTCAGAGAAAATGTTTCTCATTAGAGTGCGCTGTTCTTATAAATTAAGTTAGTAAAGAATAAATTTACATTTGTGGTGTCTTATCATAGATACGTTGAAGTTAAATGTGAATTCATTACTTAAGTGAAAGTCTCTCTGAGTTGGTCCATAACTTTGTATCAGGCCAAAAGCTGTGGTGAAACTAAAGGAAAATGCTTAAAAACATTAATTCTGCTAAGGAGATCTTACACCCTGTGGAATTACAAGTCAAGACAAGGGGGGATATGTGCTACAAATTAACCATATGTGGATTCATTACATACATAAAATACAACAATTAAAATCATATAAATTATATGTAAATTAAAAATATATATGATATGGCATGTGAGGCTAACATTTCAACATAGCCTCTGTAAAACCAACAAAAGCAACTGTTATTTGCTGTCATACCGTACAAGAGTTTAAAATAATTACCTGTTGCTATACACACAGGCTTTTTCTTTATTCAGATTTTTCTGATCATATTTTAAAAAAAATCCCTGTTTCCTTTGGGGGGAAAAAAACAGCAGCTTTAAAACATGTCTTATGACTCTTGAGGATAATCAGTGACATGTAGGACTCGTGATGGCTAACTGGATTTTCAAATCCAGACGGACAATGAGTGCATTTACAAACAAGGCTAACTGAAAACAGTTAGCCCCATAGTTAATGCAAATTTGCCTATCCAGAGCCTGTACTCGAGTTGTCCAGATCTTTCCCCTCAAGTAAGAATATGTAAAAGGAAGCTTGTTATTTGGCCCACAGGGTTCGACATCTGGAATATTCTTTTTCGGATAGTAAAGAAATCTACAAGGGTTTTCTTCTTGTCACATTGCATCAAGCTCTAATCACATCTCCATTCAATACAAAAGCAGAGCAATTAGTTGCTTTTATCTTCAACCCTGGTGACATCACATTCCTCGTAGGACCCCTAAATCCTTTCTGATCCTTTTTATTTGTGCTGAAGAAGCTTCTGTTGTGCGAGTTCTATCATTACTTCAATAAACAGAATAAATTATGTGTTTAAATACATATATAAACTGATATAAACTTACCAGATGTAGACAATTTAAATAACATATACAATACGCTTTCCTTTTGACAATTGGGGCTGTATAGTCTGTAAGTGTGGCTGCACTGGAACAGGTTTTAGTGTGATCTATTTGCTCACTAAGCTGTAGGTCAGGCGACCAAGACCATGTGATTCCAGTGCAGAAAGACGTGACTGCATGGCACACGGTATATGTGGATACCTCTACTAATAGAAATATGCTACACTGTGAAATGTGTAGAAAAAACTTTTAGGATTTAAGATAACATAGCATGTATTATTTTATATTAGCATCCATTTGCCAAAAATCCACCATTGCATCAGAATAGCTAAAAGCAAAAGAGGTCACAAATATCTTTATACCATTTTTCAGTCCTGTTCAACATTCCAGCACTTTTAATTCTAATTTCACACAATTGTCTTTTGTTTTGAACGACCTTTTCTTCAGAAAATTCTGCATGTTTTAATGAATGTAGTTTATTGTTCTGAGGCTTGTCTTAATTCTCATTTATTTGCTTGGTGTGACACAATCTGATTCTGCAATATTTAAGTCTTTAAGGTTTTTGTTAAGTGCTCAGAGGCAGCTTTTAACAAGGCAGCTGGTTGCTGACTGGATTTTGGTTTTAATTGCTGTGGTTAATGAGTTTAAGTAAGCTGAAATAACTGCGTCATACTGGCCAAACCCTTCTGGAAATGTGCTTTGTTTTCTTCAGCTATAATTAACAGCGGCCCATGTGCATTTTTTTTATTGGAGTAGCCCCAAAAGGGGGAAGTTGTGGGGATGTTAGGTTTCTTTCTCTCAGTCTTTCTGAATCATCAACCAGCAACCACCCTGGTCTTTTTCACTGAGTCACTGAGGGGCTCAAACTACTCCCGTCAGCCATAAAAGGAGTGATTATCAAACCATTTTACATGAGGACGGTTTTAAATGAATGTCTGAGACGATGTGCTTTTTAACTCCATCTCACCTTTTAGCTCAGCTAATGCCTTCATCTGGTAAACATGTAGCTGAAAGGCTAAAATAACTTTCATTATTACATCCAGTTCAGCAGATATAACACAAACAAAATCCATTTAAAATGATAAGTTGGTCAGAATTAACTTTTCCCTATCAAACAGAAAACTTCATTAATTTGTGGTTTTAGTCTAACCGGCTAATGAGTTATAGACACTCTAAAGATGTCTTACAGCCAGTAGTCTAAATGTACATTTTTGAAACAGTAACATCCTTTGACAGCCTCTTAGATGACAAGATAACTGCCGTTTTTATATGCAAATCCACTTAACATTATCAAAAATTAAAAAGGAAGATTAAGGGAATATTGCAAAGCGGGACTGTTGAGTTTTCTTTTTCCTCACACAAAAAGAGGGTGGGTGGAAATAGAGATTAACTGCAATTAGTATTGACTGACCTTGCCCCCAACTGGAGACCAGTCTTAACAAGGCGCCGTCCAAAAGAATGCCTGCATCCAATTCTCTCAATTATGCAAATTGGGTTGAAATCAAATGTAGTTGGAGGGGGTGAAAATTTTCAAATTAAAAGTTGGGGAGCCTATGAACAAGACTGCAGTGCTTTTAGGATGGCTACTCTGCTCCGTCTTCTCGTACAAGCTGAGATCGTCCACACTATGAAGTGAACACAAAGAAAAGAGTTCCAACAAATTGGGAGATTAGGGGCCGGTAATCAAAGTAGATTTATTGTGCCTTGTTCAAGCGAAGGATGAAAATACCCTGTGGGCATGGAGAAGGGGTCATGGGACTCCCAAAAGGATTACCTTGAACTGGAGTCATGAGACTTGGGCGAACAAAGACCCTGCTCACATGCTCATCATATTAGCTGGCCCTCATAAAGTGAAGAAGTTTCATGTCTTGTGGGATTCAGTGAGGGCACTTGACTGGGAGTGCAGCACCCGGAGAAAGCTGTGGCAGACGAGCAGCAGACTCTCTACTCTCTAGGCTTAATCTCCACCAGCAGTAGCAATAGGACTCTGCAGTTCGGACAGACAATTGCATGTAAGTGTATCTACATTATATAACTGCAATTCTTAAGTTAATTTAATCTTTTTTACAACAGAAAAAACAGACTCCTTACTGATTGGCAAAAGACGTGATATTAAATTATGGACTTTGAAAAGTGAATTCAGATATGGTGAATGCGAGCAGGGCAGCACTGTGTGAATTCTGGATGCGTAATGCATGATACCACTTAGATGAAAAACTGCTGAGAAAAAACCGACAGCGATAGCCACACACTGCCTCAGACAAAATCAACAGGTATTTTTGTGAAACTAACTAACAGTATTTGTAATTTAGACATTGTGTGTTGCCAAATTGTGTTGGGTGTAAAGCAAACAAATAGTTCAACATTTAAACAGCATGCAAAATACAACACCTAAAATAACATTGACATATGACTACTGTGTACTTAAATTCATTACTTAGCTGGATCTTTAATGAGTCTGGTGGCTGAATGTAAACCAGAGAATAAAAAGCCGCAGCACTGTTTCATCAGTATGAATATGTTAAAAAGTACAAAAATGTTGTTTTTTATTAGATTAATAGGTAAGATTCTATGTTTAACATAAAGAAAATACAAACTGAATATTCTTGTCAGTGAAGAACATACAGAATAGATGTCTAGTTTGCTCTCACATTTGTTTGGACATTTTTTTATGCAGAACATAATACACAGTCCGGGATCATTTGTGGTTTTGCAAAAACCTCCTGCAGTACCTCGTCGCTGTGGTTGAGGCAGATAGAGAAAGAAAGAGAGAGAGCACAGTACTGTACTGTGTTTACTGATATTAATGCAGAATTATTTATAAAATTGTAAATTTTGTGTTATACAGTATATAGTATATTAGCTTTTGAATTATTTATGTTTTTAAATATTAGAATTATCTATATTAAGTGTTTTCTTGGAAAGATTTGCTTCCAGTGCTTCAGTCTTAATTGGGCCTAGACTGTCAACAATGGCCCTCAGAGAAACTTTGCTTTGAACTGAGGTTATTTTTGCTTGGCACTGGAAAAAGATCAGACAGCAATGCTTTTCACTGGCTGCTAATCAAACTTGTGCAGATAATAAAAGGTTAATTCCACCGAGTTTGTAGTCAACATCAATTGTGCTCCAATAAATCAGGAACAACAACACATTCTCAACCATATTGTGTGATATACAGAGTTTTTGCCTGTCAACTCTAACCAACAAGCATTATCAACATGTCTATGTAGAATTTACTTCACTTCTATTATACATATTTTTCTTTTATCGGGATGCAAATAGTCAGTAAGAGAAAAACTGTATATGACCAATCGTGTCATGTGAACACCTTTTTTATCGATTTACAGGCACAGAAAGTTTGGATTGAGAGGACCTTTCTTAAAAGAGAATGTATTCACATATTCCCCAGCAAGGATCCAACCAGGTAATTACAGTCTTCAGATTACCATTTAGTAATAATAGTTATTACTTGTGGTAAATATATGTCCTTAGGTTGTAACAGCTACAATTTTTTATTATGAGAGATAAAATGCAAAACATATCTCAAAGCGTTTTTTATCAACTTTAGAAAAATACCTCAGTGGTATTAACTTTACTTAATTGCCAACTGGGCCCATGTTAACTCATGATAGTGTTAAATATGTAAAAAATGTATTACTTCATTAATTTACTAAATCATGACATATATGACGGTTGGAAAACACATATCAGGATTAAAACCATCTAGTGTATTTCAGGGCATGATTAGTGCTGGGCTCTGAGAACAGGCTGAAAGCAGTGAAGCCCTTTGTTTGTTGAGGCAAGTATTTCCCAGAAATGGGCACAGTCGTGCCTGTGCGATGTGTATTTCTAGGAAAAGTCAAAAAAAAACTTTGACTTGGCTCATTTACTTCTAACTATGGTTCATACACCTGATAACATTGGACAGTATACCAATTGGAGATCTGTATGACTAACCAATAAAACTAAAATTTAGAAATCAGGGGACATACCACCACACAGTGATACGAAGCACAATAGTGGTGGTTAACTGAATGATTATTCTTCTGTCATCTGTGTAGATGTGCCTGTGGTCAGCTGACAACACAGCATGTGGCCATCCCTCCTGGTGCCAACTCAGTAGAGGAAACGAACCAGCTAGTGCAGATTGACAACCCAAAGGATAAATGGACTGTGATCAAGCACACCAGGACGTACCCAACAGATGCCTTTGGCATAATCGAGTTCCAGGGTGGTGGATTCATCAACAAGGCCATGGTCAGTCTCAGTCACTAAAAAGTCATGATAGTTTGTCCTGTAAGGAGTTGATAACATCATGAGAAAGTAATTAGATCTGATGTGGCCTTAACAGTTTAATCTGTTTTTCTAATGTTAAACAGTAGGACTTACAGTAGACATAGAAACTGCGTGGTCAGTCACAATACTGTATTTTTCCCTTCTTTTACAAGTATATCAGAGTTTCTCATGACACCAAGCCTGACAACCTGCTACATTTGATGGTAAAGGACTGGCAGTTGGAGCTCCCCACCTTGCTTATTTCTGTGCACGGAGGTCTACAGAACTTCGACCTCCAGCCCAAACTCAAACAAGTGTTTGGCAAAGGCCTGATCAAAGCTGCTGTCACAACCGGGGCTTGGATCTTCACGGGTGGAGTTAACACGGGTAGGACAGTTGGGATAATGCTTTTAATGTTCATTTAACAAATAACAATTTGTGACATTAGAAGATTACCTTTGCTCTAAATTGTTATTGCATAATAACTATTCTACAATTTCCTGGGAGAGATTTGACCAACCCATTGTCACAGGTTTAAGCAATATAATTAGAGCTTTTGTGAGAACATTCATCACAAATGACTATCTGTGTGTGGACTTTTGTTGTGCACAGTGTGTCCCATGATCCAGCCCCATTAGGCAGCTGAAAGTCATTATTCATGTGGCTATATTATGCTTACTACAACTTAGGGGTGATCCGTCATGTTGGAGATGCCTTAAAGGATCATTCCTCCAAGTCACGAGGGAAGGTGTGTGCAATAGGAATTGCTCCATGGGGGATCTTGGAAAACAAAGAGGACCTCATTGGAAAAGAGGTGGGTACATCTGAATATGCATTTAGTTTCCTGAAAAACTACTACTAATAATGAAACATTTTAAAATAATTTTATACTTTATATGCAGGTAACCAGACCCTATCAAACAATGGCAAACCCACTGAGCAAGCTGGCTGTGCTCAACAACAGCCACTCCCACTTCATCCTGACTGACAATGGCACTTGCGGGAAGTATGGCTCTGAAGTCAAACTGCGTCGACTATTGGAGAAGCACATCTCCCTGCAGAAGATCAACACTCGTAAGTCAATGGATGTCCTAAAGTGTACACCTCCCATGGTGTGTTAGCATATTGTCAGACATGTCATGGAGAGCTCTGTGACCTGTGGGCTTCCCTTTGTCATCCTATGCCTGGAGCTTGGATAAGGCAGGGACAGCAAAGGGATGCTCAGCTGTCACCTCTAACTTCAGTCCCTCCCTCCTCTGGTTGTTGCCTGTTTACACATCACATTGCTATGTTTGGCTGCAGTATTTTGTTCTCAAAGTTCTGTTGCTTTTAGGTGACATTAGTGATAACAGGATGGAATTCATGGAATTACAATGTTTTCGTGTTTTCCAGGATTGGGACAGGGGGTCCCTCTGGTGTGTCTGATAGTGGAGGGAGGTCCCAATGTTATCTCCATTGCCCTGGAGAGTCTCAGAGATGAGCCTCCAATCCCTGTGGTGGTCTGTGATGGCAGCGGCCGTGCTTCTGACATAATTTCCTTTGCACACAAGTTCTCAGAAGATGGAGGGTGAGATTATAGATTAATTCTACTTTGCTCTTTTATTATTCCCCTTTTTTAAAAAAGCTGACTTTAATGACTTTAAATCTTCGTTTAGCCTGGTTAATGATGACGTCCGAGACCAACTACTCGTGACTATTCAGAAGACTTTCAATTACAGCAAAAGCCAATCACAGCAGATCCTGCTCATGATAATGGAGTGCATGAAGAAAAGGGAACTGGTGAGTAACTGAGCAAAATCTCCATAAAAAGAAAAAAAATAAGGTGTTAATATGTTTTATGTAAAAAATACCATATCTGCTTAAATCAATAAATGAGTTGCAGAGCCTCTGGTCTCCATCATCATTCATCCATTCCATGCATCTGTGTATTTCCATTGATATATTGAATAAATACAATCCCTACAACTTGCCTGTGATTTCTCCTTCTTGTTGTGGTCATGTGTGGTATTTAATGTAACCCAGAGCATTTGCAGCTTCACTGTAGGTCATCGTAAACCCTCATGCACACAGCTATAAAGTGGTCCAGGGCATCTGATTCTACAGTGTTAAACTCTCAACTTCAATGTTAACAATACAGTTCAGCATAAAAAGAAGATTAATGCCAGAGCTCAGAGGATTTCTCCAAAGTGTTTGCTGGAGACCTTAGTACACAAATAGTAGCAGTATTTGTGCATCTCTTGATGATTTCCATAGACGTAAGTGATGTGATTAGTACTTTGTAATACCCAGAGCATATAATCTCCAGACTCCATACATTTGGGTGGGAAAGATCAACACACACTACCACCTGCTTAGCAGAGGGTCTTACTATATCCATTCACAGAAGGCATGTAGCACACAGATGGAGGAGAGGATTCATCTCCCTAATCCTCAGCCAGGTTCCCTCTCTCCACTTCCCTCTTGCCTTTTTTTAGTACCCAGAGTGGTATCACTTCACCAGCGACTCTGCATCTGCTATCCCTGATTTATTAGACTGACTAATGCTCCAACACACTCAGATAAGCAACTTAAACAGCTTTTTCAAAGATCAGTCTTGAGTGGGGTTTTTCCCCCTATACAATTTAGTTTTCACTGATGCCAAACCCAGACAATGTGACAGGACTGCCAAGTTGGTTGAGCTCCTTATATACAGCTAAGAGGCCACACGATTGCCTGCTCTTAATTCTAAAGTGCCATGACTAACTTACAGGTGAATCAGTGTCATGTCTGGTCCCCACATAATCCTTTCATTTTAAGTGCATCCAGTGTGAGCAGCTGGGTTAGACAAATAAAAACACTGATTTTGAAAGCTGAATGTTGCAGTGATGTTACACAAGGACGCGCCATTCAACTGAGTTCCAGGTTCATCATTACAAAGGTCTCTCAGCTCGCAACATATTCATGCCAAGCTAATCTCATTTATCATAGCTGCATGTGACTGGCCTATTAACATAATTTCATTTGATATAGGCAAGTTTATAACAAGGGAAGTACTATCACTCTGTCTGACAAGTAAATGAATTGTTTGTGCTCGAGGACTCAGCCACTAGTCCACCAATGAGAGACACTGGTGAAAAATATCTCCCATCAGCTGATCCCTCATGTTTACAGCTTCACTGAAAGTACAAATACATTCAAGGCACAATTTTATTTATTTATTCTTTTTTGTGCCTTATTTTAAGAGATTCCACTATTGGAGTACATGACTAACTACCTCATGACTGCTTCTCTTTTTGTTTTATCACATGTAGATCACAGTTTTTCGAATGGGTTCAGAGGGACAACAGGATATTGAAATGGCAATACTTACTGCATTGTTAAAAGGTATTATCTGAGTTACCTTAAGAAGACTTACAGAATATATTTTCAAGCAGACTGTCTATTATCACACAGCAACATATAATTATTACAAGCATACCACTCTCTCTGTCTTTCGTATCTCAGGCACGAATGCCTCAGCAGCAGATCAGCTCAGTTTGGCTCTGGCCTGGAACAGAGTGGATATTGCTCGCAATCACATCTTTGTTTATGGACACAATCTACCAGTGAGTGTAAATTATGCATTCCACACGAGGGCAGTGCCGTTGCAAAGTTGCCCAAGATGCATTTAGTCCCATCATGTCAAAATGACAGCTTCTTAAATATATTAATTTCCTAATTTAAAGAGAAGTTACAGCTTCCTTCCACTGTTTTTACATATGGTCAGCCTGCTGGTGCCATTGCCAACACTGCAACCTCTGCAGCCCAAACCCAGGAGAAGCAGAAGAGTCCTGCCAGTGCTCCCCGCAACAAAACCCGAGCAAAGAAAGGGAAAGGAAAGGGAAAGGCAAAGCCCGAACCTCCAGAGGAAACAGACCCGAGAAAGTTGGAGTTGATTCGTTGGGTAAGACTGTAACTCAAGACAGAAACCTTAACTTTTGGACTGGCAGAGAAGAATGAATGTTGTATAGGAGGTAATAATGAATAATTACAAATCTTTCATGTACGAAACCTTTCATAGGTGAACTCTCTGGAGCAGGCTATGATGGATGCTCTAGTGCTGGACCGAGTAGACTTTGTAAAACTGCTCTTAGAGAACGGGGTCAATATTCACCACTTCCTCACCATTCCCAGACTGGAGGAGTTGTACAACACGGTAGGCATGCAGCAAATAATAATTTTCTAATCTAAATTTGAATTCCTCAAAATACAGATGTGACAAAAATGTTCATACATCTTTGCACTGACATCTTGATTGCTCATTTATATAGGGCTACTTTGTTTATATAGACAACTGACTAGCTTGTTCTTCTTCTATATTCCTTTTGCTATAAAAGCTCTGTAACACACAAATTTCTCATTCGTGGGATAGTAAAGGTTTATTCTATTCTATTCTATTTCTGCTCCGCTCTTCTCACAGAAACTTGGTCCTGCTAATACACTGCATGCAGTGGTTAGAGATGTCAAAAAGGTAAAGTGATTATTCCTACAGTATTAAATGTCTTGATTAATAATGTCTGACATTTCAGATTTTATATTATCTTCATTACTAGCTATACCATATATTACTCTGATTATTTGGCAGGGAAACCTTCCTCCAGATTATCAGATTACTTTAATTGATATTGGTTTGGTGCTGGAGTATCTCATGGGTGGAGCGTACAGGAGCAATTACACCAGGAAGGTTTTCCGCAACCTCTACAATAATTTGTATGGACTAAAAAGGGTACGCATGGCTAGAAGAAAATAAATGATAATGGCTTGCTCATTATATTAAGTAACATTCAGTGTTAATTATCATATTATGTTCTGTACAGCCAAAAGCTCTGAAGCTTCTAGGAATGGAGGTTAGTTGTACATTTTTGAACAAAACACTTTGAATAAAATACTTTACAATCACTCCCATTCAGCAATAATTATCTGTGACAAATTGTTACTTTTTAGGATGACGAACCGAGGCCAAAAGGCAAGAAAAAGCCAAAAAAGAAGAAAGAGGAAGAAGTAGAAATTGACGCTGATGACCCTGAGGTCTGTCGATTCAAGTATCCATTCCATGAGCTGATGCTATGGGGAGTGCTGATGAAGCGCCAGAAGATGGCGTTGTTCCTTTGGCAGCGTGGAGAAGAAGCTATGGCAAAAGCCCTGGTGGCCTGTAAACTGTATAAAGCTATGGCACATGAGTGCTCTGAAAGTGAACTTGTGGATGACATTTCCCAAGATCTGGAGAACAACTCCAAGTCAGTACATCTTTTGACACCACTGCTTTCAAATGTTTTTTTGTATTCACTTATTTTACAAACTCTTTTGAGAACTGCTGTCCACCAATGATTGTTACTGTTTTCTCACTTTCGTAGAGAATTTGGCCAGTTGGCCTATGAGCTCTTGGACCAGTCCTACAAACATGATGAACAGGTGGCTATGAAACTCTTAACATATGAGCTGGTTAACTGGAGTAACTCCACCTGCCTGAAGCTGGCTGTGGCTGCTAAGCAACGTGACTTTATTGCCCACACCTGCAGCCAGATGTTGCTCACTGACATGTGGATGGGATGTTTAAGGATTGGCAAAAACCCTGGTCTCAAGGTTGGAAAATATTTCCTTTTAACCAACCACAAAATTTAGTTTACAACAATAGCAATGGCATCTGTAGTTGTAATACTTGTCACAGTACTGTCTTGGAGCAAAATAAATAAATAATAAAAAATAAATAATCCCCTATAAATGACCAACCCAACTGTATCTTACAAAAACTACAACAATTTTTCCACCTAGGTTATTCTGGGAATCATCTTTCCTCCTCTGATTCTACTCTTGGATTTTCGCCTTGGAGATGATGCATCCTATCATATACCTGGAGACAAGGAAGAGGGAAAAGACAAGGATGATGACACAAAATCCAGCAAGGTCCTTGTGCACTTTGTCAGATTAAATTGTTTTGTATGCAACTATTGACAAGATTAAAAGCTAACAAGAGTTTGCTGTTACTTTGTAGGAACCTAATACTGATGCAACTTCCCGAAAGGGAGATGAAGAGGAAGGGAGCGCTAAAGTCAACAAAATCCCCATTGGGAAAAGGTTTTTTGAGTTTTACGATGCGCCCTTCACAAAATTCTGGTTCAACACTGTAAGTTATTTCTCGTGCATGAGAAGAATTATGTAGATCATTTTAAAAATATCTACATCTTACAATAAAATGGATCAATGACTTTCCTTTCAGATTTCTTATTTAGGCTATTTGATGTTGTACAACTACATAATCCTGGTGAAAATGGAACGATGGCCATCTGTACAAGAGTGGACTGTCATTGCATACATCCTCACACTTGGCACTGAAAAAGTCAGACAGGTAAGAGCCATGAAACATTAATAGCATGATCAGACATTCATCATGTGGTTTCTGCATAACCTTCAAACACTGTTGTCTAGATTCTGATGTCAGAACCAGGGAAGCTTAAACAGAAGATCAGTGTGTGGTTGGAGGAGTACTGGAACATCACAGATCTGGTTGCCATTTCCACCTTCCTCCTTGGGCTCATGCTAAGGCTGCAGCATGAACCTTATATGGGCTATGGGAGAGTCATCTACTGTATAGACATCATCTTCTGGTACATTCGTGTTTTGGACATCTTTGGAGTCAACAAATACCTAGGACCCTATGTGATGATGATAGGAAAGATGGTAATGTAGCTCAGTGTTTCATTCTCAGTTAAACAGACTCGACATGCGTACAAAGTGAACTGAAATTCACACTGGGTCCAAATATGTTTGATTCTTGTTTTTCAGATGATTGATATGATGTACTTTGTAGTGATCATGTTGGTGGTGCTTATGAGCTTTGGGGTGGCTCGACAAGCCATACTTCACCCCGATGAAGAGCCAACCTGGCGCCTAGCCAGAAACATTTTCTATATGCCCTACTGGATGATCTATGGAGAGGTTTTTGCTGACTCGATAGACCGTAAGACTAGAATTCATAGTAAGATTCTGTTTCCTGATTCTGGGCAGATGATCAGTGTCTTAAATTTTGTGATGTTTAGTAAAATTACATTATGCTGTAAATCTTCAATACTAAAGTCTTCTTTTGGTTGCACATTTATAATAGGCCCTTAACGCAATAAATGGCAATAATTTGGTTTAAGAATAGTTGTTGATACCTCATTGCCCTCAAGCACGATCATCTGCCTTCAAGTATGTTTGATTTTTTTCCTGTCAGTATTTCTTCTGTCAGGGTGAAGGCGACAAGCAGCTATTTAAAAGTCCTAAATTAAACAGGGGTAAAGTTGGTTTTTTAAACATTAAAACTGTAGTTTTCTGAAGAAGTTTCCGATACACCTGTCTACATATGAGATTTAAAGCTGCATGTTTTATTCTTAAAAACAAATGCTTAACATTTTTGATTGTCCTTAACAAAACTAATGTTAAAATCAGCTTTACTAGTTTGAGTTTGACAGAATTATGATATAAAATTATTATATAAAAAAATTATTTTAATATAATTGATTTTAACTTTTTTCCATGTTTCCTTGTGACTGTATATTTTTTGGATTCTATGCAATGCAAAGTCTATGCAATGGAAATAAACCGTGAGTAGTTTCCGATTTAAGAATACAATTCCAAACAATTAGCTTTCGTTATCAGAATAATAATAGCCATAAACTCTTCTGTCTACAGCACCATGTGGCGAACATTTATATGACGAGGATGGGAAGAAACTACCTCCATGCATCCCTGGTGCTTGGCTCACACCTGCTATTATGGCCTGTTACCTTCTCGTAGCAAACATTCTGCTGGTCAACTTGCTCATTGCAGTCTTCAAGTAAATATATGTCTTTTAATGTCTGATTGCTATATTATTTTACCAAAAACATCTGCAGTACTATTACAGTTTGTACTCACCTGTCTGTGTGTCTTGACCCACAGCAACACCTTCTTTGAAGTCAAGTCCATTTCCAACCAAGTGTGGAAGTTCCAGAGATATCAGCTAATCATGACTTTCCATGATCGTCCCATCCTGCCTCCACCTCTCATCATTTTTAGTCACCTGTACATCCTCTTCAACAGGCTGTTTCGCCGATGTGCCAAGAAGAAACAGGAGGGAGAGCTTGATGAGAAAGATCGAGGCCTCAGTTAGTCTCTTGAAATGACACAAACATATGCACACTTTTAACTATTCAAATATTAATTTTAGATGTGCTTTTAGTGTTTAATTAACATGATATATGTTGAAAGCTAATTCACATAGGACCTAAGTATGAAGCAATTTAATAGTGGGTATTATATCATACTTTAGCCCTTTGACATACACCTCCAGAACAGTTTTGATCCTTCAAAAGAAATACACAGACTAATATGGTGTCATAATTTGTTTCTACCAGAACTAAGACTGAACCCAGAGGAGCTAAAAAATCTATATGAGTTTGAAGAACAGTGTGTGGAGGAATATTTCCGTGAGAAAGAGGATGAACAGCAGTCCTCCAGTGATGAGCGCATCAAAGTTACTTCAGAGAGGTGACCCCCTTTTAAAGTGTAGTTGTAGACATTTCTAAATTGCTAATTAAACTTGATTCAAGTTCAAACTTACTCCTTCTTTTTTGGCAGAGTTGAGAATATGTCCATGCGCCTAGAGGAGGTAAATGAGAGGGAAAACACTATGAAGGCCTCTTTGCAGACTGTGGATCTGCGTCTGGCCCAGCTGGAGGAGATCCACGGACGAATGGCGGTTGCTTTGGAAAAACTTGCAGGAGTGGATAGATTAGAGCTAACCAGAACCTATTCGCGAAATTCTTCTGTATGTGACCCTTCCTCCCTCCTTCGCCAAGGAAGTATTAACAGTGCTGATGGTTATAGCCTCTACCGCTTCCACATGGACATGGAGGAATTTGCATTAAAGCAGAAGGACACAGATGAAACAACAAAGATTGGCCTGGAAAGACAAAGGAGTCTGCGGCAAGCTTCCAGTGTCTGTACACTTAACACAAAGGAAGGTGGTCAGACCTTAGAAGTAGCTGGTTTGGCAAGATCACGACCCAGTTCATGTGTCGACATTCTTATATCTCCATGTGAGCAAAAGCCTGATTCTGCAGCATCAAGTCAAGAGACCATAACCAACATAAAACATAGCAGCACAATGCTGCTAAACAACCTAACAGACAAGAATAGACTAAAGCCTTCTTTCCCTCCAAAAAGGACTAAATCTTTGAGACACTATCCAGTCGAAGACCAACCCAAGTCTCCTCTGACAAAGAGATCTATGAGCACCATCATTATCAGCCCACCTGATGAGCCAGAGGAAACATCTGAACCCACAAACAAGGCCGAACAGCTGCTGGGACCCCCCTCTTCTCCAAAGAGGACAAAATCTCTAAGATACATCCCCACAGAAACCCAAAGTCACATTTCCCCTCTCACAAAGACAAGAGCTATGAGCAGCATCATCTACAACCCAGATGAGGCAGGTAAAGATATACTGCAGGTTTCTAAAACACCAAATCAGTGGCCAGCAAACGTGGAGTACCAAGTGCACCCCAATACTTTTGGACACATGCCTAAAGTATCAACAGTCAGAACTCTTGCCCAGCAGTTTCAAATAAGCACAGCACCTGCAGAGCCTAAAAATGAGGAGAATAAGATTGATCAATTTCCTTTAGAAATTACGGGAACTCTTCCAGTAACAGAACCCACTGAGGACCAAACAAAGATCAAGGTGGAGAGAAACCTCTCAGACACCGCTGACTGTCTGACTATAGATGAAAGGTATATGCCATCTCACAGGTCACAGAGCTGGAATGCCAGTGAGAGGAAAGCAAAGTACTCAATGGGTAGCAAGGAACCAAGAGCCTCTAGCAGCGAGAGAGATCTTGTTGAAGTCTTCAGGGTGTCAACTCTTGGAGGGGAACATCAGGAAAAGAAGATGGTGGTAAAAAAGAGAAAGGATGAAGCACAATAAAAAAAAAAGACCGCAGCAAAGAGAGAAGACTCATAACAACAGACATCAATGATATCAAGTGAGGGAAACAAATGTTAGAGGAAAACAAACTGAAGGATTCCAGTGAATTTGAGAACTGTGCAGTTTAAGACAACCAGAGATCACTGCTGATTGGGTTTACGAAACTCACACAAATCACAATGATAAAAAAAACACAATAGAAAACATTACCTTACCCAACCTTTACAATATTTTAAACTAAGCAGTTAGTTGTCAATGAAGAGTAGTCAAAGCAAATATTACTCTCTCTTTTAAAGATTCACTTTCTTTACTGTCTTTATGTTTCATTTCAGTAACATACAGTAGCTTACAAAGACAATCATTCATTTTACAACTTTTTCCCATTGTTGTGTTTTCCTGTTGGAGATGTAAAGGCAACCAGTTGGATGTCTACAGTTTAAGGTAGAAATAATACAGTACACAACAGTTAGTTGTGCTTACATATACATTATGTGAACATCAAAAACATTAACTTTCTTTACATGGTTGACACTTTGAAATACTGTAAACATGTTCTTTTCAGATATTGTAAAATGTGCTTAGAGGTACCCCTGCAACATTCATGCAAATACTGACAACTGCATAACAATATGTATTATGTACAGCTTCCAAAAAACAAACAATCCCTTCACAGTTTCATTTTGTCACAGAAACCTGTTTAAATAAAGCTTCAATTAAAATGAATAAATAAGAATACTCTAGGTTCTATTTATACATGTGCCTTTTCTATTGCAGTATTGCAACTTCTTCTAGGCACAGTCAGAACTGGAGACCATAGGTTTATTAATATACATTAATTCACACAGACAAATACAATCAATGCTGAGACTTGGTATGTCAATCTCACAGCATCATCACAGTAAATATGGCAATAGGTAGTGTGTATAAAATAATGCTACATTATATGAAAGATTATAATGGGTTTTCATTGTTTTACATTTACAAGACAACTATGTGTAACTGAGATATTTTAAACAGAGGTATTATAAATGCCAACAGAATTACAGCTTCCTGCAAACGGTAACTGGAGGGCCAGCTACAAACCACTGGTGATGGTCTTTTGCATGAGCAGATATACAGTATCAGGCTGCATTCCTCATTGATCCTCTTCTTGTCAGTAGATTTAGATAGCATCCCAACCCAACATGAACCTGTGAGCTTCAGTTGGCAATAAGGTCTGCTCAATATGACCACTTCTGCTACTGCTGTGAGGACGTCTAGGAGGCAGAAGCTCCCAAAACAGCAAATACACACTAGCTGTGAGCCTTAAACACTAGAAGAGCTGCCTAGAGGAGTGAACATTTGAACAATTTAATTCTCTTTGCTTTTTTCTCAGTGATCTTGACTGGTTTGCCTGATCCTCCAGAACTGTTGTCAGTCTAGAAAGAAAAGATATCATAGTGAAAACAACTATTAAATAAAGAAGTTAAATAAAGCAGGGCTCCATATAAAGTGTAGCATCTGTTGCAAAAACTTCTTATCCACTTACTGTCTTTGAGCTCAGATTATGTAATATGTCTCTTCCCATAGTATAAAAAGCCTTGCATGACAAAAAAACAAACTGTGTGTTAAATGTACATAGAGATTAATCATGCTGCATATTACTTTCAGAGATAAATATTTCTGCTTACCTCCTCTACATTTAAGCTAGACTTTGCACTGGTTTCCAAGAACTTAACTCCATAATCAATAGCCAGCTATGTGAGAGAAAATACCTTCTTAGTGTTCAATTGCAAAATGGGAAAAATGCACAACAGCTCAATTAGTTTGAGACAGATTATTTTTGTAATGGCTGTTTGCATGGACTCACTTTTTCACCTCTGTCTTTGGACACCTGTCTCCTGTCAGTCATATCACATTTGTTACCAAGGATCATTTTCTCTACATCAGAGGAGGCATGCTGGGAGAAGGTAAAATCACATCATGCCAAGTATGTTTCTCTAAGTACATAATGATAACATTAAACTGATATATTACAACATACAGTGTCATTTATTCTAATTTTATAAAGCTTTAATTTGTTAAAGTATTAACAAGTAGTATAAGTATCAGTTCAACTGCTTACCTCTTCAATATTTCTTATCCAATTTTTAATGTTTTCAAAGGACTTCTCATTGCAGATGTCATAGACCAACATAATGCCCTGTAAAGAAAAACAGTCACAAACATTATCTTAGACCATGTGATGTGTAAGATAGACCTAGAGTGAAGTGTGGGGTGAAGCAAGGACTCACCATTGCTCCTCTGTAGTACGCTGTAGTGATGGTGCGAAATCTCTCCTGCCCAGCAGTGTCCCTGAGAACATTAAAGTAAATAAAGATTTTCAGGATGTAATTTTTGTTTATTTTGATTAAGAAGAGAAAGTTTCTAACTTACCAAATTTGAAGTTTGACTCTTTTCCCATCAAGTTCTATTGTTCTGATTTTGAAGTCTATTCCTGCATTTGAATAAATAAACATAATGATATAGGTAATGCTTACTGTGTTAGTTAAATGTATATTAGTTCTATGTGTAAGATGCACAGTTTCATGTCAAGCTGTGGATAAATACAAGTTAATGTCCCACCAAAACTTACTGCAGTAGAATATGGTACAGCTTCTTGAAGGATATAACAGGCTTATAGCCTACCAATTCTTCACGACTTTACATTTCAGAATTTTAAACGTCGAACACCACATAGTTTTTATCTCATTCTATATTTAGGCTTCCCGGTGCCTCTGAGTGATCAAAGACAGGAAATCATTGTTATTTCTCTCTCAGTCCCATTGTCTTGCTCTTATGGCTCTTTAAACATCATGGGTCTTTATTGTATAATAAAGATTACTTACAGGATTCTATTACCAGTCTCTTTGCGCTCACCACCATCAGTGAATGCAGTTTGCAGTGTTTTGTGTTAATATGAACATGAATTACGTTAGATTTATCCTACGGGGCGGCTACAGGCTACTCACCTATTGTAGATATGAAGGTTGTATTGAAGGAGTCCTCGCTGAATCTGAACAGCAGACATGTTTTGCCGACTCCACTGTCTCCGATGAGCAACAATTTGAAGAGATAATCGTACGTTTTCGCCATTTAAACACAATGTTCACCCCTACGTGTCTATATTACAAGGCCGTAGTGAGCCGGGATCCCCTTGTCTGGAAACCCTCTGCTGTCTGTGGCGGACTCACAGCAGACCGGTGCCGAGTTCAGTGACGTCACCTCATGCATTGCATTATGGTCCGTGTAGTTTAGGTGGCTAAGGTACGAGTCAACATGTGGTGCTTTGTTTATAAACCACAAATGTCTTTTAGAAATGGACATAATACGACCATTGGCTGTTGAATTAACAATATTTTATTTATTTATTTAATTTGATGTATGAGTTGACTTCAACTTATGATAAAGGCCCAATAATGGATTTAAATACTAGCTCTAGTAATGATATGAAGAAATACAGTCCTGCTCCCATATGGTGATCATGGGCATCTTTTGTGATATAGGAAAGATGTTTGCTAAAGCTCGATACTTTAAAAAATATCACTGCAGAAAGCTGCAAGTCGCACAAAATATTCAGATAATAAATGCAAAAAAATGAACTATCTAAGTATTTATCTGCAACAATACAACGACAAACCTGGGATATAAGCGACATTTTTATGATGCAAACACAATACATTACACGATGAAACTGCCAAAAAAATAGTCTCTGAAATGCTTTTATACGAAAATGTTGCTCTATGTTAACAGGATTATCACGGTGAAATCCTTTATCCATTTACTTTATGCAAAATGCTGCTGACACATAACTTTATTTCTCACTGCAGGCTGAGGTGAAGCTTTCTACACCCTGTTCAAAATATGTCATCCCTCTAGCCTGGAAAACACAGTTCCTGTTACTGCACAGTTTGTGTTCCTGTCCAACAACCCACGTATGCGCAGAAAAGCAAACCTAGCACGCTGAAAATGCCTGTAAGTTACACACTCTTGTGGACATTTGTTGTGTTTAAGTTCATATGCAGTGTTGTCAGTTGTCAGTGTTTATTTTTTTGTATCTGTTTGCGGTTTGAAACTTCTTACTTGCGTCTTTAGCAGACGCACATGGAGTTGAAGTTAGCTAGCTCTGCGCCCCACGGTTGGCGACTACTTGCTGAAAACCAGTGTGATCATACGTGTTGTTGACGATATAAACTATAGCGCACCAAGAAACAGTCCGCGCCTGTATTTTGCTTACACGTAGTC
The DNA here is from genome assembly GCA_034779795.1 of Ctenopoma multispine. Lineage (NCBI taxonomy): Eukaryota > Metazoa > Chordata > Actinopteri > Anabantiformes > Anabantidae > Ctenopoma > Ctenopoma multispine. The sequence goes on from JAUYWH010000024.1 coordinate 13,653,202, forward strand.
TGTGTGTCGTTTCTTTCTTCATATGCGTTTTACAAACATAAAGACAAATTAATCAGTGTTACTTCTGAGGACATGCTGTGTCCTGGCATCGCTTAAACGTAATGTAATATCAGTTATTTGTCGTAGCCTAAAAACAAAAGCAGTGGTCACTTACCGTAAGAGAAAGAGAGGGATGTAGTTGCCACAATAATCCTGTTAAAAAGACTGCACTTGAATTAACATCAAATACTACAAATGCTTTAAATGATTAAATGAAAATTTTTTTCCCACTGACGCTGGCTTAGGTCTAAGTTAAGTTACCTAAAAGTAGTACCTTAAAAATTAAATGCCCCTTCCTGATTTCTATATTTCTTTCATTGCAGTTGGCTAAAGACCTCCTCCACCCTTCTATTGACCTCGAGAGAAGACAACATAAAAAGAAAAGACTTGTTCAGAGTCCTAACTCCTACTTCATGGACGTGAAGTGTCCAGGTAAACACACTGGTGGAAAAAACATTTACACAAGTACAGTACTTATATTCAAACACCCAGATTTTTTTTATCATTAACTCAGACAAACTGCTGTAGTAGTGCTTCTACTTGTAGTGAAGAATGTTTTTAAACAAGTATGTTTTACTCGACTATTTGTGTACTGTCACCTCAGGTCATACACTATACCTTACCTCTGTCATGTTCTTGCAGTGATTTGACTGTTTTTCACATAGTATATATATATAGTATAATATTTCAGTGACATTCAGTGGTGGGATGTAACTAATTACTTTTACCAAGGTAGAAGTGTATAGTACACATTTGAGGTAATTGTACTTTACTTGAATATATCCATTTGTATACTTTTCCCCATCTACATTATTTTATTTCCCTGTTTCCACAGGGGGATATGTTTTAATACTTTACTCTCCCTACATTTATCTGTAGTTTGTAGTAACTTAGAATTTACAGAACCCAAATGGTAATTGCTTGAGTCTTCTCCTTGTAAGTCACTTTGGATAAACGTGTCTGCCAAGTAAAGTAAAGTAAATCTGTCTGGTGGATTTCATTGAATTAAATCATATTCACAGATTGAAGGTTTCAGACTTGTGAAAAGAAGATTTGACCTGTAAACTTATGACACTGTTTATTATTTGCAGTCCAAAGAGGTATCCAGCATTTCACTAAATGTTAACCCTTCAATATGGCGCTTCTCATACACAACTAAAATATTATATTATATATTTTGCTGGTAGCATTTAAAATTATCTTGCAGAATGCAGGGCATTTACCTAAATATAACACTTTTAAATTAGGTAAAGATTCAGTACATCTTCCACATTCATACACCAAATGTGTACTGAACCGTTTACAGTTTTGATCATGTTTCATTGCAGGTTGCTACAAGATCACCACTGTGTTCAGCCATGCACAGACAGTTGTGCTCTGTGTGGGATGCTCAACTGTATTGTGCCAGCCAAAAGGAGGAAAGGCCAGACTGACAGAGGGTAAAATTTAACTTAAAGAGTTATATTATTTCTATATCCATCGTAAAAAAGTACCTTCAGCTGACCCTATGAGAAGTCTTGCTCATTTTCATTTTTCTTTTACAGGTTGCTCTTTTAGGAGAAAGCAACATTAAAAGGGGATTCCCTACTTAACCATGTCTGTAATTATGCCATACTGTTGATGAATCCATTATTTCCCAGTATTTACCATGTAGCTGGTTCTGTCACTGTGCAGATGTTAATCTTTTATTATACATTAACGAACATTCTAGTAAAATAATTTTATATGGAAAATATTAAAAGTATAATTTCACTATATCAATAAAGAAATCTGGTATCAAAGTGGAAGAATTCTTGAACATTTATTGAGAAATAGGGTAAAATGTTTGTCATCACGACTGAAATTACCTTCACAGAAAGCATAAAATTAGTCCTTTCAGCTTCTGAATGGAAAAGAAAACACCTGTGCCATACGTATCTCAGAAAACATACTGTACATATAAAACACATGGATCTTAAATAGAGAACATACAGTATGAGACGCTAACACTTAAATACAGTTTCCATAACTGAAGGCCCAAATAAATCATCTGTGTTGTAGGAAAGTCACAAAAAATGACAAAAGCAATGACTTATAACTTAAAGTTTCTGATTTCCAGTGCATTACTTTGTGGAAAAAAAACAGGATTTAAGGCATGGATAAAAAAAAATCCCACATGCTTTACACACTTTTTACTCTACAATCACTGTGTCTGACATTGCACACCTCTGGGACCCTCTTCATCTTCTTCATAAGCTTCCCTGCTGGAGGTTTTCTGTTGCGTCCGCTCATCTACCTCACTGAGTTCTACCTCCTCCATGTCATCAGTAATCATGACATCCTCCCGTGGAGGAAGCAGTCGTTCCAGCTGAAACATGAGATGCTCTGGGAGCCAGTGTTTATCTGGAAATTCCACCTGTGAAATAAATTAGTTGAAATGTAGTTTTCTATACAACAAATAAATCAGGCAAAAGAGGTTAAGAGTTGTGTCAAACTGTTTTCTGTCCAATATCTTACCAGGAACTGAATGAAAAGCTGCCCCCGTTCATAAGGATCTTTGTGAATTGGCATGCCCTCATTTTGTACACACTTTAATTCACCGTGCTTGATTACTTCTCCTGTTGATGAAAATGTTGATACATGTTTTGTAAAAATCATTATGAAACATGCCAGACAAGTCAGCAGTGGAGGCCAGTGGATTTCAGTAAGTTACCTGGCTGTGAGGTGATGATAAGTGTTCTGTTGTCTAGCGTTTGAATGGTCTTCTTGAATCCGCACAGGGCCTCAGCAAGTTTGATGCTCATCTTCATTATTAAATTATCATCTTGTCTCTGGAAAACAGGGTGATCTTTCTGATCCAGCACAATGATCACATCCCCAGGCTCCAGTCCAGGTTCTTGGTCACCTTCACCATGGAATGTAATTTTTTGACCATCTTTCATACCTGCAAAACACATTCATTTTCAGTTTGCTTTGAAAAGCACATTAAGCACATTAACTACCAACTACAACTACAAGATATATCTCAAATGGGAAAAAGCTTACCCTTGTCAATATGAACTTCAAGGATTTTCTTCTTGCGCTCCACTTTGTGTCCGTTGCAGTACTTGCACCGATCCTTTGAGTTGAATTTTTCGCCTTGTCCCTGGCAGTCTGAACACATGCTTTGGATTTGCTGAATCATGCCAGGTCCAATCTGTTGCACCTTGACTTGTACTCCTCTTCCTTTGCAGTTGGAGCATTTCTCCAAGGCACCTTTCTTACCACCATAACCTATAGCAAAAAGGACCGTGTTATTTTTGGAACTTCTGAGCAAACATAACTATTTGTGTGATTAAAAAAACTAAATACGTACCATCACATTTTTCGCAAATAACATTCTTCTGAAGTCCAAGCTTCCTGGTTGTGCCATTGTACACCTCCTCCAGTGTAACACTGAGCTGGTGGACAACATTCTTTCCTACAGGACAAGCATAACATGTGAGTTAAGTGAGGTTTTACGTACATTTTTAAATTCCGTGTTGCTCGATTACTATATTAATAACAACATATAAAATATCTTACCTCGTCTTTCTCTCTGCATCCTTCCCCCGCCACCAAAGAACATATTGAAGATGTCCATTGGGGAACTTGCTCCACCAACGCCTCCCTCTTTAATTGCTTGTTCCCCTCCTTGGTCATACAAGTCTCTTTTCTTTGGATCTGACAGCACTTCATATGCTTGAGATATAAGCTTGAACTGCGGAAAAAAAACCCAAATCATTGCACTTGAAACCAAGTTTGGATTTAAAAGTTTACAGCAATGCACCTAGTTATGTAAATCCACTATTTCCTCAGTTATAACTTACATTAGCATCGGTTTTCTGACTGTCTCCATTAAGATTACTTGATGTAAAGCTTCAGCCTACTTACTGATAAAGACACTGAAAACATAAAAATATGCTGATGTCTTTCATCGGTATTCTGTCAAACAAGTTCTTTCAAAATTAATGATTTAAGTTACAATAAAAAAGTGCGAGGTCTGCGAATGAGTAACTATAATTAATTTATTTTTTAAACTGTAACTTCACAACCTCGTCACACTGCGGCGTGAGTAATGGATAATCTCCACGTAACGTTACTCTAAACGGAGAAACTGCGACTAGATCTTTCCAGAAGGTTCCCGCTGTTCATACAACAAGCTGTGTGCAGTTTAAAATTAGAAAGGGCTTTTTTTGACTGTCCATAAACGGTGATGTAGACACCCTAAAGCTGTCTAGCGTTACGTGTAACACACAACTGTTAACTCACTTTCTCTCCTTCGCTGGGGTTCTTGTCAGGGTGATATTTCAGTGCGAGTTTTCTGTACGCTTTCTTGATTTCCTCTGCTGAGGCTTCGGGGCTGACACCCAGGAGATCGTAGTAGCCGGTTTCGTGAACCATGTTGGCAACCTAACAGTAAAACCAAAGCAGAAACACATATAAATAATGCAGTATGTAGTAAATACATATTAACGTTACATAGCTACAGCTGTGACTTATATTTTCCAACGTTACGATAACATTAGGAGCCATTTGTTACCATTAGCCACTGTTAACTTCGTCACTTGTCAAATAATGTTAGCTAACGTTTGCCTTTATTGATATTAAATAACAAAGTGTAGTCACATTTACCCGTTTTTCCTTTTCTAAAACACGTTAAATAGCGTGAACATTTCTGTAAAATACAGCAACGGGCTGCATCTGTGCGTGAATGAGCAGGCTGTGAACTGTGTGCTAACATTAGCTTAACTATATTCTATTAAACCTGAATGACACCACTGGCATTAGTGAGCCGCGGAGCTAAATGTGCTTCAATATGATATAGGTCTGTACTTACTTTGTCAGGTATTCCTGCTAGTCCTGCTTTCGCTTGAGTTACTGTGGGGCTGGGACAGGAAGATGGTTGGCTCTTATAGCCGCTCCACGGTGCAGAACTTTCTAGAGAGCTCCGAGAAGAGGGGCCGGCTGTTCATTGGCTTGTCTGCGGAGTCTAGAAAAGACCTGAGCGAAAAAAAAAGCCAAAGGGAAAGAAGGAGGAGGAGGCTGGATGTGGCTAGTAGATTTTGACCTAGTTCTTCTCCGTAGTTAGGCATAAGTTTTTATATAAGGACACTATTCATTTGTAACTTACACATTGTCTAAATTATGAAAGTAATAGTATGGTAGTCAATTGGAGTACTACAAGAAATATGTTTCAAGGTATCTACCAGTAGGCCTATGTCTTTATTCCCGCAACTGTCTACATATTTGAAGGGTTTAAAATAAGGCAGCTCATTTTTTTAAGCTTACTCAAACAGGCTCAGCATTCGATTAAAATGGTATTTGGTATTTTATTGTTTAGGAAAGATGGAATATAATAAGTACGTATAGTCTGTAATGAAGCAGTTTATCTAAAACATACTTTATTTCCTTTTAATCCCATCTGGAGGCGCTATAAATTGCTATAATAATATCAGTGGGGTGTTTTGACATTGGAATTATGACTTCGGTTGAAGAGGAGTCTAAAGTAGCTGCATAATTTACTCATATGTGTTGGATCTCCTCTTGTATGGTTCAGTAGTCTCCTTTCAGTATACAACATGGGACAAGAAGGAAAATGTATCACAGTAGTCACTGGTCTATGAACTATAGGATTATTTCAAAGACAGAGGCGTATAAACTACACAAAGTCAATACTCTAGTAAAAAGATTTTGTCCAGAAAAAGAAACACTCCACTACAAGTAGAAGTACCCATTAATTATTCTAACCAAATAAAAGCACTAGAGTAGATTTAGATTTTTAAGTAAAGAATATGTAGTATTTGATGCTTGTGATAAGAAAAATGTAGAAATCTTGTCCAGATTTCTTTGAAATATTCTCAAAGGTGAAAATTACGACTAAAATGTGTTATTATCTACATACTGTGGAACACAAACAGCAGTTAGTGGACCTGAATTTACTCAGCTTATGTGACAGCAGGTTAACCCATAATTCATTCACCAGCATTTTATAAATGAATATGAAAGTACACGAGGCTTGTTGAAGTGCATGTCTTGTTAGTTTACTAATCCCAGAACAAGATTTTGTTTGTGCATAAACTGTGCATAGACGTACAGCACAACTAACAGTGTCAACTTTGCTGATGAAGAGAAGGGTGGTGGTGAACTTGAGAACAGGTAAACAACCTAAACTTTGGAGACACAAGGAGGTGCTACAGTTATATAACCCACACTTTGCAATAAACTGAAGTTAACAAGGCTGTTTTCTGTGGAATATATTAAACATACTTTTCAGTTAAGGTTGAATGAACTATTCACCAGATAGCATACAAATTAGAAGTGTGATGTTGTCTTGACCTGACTGTGTGTTAGTTTGTATTCTTTACAGTGTGAGCTGGGGTGTGTATATGAGCTATTTGAAGCCTGTTTCCTCTGTGTGTTTTTGGGCAGACAGACAGTGAAGAATATCCCTTTTGAGATAAATTATAAGCTCATGGATGCACTGACTGATAGAACATCCATTGTGGTGCTTAAATCAAGGTGGAGCCCTTCATCAGCAGACACTGCTACATTGTTTTGAATAATATTGGTAGGGATTTTATTCCTCTGTGGGAAGGAGTAGATATATTTTACAGATTAGCTTTTTCTCTCAGGAAAAAACAAAACAGAGATTCTTACTTATACTGTAGTTGTGGTTCCTGGCTGTTGATGCAAAATGGCCAACATTTTCATGGGTTTCCTAAACATGAATGAACAAAACAGGACAGGTTTTGGATGAAGATGATGTCTGCATTCAGGAGACGTAAGGAAGATGGATGAAGAGGCTTTGTTGTACATCACAGGGAGAAAGCTATCTCAGCCAGTAAGACTATTAAGCTATTAGACTATTTTGCGAGAAAATTGTATAATTCAGGTCATCACATCACATCCTGTACATTAACCACACTTGAGTGCATGTTTTTCTGAAAAGCACATATGACTCCATTATCCTTGCTATACTATATATACGTCATAAACACCTGTAACATCAGGGTGCCTGCTTTCTCTCCATTTAGAACTGATCATCACAGCTGGAGGTGAGAATGTTCCCTCTGTTCCCACAGAGGAAGGAGCTCTCTATCATCAGCAATGCCATGTTAGAAGGTACAAGAGAACGTTTTTGTCCAGTAATAACATAAAAAGTAATAATTTCTTAAAAAACTATTTTAAATTCACCTGCTAAATTCTAGCACTATAATTTGCTTTGCTTTTCTTCGTGTTGAAGCCCCTTAAGAACAGTTTATGTATTTTTATAGGAGGAACTAGGAATTGAACCACTGACCCTGGGGTTCATAGATAACTGGTCTACCAACTGGACTATGGGATTTAATATTTATTTCAATGTTGTACCAACACAGAGACCATGGAGCCAACAGACTAAAGTGTCTGACATCATTGGAGAAAAGGGCAAAAAAAAGTCTTCCAGGCGATTCAAGAGAGAATTGAGAGCATTAATTTGACAGTCAGGTCTGATGTCTGTTGCCTAATGCTCAATAGTTTCCTGTTCCAAGTCCCACAATCAAGATTTGTTACCCTGTCGTGTTAGCACACAGTAATAGAGCCTCTATCAAGAATAGTGTGATACTCCTGATGAGATTGCTGTTACCTGTTATTATGTAACTCAAACCGCATGAATATACACAATACAAAACAGGAAACATATTTAATTTTCTTTTATTATATTTCAGAATACTGAATAAAACATGCTTTTACAATACTATGAATTTCACAAAGTCACACCATTTATTTTGAAGCATCATCATGATGCTCACATAATGAAATATTTGCCTTTAAGTCTTACATATCTCAGCTTTAGACAAACAAAGGACCTTTTACGCTCTTTGTATCACTTTGGGTCTAATTCAGTATTTGTCTGTAAACATTTTCAGTATATGTACATGACTAATTGCAGGGTTAAGAAATCATGTAATAGCTGAGAGGGTTTATATGTCCACAAATGCAGAATCTTAAATATAGCATTTCTGATGTTGCAATATCAATTTCCTTTACATTCATGGTATTTTCAGGAAAAAAGCAGAATGATGTAGAGAGATGTTTTATGTTATGGAACCAAATGATGCTTAACTTATTAAACTATTATTGTGACTTTATTGTCATAACGACAAGAGGCCAAATGCACCAAAGAATAAGCAGTAAAAAATAAAATGCATATCACATATACAATAACCTTTGCTCAGATGTATTAAGTCAGTGCTTTGGAGTGTGCTTAAATATTTAGGACCTTACTCCTGAGTTTAAGGTATTTTAAACAAATATTTTAGTTAAAGCTGTGCAGATACAACGCCACGATGAAGCAAAGAGACACAAATGCTAACAATTAACTCATTGGCATGTTTTTAGTCCATGTCTCTCACTCTTTGACATATTGCTTCTGTGAATTCTGAACACTTTGAGTTTCCTCCCAGGTCTTTTGTTAGAACCTTAAACATGAATAAAACATTAGAATCAGAATGAGAACACAGAATTAATAATGCATGTCTTCATTTAATGAAAAGGAGATTACCTTCTCATCTCGAATAGTGTCAAAGCAGGCGGTTTCAATTTTATTGGCGTAGTCATGAAGGCCCATGTGACGCAGCATCATGACCGCACTGAGCAACAAGGCAGTGGGGTTGGCCATGTCTTTTCCTGCTATATCTGGAGCAGTTCCATGAACCTGACATGGAATATTAATCACAATACATCACCATGGTAGAGATTTCCATAAACATTGCATTTCTGAAAATGTCAACATTAAGAGGCCAAACTTTCAAGTGCTTTACTAATACAAATGGCAAGAAAAGAAATTAAAACATACCGACTCAAATATGGCAACACCATTGGCACCAATGTTTCCACTAGGTGTCACTCCAAGACCCCCAATTAGTCCAGCACAAAGATCGCTGTAATGGTAAACACCTATAAGTACTATTTGAACATACAGTATATGAAAGTACTTGATAATTAGATTTGAACTAATGCCACTCATGTCAGTTCTATTTACTAATTTGCACCAACAACATACAATGGCATATCCACAGCACTGAATATAAGTTAAGGTTGTTCTGTAATTGTAGTTGTTGGATATCCACATTAAAAGCAAGGTGTATGTAGTATGCAGTATGTGTTACTGAACCATTTGAACTATTCAGTCCACACTGAGTTTGACCTCTGTTCAGCACCTCTGTCGTCAGAACAGTTGTCTGTCAGCAGGACAGTGGCCAGGACAAACTGTTTTCACCATGCTGACTGAGAGGGAAAATTTAGTGGACAGAACAAAAAGTTGTTTTAATGTCGGCGAAGCAGGAAGAAATAAGCAATGATTTTATCTATGTATGGATTCACAGTTTTTTGTTGATGTCCCTCGCTCAGATCTTAAAAAATAAAACCAGAAGCCATAAAGTGATGCAGAAAGCCTGATCAGTCATTACAGATATCAGTAAAACGTTTCCAAAACGTCAACAGCAGGAGATTTCTGTGATTTAAACAACTGTCTCTGACGATCACACTTCATTACAGGTTGCAGGTGTTTGCCATTTGCAATTTGTGAGTGTTGTCTTAACAAATTAAAGTTTCACCCAAGCTAAACTCAAGAGATTTACTTGAAACTTTTACTTTTACTTACCTCAAGATGTCTCCATACAAATTCGGCATCACCAATACATCAAACTGTGTGGGATCCTGCACCATCTGTAAGAATGTGTATACAATGAAAAATTTGTCAATTTTATTTTTACAGCACAATTTCAGAGATGATAAATTTCCCTCAAAACACAACTCAACTATGTTTTTTAATCTAAAACATAAAATACGCACTGACTTAATTCACAACAAAAGCTGCTCGCACTTACATTCAGACATACAGTGTCCAAGTACATCTCAGTGAATTTAACATCTTTGTGCTTTTCAGCAGCTTCTCTGCATTTTCGTAGAAAAAGCCCATCTGACATGCGCCTATAAAAAATGTTAACAGGGGACAACCATTTAATTTCAACAGCTTTACAACTACAAATTGTACAAAAAGTAATAATTATACTGAACAAAACTTACATAATATTGGCCTTATGAACAGCAGTAACACTGGCCCTCTGATTATTTCTGGCATATTCAAAAGCATAATCTGCAATGCGTTGGCTGGCTTGCTCTGTGATGAGCTTAATACTCTGTACAACTCCATCAACAATCTGAAATGAACAGTGAATGCTAATAGTTGACATTTATAAAAAAAAAAGCTAAATGGTTTAAATCCTAAAATTATGTTCTATGTCATAAAGATGGAAGAATAAAATGATTAACAAGTTTAATGTGTTGTTAAAAGTTACCACATGTTCAATTCCACTGTATTCTCCCTCTGTGTTCTCCCTGATGGTGACCAGGTTCACATCAGTGTAGGGGGTTTTATAACCCTCAATAGACACACAAGGGCGCACGTTGGCATAAAGGTCAAACGTTTTCCTCAGTAACAGGTTCATTGAGGGGTGACCAGCAGCTATTGGTGTCTTCAAAGGTCCTGTAGATTGTCAAACAATTAAAAAATTTACTAGTTCCCCTATCAACACAAAATAAAAGCACCTGAAGCAAAACGTTTAAAACCTATGTTTGTAATGAACCCTAATTTGAAAGTTACTTATTTAAAAAAACTCTTTACAACACAAAGTATGGTCTTTGTTGGTCTCTCTTAGATTTATTAGGTTGAAAGGTTTTTTTGCTGCGGGAATGTGAGGGATTAAAACTTCTAAATAAAAATAAAATAAAAAAACCTTACTACCAAAACTCTCACTTATTCAGTTAATGAGAGTTTACCTTTTAGACCAATTTTGCTCCTGTCCATCGATTCTTTGGCCTCTGGAGGAATTATCCATTTTCCACCAGGTCCTTGGATGGCTGTAACATTTCTCTCTTCCCACTGAATAGGTGCCTACATCAAAAGTGCACACCATACAGAAGTATTAGATTAAATTAAACACATTTGGACTTAATAACTAATTTTATCCTTTATATATTCTGCTCCTCTGGTACTAACTTTAGCTGCTTCAAATATTCTCATAACAGCAGTGGAGATCTCTGGACCAATTCCATCACCAGGGATTAAAGTAACCATTTGCATCTGTAAGGCAAAAACAGACACATAATATTCAGTGGTGTACAAATAATTAATCACTTCAGTAGTATAGTCACAGCTTTAGATGAATAATAAATTTAACTAAAAATATTTTTAGTTTAATTTCTTCTTTCTGTAGAAAAACGATACATACCCCACGGATAAACGTCCTGGGTTGTGGAGTCTCTTTCATCAAAGCTCCAACCACCCGCGACAGCTGACAGTCAAAATAAAAAGCTCAGGTTTTAACATGCACATATCAAATTTTGAGCATAGCTTTCTTGACTAGTGGAGAGTAATGATAAGTAAAATCATGATCAAGAATTGTTAAAGATGTGTGATCCCAATAACTTCTTGCCTACAACGTACAACTAACCCTTCATTTTAGTGTTAAGCCAATTCTTAGTCACTTTAGCAAACACATCTGAAAATGAGAAAAGCAATCCAAGTGCATAGCAGGGAGCAATGTCTATAGATAGATAGATAGATAGATAGAATGCTCAGTTCATATTTGAATAGCACTGCTATTCAAAAATGAATATACATGAATATGCTACAGCGGGAGATTGCTAGCTAGCACCTCCCCTAACGCAGCAAGGATAGTTCACCTTTTAACATATGCACTTAACTCACTTCCTGTGTCTTGATTTTATCCTTGCCACTGACCGATAAACCCCACTGTCTTAGTAGATTTAGAATCTGTAGATGAGGAACATTGCATAGACATGTGTTGCCGTAACGTAGCTTTAAAACCTTGAGCACTGAGCTATAACTTGATAATTCAATGCATTATAACAGAAAACATGTAGACTTAGTTAACGTGCTAGCTACGTAAACAGCTGGTTGCTATAGTAACTACAAGCAAGTAGCCTATAGGTTAGCATCTAGCTATCTAGCATGGAGGAGCGGTCCATGGTATTACTGCAGTCTTTGACCAGAACCTAACGACAGCTGATCGACTAGAGTAAGTACATTCGCATGCATTTAGATTAACAAAGGTTTACATAATTTTCTCGTACATACCGCTGACCTCCACACCTTCCCTGCCATACTGTAATAGCCAAGGTCGACGACGCAGCGCCTGTCAAGCTAACTATAAGACAAACCGGATTTCCGTTTTGAACTATTTCTTTTCGAAATAAACGTATGTACATTTATTGACAAAACCTTTTTCCATTAATAAAATATTAAACAAATACACATTATATAACGCGATGTGATGATTCATGAGATAACGTAATGTTGTAAACGTCAAATTGCGCTTTTCGTCTACACTTAAAACAACTGCAGCCTTAGAGACACCACCTCACTTTTCTCTATCTCTAATTGTTTTCCGGGATTAACGTAGTACAGATTTACAGAAGCCCCCATGTTAGGTGCCGACTGACACAACATAATAAACAAATAATTAAATGCAATAGTCTTGTAGTGATAAGAATGACATATAAAAATGCTCTACGGATAAATGTTTGGTTCCATATCGATGGCCTGGTCTGGGATGTAAGCACTTGCTACAGCTTTGCAGAGCGAAAACCACCAGATGGTGTTAGTGGACCGCTTCTGGGAGTCGACGAATTGCACCATGTTACTTCAATGAACTCTTAAGCTACACATTGACCTATTTTGTGCAAACATTGTGTTGTGTGTATGCATCTGTATTAAAATTTACTGTGCGGATACGAGTAAATATTAAATACATGAAATATCTTTATAAACATCTTTATAAGCACTATATTTTCCACAGCTTGGTTGTCCACAATAAACTTTATGGTATAAAACAAGTAGAAACAGCTGAAACAATCATTCAATCACTTTATGCAAAAGTTCAACTTACAAAGAAAGCACACAGCATGGGACACATTAACTCCCAAAATTATCCAGCAACGCAGAATGGAAAAAAATCTCTTACATGCTGAAAACCTAGAGAAATCCCTAAGCTCTCAGCATAAATGCAGGCTACAACATGGTACAAAATGCACATTGTGCAAGTAAGGACATCTTTTAACCAAACTGAGGGATGTCAGTGAGGATAAAGGTTTTCAGACCAATTGCATGTATCGTCAGATACCCAATGCATAGAATGCTGTAAAATATGGACAAATGCCTCACACACAACATGTGTGTATGGCAATGATAATTATCAAGCATTTGGATATAGCTTAGTAATTTGAAAAACCTACAGTACATTAGCCTATGGTATACCATACAACAGAAAGCTGAGAAATGTTTCACACAAATTGATCCAGTTCAGATGGCATACTGCTTTGGCTGCTTCTTCAAGCTCATAGATCTTTCAGTTTGTGAAATGACATGAATGGCTCTGTTGTTGAGGAGTCTGCATTCATGAAGAACATCTGTAGAAGGAGATTCAGGATAAGGATTACATAGGATACCATAATGTAACACAATGCAACTGACAACTGGTTACACTGTCCCACAGCCCTTCTTACCATTAAACTGTTTGTAGGCTTCTTCAATAATGGCGTTGTTTGATCTCTTTATCTCCCAGTAACTATCTTCCACCCATGGTTTGCAATCAGGATGTTCAATAAGCTGCCCATTCTTGTATAAACCAGCTAAACGGTCACAGTAAGGAAAACAACACTTAACTGCTTTGCAGTTCTATAGAATTGTACATGATAGAAAATACATCATAGACAGAAAAACTGCATGAAAGATATAATTCTACATCTAACATTATGATCTCTTCATTATAATAATAACAACAATGATGCACTAGCATAACAGTTAACAAATGTACCTTTGATGGTATCATCAATATCTTTGCATAACTGGTACAAGTCACTCCCACGTCCGACCACTCTTTCACCTACAATTCCAAGTTAAAAAAAAAACAAAAAGAAAAAAACAGACCTTAAGTAATATTTAGATTGGTGGAGGATTACATTTAGTCTCAGTCTTAATGCTACATATGTAAAATAACAAATGGAAAAAAAATCTTACCATCCAACACCTTGATACTGGGAAACATCTCAAGAACTATGGCTCTATATGATGTGTTCCTGCACACTGACATAAATAAAGTAATTGTGAGTTCACTTTTCAAGATTTTCCATTAACTGGATTGTTTTTAAAAGTCAATAAAAATTACCTGGATTGGTGTAATTGTAAGTGTTGTCTTTAAGACGTATACTTTCAATCTTTCTCAAGGACTGAAGGCAGTGAAGGCTCTCAACACTGTCGAAAAAATGAACCAGTCATAATTTTACAAAACCAATCCAGAAAACTGCCCTTATACATATATACTATATATATAGTATATACTATAGCAAGTTTGTTTGTATTATTCGTATTGATACAGGAATACATTTGGTTAGTGATTAAACAGTGATACCTTGTTATGATATTACCAGCCAAGTTTAAGTTCTGTAAGCCGTCACAACTGCGCAGAGGCTCTAAAATGACAAAAGCACAAACCTTTAATTAAAAAAAAAGACAAAAATCTATCTCTATTCCCTACAAATTGTACATACAATTGTTCTCTTACCTAAATTGGATATCCTGTTGGCAGATAAATTGAGCACAGAAAGAAGTCGAAGAGATGCTAAAGGAGCTATATTTGTGATGTTATTTCCAGAGAGGTCCAGTCTCTCCAAATTCATACACTCCCCGATGCACCCAAGATCATGTACTCCTACAAGACATCCAATACCAAACATACACAATTATTAACAATGATCATTTATTTACTACTTAGATATTGCAAGTTTAATTTCTCCTTACCAAGACTTCTCAGTTTGAGAAACAGTATTGACTCCAGATCAAATTCCCCTGTTCTTGACTTGAGCAGCACAGCAGTTATCTTCTCATATTCTGCATCTGAAAGAATCAAGAGAAATGGGACTGCAGCACAACGGGGCCAATGCACGTTTCTGTTCTTATATATGCGACACAACCACAGATTATTTGTGAGTCAGGATTACAAAAGCAGAATGCTGGAAGCGTTGTCTCTTCAGTTTACGGTGAAACGAGCAAATATTCTATGCAAACATCTCTAAATAGCAGTCCATGAATTTATTTAGCTGCAACAGACTAAGCTTTCCTTCTGTCAGCTCCAGAGTAAAGGGTCACAAATGGTCAGATGTGCTGTTCTGTGAGTCGTTTGTGATGTTATTAGGTTTTCAGTGGCATGCATGAATAGCAACTGAAGGGGTTATTTTTGGTTTAATTTCCTAAGGCAGAATCGTGCACACATGAATATTCTTTCATGAGCCTGACTCCCTGGAAAGAAAAGTATATCAAAAAAAACAACAACCATTCATCAGGTTAATCAGAGATAATGATGCTGGAGTCTGTTTTGTTCCATTTCATCCTATTGTGTTCTTCAAATTCACTTCTATGCAGTTCACCTCATTATTGTGAATTAAATAAGGAATCATAAACATAAGAACACTAAATGGCGGAAGCGGGCGTGGGTGGGTGGGAGCCACCAAACATTTCGTGCATATGCTAACACCTGCAGAAATAAAGGTGAAGTTTAGCTTAGCTTGATGGTCAGCCTTTAGTAATGTTGTCAGCTAATGTTGGTAGCTACCTGTGTCTTAGCAATGAGCGTCGTAAGGCAACGACTCCATGATTTAATGAGGGTGATTCAGCCGGATGAAAGTGGGTGGGTTATTAAATGAAATGGGAATTGTTCACTTTTTTTCTCTGCTGATAACACAAAATGTTATGTAACGAACCATACGTTCCACATCTTAGCATGAGCCACGGCGAGCTAGCATACGCCGCTAGTGGCTAGCATAGCAACAAGCTATCCATCACAACTTACCTTGATCCTTTTCTCGCTTACAGTCCATCGTGAGCAACTTTGGTGCCTGTAAAGCTGCCTATCGCAACAGAAACGTATGGCTCAACAAATGCAGTAAAAGGCAAGGCAATGGTTATTTGGGGGAAATGTGAAAGTGGCATCTGTCCTGGGGTGTAGTTAGGACAGCTCACAGTAGTGCTGTGCTGCACTAACACGCAGGTGGATTAGACGGACCTCGCTCTCTGCAGTCCAGCACAGGATAAGAAGAAGAGGGAGGCGTGTCAGAGGAGACTGGAAGATGGAGAGTGGCTGGCAGTGCAATGCTTTGTGAGATGTTTCTCCTGTGCAACAGGTTCTGCGTTTCAATTAAAAAGTTTTCTTATTGTTAAAGCAAAATTAACAAAGAACAAAAACTTTTTTCTGGGTACAAAATTCCTCTACGCGTATCCCTGGCAACATGGGAGATTCTGAATGTGTGCACGCACATTATAAACCCACAAAAATGTTGTCTATACAGAGACATATACTGTATATAGCCAAAGTATAGTAGCGTTATATATGAAACTGTAATACCCTAGTGAAGAATCATTCTCCACTTGTGCACACCTTGCTTTCTTCACCTTACCAGCAGATTCTAGTTCACTAGTTATTTATTTATTTATTTACTTGGCCTACTGAACTACTTATTTATTTATTTATTTGCCTGAGGTCCTATTGGTTTGTTTTGGCCCCGGTGGACAGCAGCAGTGTGCTTAAAGAAGCAGATCAGCTTGCACTCGTTGAACGTCCCCAGACATCCTCCACTGGCTTCGACACAACTGGACACTGGAATTGTGTATGTTTTTTGTTTCTCTGTATTTTTTTATTACATCTTATATGTTTCGAGGTCGTATGGGATATCTCCCGTGAGTACATCAAAAGACTTATTTAAGAGTTTGCAGCGCGTTGTCGACTCGTCCCGTGCGGAGACTTTGACTCCGCGGACCTCATAAATGCCTTTCATTGAGAAAAGGCGTCGAACATTCAGTGCTGTGAATGTGTACTTGCAACAAATTACTTGATTAAGATGGGAAATAAACAAACAATATTTACCGACGAGCAACTTGATGCCTATCAGGTAAGCTTGCGTGTCTGTGCCCATACCTGCATCATGATGGAGGATGTCTTTCTTTATTTCCGACTCCAGAGGCAAAAACGTGAAATGTATTCAGAGTTTTTCTTCATAAATTGTGCTCTATGGACGTTTAGTTTAGTCTGTTTAACTTTTATGTGATGTTGACCTTGTCATTTTGATATTGATCAAGCTTGATTGACCCCCCCCACACACACACACACATACACACTTCCAATTAATGACATGTTGATAATCAATTTCCACTAAGTGCCACCAGTTCTGACCACACTGTTAAAATAATTACAAGTTTGTAGTTCTGTCTGAGTTATAAACTGGGAGTATCCAAGCTTCTGTAACAATAGTTCAGGTTTTCTCATGAAGGCACGAGTTTATGTGATTGGGTGTGGACTTAATAATTGATGCCAAGCCAGTGCAATATGCTGTGAAACTCTACTCTCAGGAGACAGTTTAGTTCTCCAGAGGCTCTCTGGTTACTCCTGCTACTCTTTAAAAGCCCTGCTCTGAATACTGTTGCTTAAATTCTGTTTCTGCCCTGGTAATTATTTTTCCTCTTGGGCTCAAAAACATTGTAGATCTCATTTTAGGATCAAATATTTAAGATATAAAACCCCATTTAAGTGAGCTTGAAGACTTTGCCTGTTAGTAGGTTTAAAAACTTTACATTTTTATGAATCACACTGTCTCTGGATCTCAGCTCGCTTCAGTCAGGTAGGGCTGGAAGCACGGAAGGTTTGTGCCAACACATGTATGTCAGACAACAGCAGATCATATTCCTCTGCCACATCATTCCTAAGTGGCAGTTGACAGCATTCACATACAAAATCATTTAAGAGAAATCATCAGACACCTCGACTGGAATTTTACTGTAAGAGTTGATCACTCGACTTTAGAGGAAATGTAATGTTATTTTATATGACTCACAGACGTGTCATTGGAAGCATTTTATATGTAGAAGGCTTATAGAAGGCTTGTTTGTTTTGACGTGCAGTTTTTCTCTCATTGCAGGACTGTACATTTTTCACTCGCAAAGAAATCCTGCGGTAAGTTTTATGGACTATATCTATGTACTATATTTATATTTTATATTTAATTTGGTGCCATGCTCACACATACATGTATGTTGAACCACATGTATTTCACAACATGCTTGCACCTTGAGATTATAAACACATTACAAAAATGTAGAAAAACCTTCATGGATTTTATGTTGTTTCCTGGCTTTATACAATGCAGTTAAGATTTAAGTAACCACTGATTTGCCATGTAACACTTCACTGTATTATATAAAACAGTTTAGACTTTTGTGTACCCATAAATGAGCCATGTTTTTACAGCAGGCAGTTTATACTTAATTTAGTAATGTTAAGCTACAATTTGCAATTTATTTAATATTCAACTATAATAAATATATTCTCATAATGACATAAGAGTTTCTTTATTTTAAATTAGAATGACTAGGTCTCTACTAGATCTCAAAAACGTTCACTGTAACTAATGTTCCCCATTGTTTCACCTAAAAAATAACTGTTACATGTAAACATTACATACATTGTAAACATTAGTTCAACATACAGTAAAACAGTTTATTAAACAACGCAAGAATGAAATTTTCTCCCATTTACTTTTACGTGTGTAACTAAAATATTTCAGGGGTTGGGGATTTATAAGGTTCTATTCTGTAGCAGCAGCATGTTACCTAAACCTCTGAAAGTCATGTTGACCTTTTGACTGTGGTGCTGTTTTTGGTGCCAGCCAGAGAAGTGTCACATTTCTACCTCTTTCAACATGTGCAACTTTCAAGTACATGGAAAAATGTAAAATGAAAGAAATATATGTGATTGCAGAAGCTATAATCTCACTGGAAAGCATAATTTCTCTCTTCCTGACAACAGACATAAATTAAACAAGTCACTTGCCTTTCTTATTAATGGAAGTAACCAGTGATGCTCACATTTCACTGATCTTTTGTCAGTAAGTCTAGATCTTGGGAGATAAATGGCTCCTTTTAAATAAATTAAATGCAAATACTAAAGTATGTTGCAGTGTAACATGGGGGTTGTGTGATTCCATGCATGTAAGAATCTGATTTACTCTCATATATGTGCAGAGTTTTGTTTTTAAAATTATTTTATTTGCTTGTGCATCTGCTACTCTCTTCTTATCTTCTAACATTACCAGATTAATTGAATTACCAATATACTAGACACTTAATTGATAAATGTTTCTCTCCTATTTTATTAACAAATAATGTGCATGTTCCTCTTCAGAGATACTGAATTGACCCCAAGACCAGCAGTGGTCTGGAAACAAAACTGACAGTCAGCAGAGGGTGTAATAGAGTCTCACACAAAACACTGATTATTTATGTTTTGGTACTATATATTAATTAACCTTTTTTCTCTGATGAGTCACTGTTGCAGGTTAGATTCAGAGATATTTTAGAGCCAAGGTGATCACAGATCACAGAACACAGATCCAAGGCTCACGGTACATTAAAACAGCAGGTTTACCTGGTTCTTGTGATGCTCCAGTGAAAATCCATAATTTTGATGGGTTTTACTTATTTACTTAATTGTAGTGAATTTGAATTTGTCTGAGATAAGTGTCTCTGATGATAATTTACTTTCTTATTATATAGTATTATAATACTGCATACAGTTATAGTTTTTTACAGGCCAAACAGGAAGACAGAATCAGCCAAAATAGAAAAACTAATATTTTTGTTTCTGATTTGTCCTTAAGCCAGAAATATGAAAATAATTTTTTTCTTTATTTTAGGTTACATGGCAGATACCATGAGTTGGCTCCACATCTTGTACCAATGGACTACACCAATGATCCTGACTGTAAACTGCCTTTAGCTTTGATTGTCAACATGCCGGAGTTAAAGGTACACAAATAGAACCGCCAATTTTTACCTTTGTTTTTTTACTAACAGTTTATAACAGTATTAGGTAAACCTAGTTTGATTTGTACTACTGGGACACAAATGTGGCACCTACTGTTTGTGTGGGCTGACACCTAATCAATACACACTCTTGGAGGACACAATTGATTTTTACCTGTCATCATCACATATCTGATTATATGAGACAACTTATGAAAGTTAATGTGCCATGAAGTTTTTTGGCTTCAGGTAGATGCACGTCCTACTATTTGTTCAACCACTTCCCAGGACTCAGGACACCAGCTGTACTTAGATTGCCCACAGTTATAGAGTTAATGTGATTCTACATCTCTTTTGATTTATTACAAGCTTTGTCAAATCAGCTAATTACCCGGGAACTACCCGCGTTTATGGCTGAGCAACAGAGAAGAATAAATTGGCTTCAGTACACCAGCAAAGAAAGAGAGTCAGCTTTTTTCAGCTGAACTCTGTGATCAGCAGAATACACCTGGCAGCTCACACCTCTGCACTTCATATGTGACACAATAATATATGCACCACACTCATGAAACCTGTGGTTCCTTAGGTGTTTTTCCAATAACGTCTTCTCTTAAATGTAAATTTACATTGATATGCACCAGCATTTGCACTGATGTATTGAAATGTGTCTGTTCCCTTCATATGTAGGAAAATCCATTCCGTAACAGGATTGTAGAGTCTTTCTCAGAGGATGGACAGGGGAACCTGAGCTTCAATGAATTTGTGGACATGTTCTCAGTCCTCAGCGAAATGGCTCCTAGAGAGCTCAAGGCCATATATGCCTTCAAGATATACGGTAATGTCTAAAAGGTCCTTTATGCTTTTTCAAATTCATCATAATGAAAATTAGTAATTACTGTATTTACTGTAATTGCTGTTGCCCACAGATTTCAATGTGGATAATTATTTGTGTAAAGAGGACCTAGAGAAGACTCTGAATAAGCTAACAAAGGAGGAGCTGACTCCTGAAGAGGTCGAGCTGGTGTGTGTGAAGGCTATTGAAGAGTCCGATCTAGATGGAGACAACAAACTCTCCTTTGCTGACTTTGAGAATATGATTTCTAGGGCTCCTGACTTCTTAAGGTAAATAATTGTACCTCGCATACATCCCATGCATCACCCCTCATCCGGCAGCATTGTGGGTTTTCCCTGGTATAATTTATACACAACTGTCATCTTAACTACATCACTATAATCTTCAGCCCATTCATACAAATAGCCTCACCATTGTGTGTTCTCACGCAACAAAACACATCTCTTACTAATTCCTATGTGTGTATACTGTAAATAGTAAGTCAGGATTTTTACAAGCACTACTGTTTCAATGCTACTCTCTTATATTTTCTTTCTTTTGGCTCTAGTACCTTCCATATACGAATCTGAGAGGACTCAGCAGTTGAGTGGTCAGCAGTTCGATAAACCTCAGGACTCTTCATGAACCATATATTTCCTCAGCCTCCCGTCGTCAAAAAAAAGACACTCTCCAGCCTCCTTTTCCCCAGTGAAGTTAGAAAACTAAATAATGGATACAGCCAAATTTCCAAGACACTGAAGTTATTCACTATAGATGAATATGTATTTTCCTTTAACCATGTACCAAAGGACTTGGCCTGAAATGGTCTCTTGTTTGGAGAAAAGACTTTTACTTAGCTGTTGAATGATAAATGAAATAATGAGCTAGACTTTGGATTGCTGCTAACATACTACATTCAACAACACATAAAATTCTTGTCTACCTGTATTGCACATGAGATACCCCACACTAGTCTTCCAATAATACACTACTTATTAAGTATTTTTAAGACTAAGGACAAGGTTTGATGTGAAAGCACAGCATTAGCATTAAGGGCATACAGACATTCTATATGCCTATTAGCTATGCAATATTTGTACATGTAGTTTATTGCTTTAGTTGTGTTTGCTTGTGAAACTGGACCATACCAATGATCACATCTTACTGTTCTCCAGTTATACAAAGGGCTCAGCGAACTGAATAAATTTTCATCTTTTGCCACATCTTCCATTTTGATGAGATGTTAGTCAAAGACATCCTTTGGACAAAGAATTTACAATTTTTTATGCAACTTTGGGTCTGACTTTGAATAAATGTTTTTTTCTGTGTGTTTTGAGTGAATTACTTTGTGTGAATACATTTGAGTGACTAATTGCTGCCACTGAAAAAGCATTAAACAAACCTTACATACAGGAGGTTCACTTTATTAAAGGCAAAAATGACTATTGTCAAGTTACTGGTGACCTGCAATATTTTTGAGTTTGGCAATATCCTTTATATCTATATAACCAGTTTATGTCAGCCCACCCACCCGTAATGATCAAAGAGTGTGCATAGTAAAGGTCAGGAAATGAATGACTCTCTGCATAGCCCATCTTATGTGCTTTAATAGCTTGTTAATCAGGATGTGGTCATTAGGGGTGAGCTGCCTCAGCATTCATACGCATACATCCTGTACACAGTTAATATCAAAGGGCAGCTGGAGGAAATAGTCGTGCTTGGTTGATGATTAACAGGTTTGGTTTCTGGGCTGTAGAGTACAGATTTGCATCAGGTAGTGTACTGTGTTTTTCTTACAGTTTGTGTTTTCAGCTGAGGTTGCAGTAGAGACTCATACTGTACAAATGGATGTTAGATACAGTATTTACAAAACATTTCCTTCAGCAACTAAGATGTTCAGGTCATAGCTGAACATACATGTGCATACAGGAGTCACAGCTGAGTAATCTCTAAATCTGCTTTGCCAGGTGCAATGCAAATAAGCATGACTGGGTTAATTGGGCCGAAGTCTGGGGAAAGCGGAGACATTATAGTATGGAAGATGAGACACTAACTGCAGGCTAAAACACAACAAGCAACACACATACAGGACACAGTTTTAGGTTTTATCCTGTTACATTTAGATTATCTGGATAAAAAACACCAAAATAAGAAATAAAGTCATCTAATAACTGTAATTGTCTAGGCTGACAGCAAACAAAAAATAAACATGCGACATCTGAGCAAACTGCATTTCAGTTAATCAATACCAAATTAAAAAGTACAAAATAGCAGGATCTTGGCAAATGATATGTTGGATTTTATTGACAGTTTTATCAATAAAGACATTTTTATAAAAGCTTATACTGAGTGCTGATGACAATAAAGTCTGTTAAGCAGTGTGCTGTCATCAGGGCAGCCACTCAATTCGTCCTTTCATTATCTTCAATTCTCTTTATGAGGGCAGTATCACATGCTCAGGGTAATACAGTGCTGATTGTGTGGTTTCATTAATTACTGGTCTCACTGAGAACATTTGTTAATTATGCTTCCAGCAGAGACACTTCTGGTGCACTGTGATACTGGGGCTATAAAGCAGCCAACTGTTTCTGAGGTTGAGAGGAGCCAAACTGTGTGTGAAACTCACAATGTCTTTCCCTGGGACATGGTGTGTTTTAATTTAAGCTGATTTAAGATGGCAGGTTTAGATGTCACAGAATGATGGCATTTATTTTTCTTAAAAATAAATGAATAAACAGTGTATAAACAGTTTATAACACACTGTATTTTTCTATAAATATCCAGTGACTTAATAAAAAATTTAGCTGATAATATAAATTGTTTGTATTCATGTGAAGTGCATTTTGAGTGTTATTTACAGGTGCAGAAGCTCACATAAGGCAGTTAAGACATTTTGTTTATCCGTTATAAGAAGTAACGCACATTATCTTCTGTTTTCCTGTGACACTTTATCATCTGAATCTCAGCTGTCAGAGTGACAGAAATGTCAGAGAAGTGTCAATGTTCCAAGTTGGATCTTTTGATATATTAGTGGCTTGGCATATCCTGGTTTGTATTACACAGGGAAACCCCCTTCATTTATTTTTTCACCACTCATATGCTACAAAACAGCAGAACTGTAATACTGTTACTGTATTTTATTGGATTGCTTATGAAAATGATTATGGTTATGGAAAGCATTCCATTGCACAGATGATCATTTGAAGTCTTAGTCTTACAGTAGTTTTACTAGCCCCACCAGAACTGTCAGTGGAAAGTAAAAGAGCAGCTAAAAAGATAATAGTGTAAGTGACATTTCAACATCTTTGACCCAGTTCCCTTCTGCTGTTGTATATAGACACTTGAAATCTGTATGCAAATTATGTTTCCTGTGAATAAACTGCAGCATTGATAGCAACAAACTCATGAAGGTTATTTTTTCATTTCCACTTTGAGAATACTATAATTCCCCGAATCAGTATAAGGTAATCCTGTTTTACTAGGATGCTTTTCAAGTCAGTGATGGCACACCATAATGGAAATCATTACATGATAGGAACCTACTGTACGCAACCTGGGAATTATAATGCATGGGAATTATCTATTGTGTCTCAATTTTCTTAGTTTCTTGAAAACTGAAAACCACTATAAACAAATTGTCTAGACACTGTTGAACCACTCCATATTTTGTTTAGTCCCCATTTCTATTTATCAAGAAGTATATATTTTTTTGCTGTTAATATTATTGTAATTAAAGTCTTTATCTTATGATCTTGGTGTAAAGAATTCAGGCAACGCTTTACAACTGTCTTGCAGGCTTCATCATCTTCATCTAACCACATGGTTTCTATTAACGAAAAAAGGCTGCACATTTTTGCCTGTAATTATCACTCAGAAAACAGTTAGCTTAGGTTCTCTAATTCATTTAGAGATTTGTGTTTATTTACATAAATTGTTAGAATACAATTAGTATTTTATTTAGCACATTGATTTACATACGGAAAAGAAAATGCATCATAATTTTTAAATAAATAATTAAAAAAAGAAAAATTACAGAACATGTCATTTAAGTTGCTATGAACAGGTAAGGTCCATGCTGAGTGTAATATAGTACTAGAAGAATTGCCACATTGTGTATATTAGGAATTAGCACAGTAGTGTCAGAGTAAAAGTAGTAAACATTTTCTCCAGCAGCTGGTAAGGAGACCAGCTTCACCATTTCCTTTTGGCATCAGGAAAGAGCCATTTCCATTTCCCATTTTCATTCTGCAGGAGGTAAAGAAGTGCAATGAATATTTGGTTCAATTTCAGGAGAATGGAGAAAAAAGCATTTAGAATACATTACTTACCTTTATTGGCTTGGGTCTGATTTCTTCCAGAGGCTCATAAGTGTTGCTGTTTGGTTTAGGAATCCCAGCAATCAGCTCGTATGTATTGTCATAAGGGGAAAGGACATTCGAGACCTCAGCATACACTGAATCACTATGATGGCCCGATGCCATTGTTCTAGTTTCAGATGATGTAGTATGTGGGCTGCCGGGCCTGCTGGCCAGATGGTAGATAGCACTGTCAGTAATGTAGTCCAGACTGTGGCTGCTGCTCTGCCTGCTGCACAAGTCTATCTTCTCTGACCGTGAGACACAGTTGGTGGCTTGTTTGTTGGGCTTGGGGGAAAGTCTTGGTGGCTTGTGGGGGGGTGCATTCAGCCTGTAATACTGCTCCTTCTCAGAGGTGCTGTCCAGAAGTGGTAGAGATCTGCTCTTGCTGCTCTCCAGCAGGCTGAGCTCAGAATAAACAGAGTCTGGTCTAGATGGAGGGCTACATTGAGTCATATGATTTTGGTGCAAGGTTGTGAATTTCTGAGCTTTTCTTGGATTATATCCAGGTAAATTTTCCTGACAGATGTTTTGGGATCTTGGTATCTCCCCAGGTGATTGCTTCTTGAGGTGAGCATACAAAACCCCATCTTGATCATTCAGAGGGGCACTATCAAAGTGTCTACTCCTCCGAGGCAAAGGTGGTACTTCCTGTTTCACAAAACAAGTCATGTTGTTTAATTCTGCCTGGATGTACTAATTCAGTAACAACTTCAGCATAACAATTTTCAGTATGACATTAGTAAGAATAACCTCTCTGAGGTGTATGGATTGTACTAACCTCTAGTGTCCTGTTGCTCCTTGGTGGCCTCGGTGTCTGCTCTGAGGCGGCGTTAGCATGCTGACTTTGCACACTCTTCAAAGCTCTGACAGCAGCCACAGGTTTTTCTGTAGAGTTGACCTGGATGATATCATACAGCTCTTCATTCAGTGTCTGCAAAACAGAACAACATTTAGACCATCGCGCACAGTCAATGCTAAGCTAAGAAAGTGACATTAAAAGGAGATTTGTTTCACCTCAAAACATGAAGATGTCAAGTACTCTCCAAAAGGCTCTATTGGGTTAGTTTTGTAGAATTCTATTAGATCAGACACTGTTCCATGTCTTTTAGTGTCTCCACTGACTGCAAACTGTCCTGTTTCACTTTGATTTATCACATAGTGTCGACACCGATCCCTGCCTCTGCAAAATGAAAAAAACGTTTGTTAAAATCCACTTTTTGACCCCAAGTTAGCTACAGTTATTTAGTTCTGAGTCCAAAATCTGAGAATTAACTAATATTTTTTAAATACAATAAATAAGAAAGAAATGTGGATTTTATTGGCTGAATAATTATAACAATTCAAAGAGGAGTTTAGTTAACAGAATTAAAATAAGATCTGTGGTTAAGATAAGCTGAAGACAGTACAATGTGTCATTTGTGACATTTGGAGCTTGAGTGTTCACCAGATAAAGAATGAACGTGGTCTCAAAAATATAATTACATTCTTTACATTTTCACTTGTCGACTGTAAAAGCATTATTGATTTCTGAAGATTATTTGTGCAGTAACACATTAAATAATACTCAAATCTTTAAATAAATCTTTATTACATTCATTTAAAACAATTTTGGGTGCATAAAGTCAAAATTGTATCCAAAAACATGCTGAAGTATTTAGTGTGGCAGACTTCCAAATGAGCTGACTATTGTAGAGTTGATGGATGATAATAAAACAGCTTGTTTGGACTAAACCAATACTTACTTATAGGACAGTATGTATCCGATGGCCTTATCACTGAGACGGATCAGGAAACAGCCCAACTCCTTCTCTTTGAGTATTTCTTCAGCATCCCTGTAGACAAAGCAAAGACCATTATGAAACGCAGTGTTCGTAGCTTTTTATTATGCGTTTCTCAAAAGTCCATTCCGAACAATATTGCAGGAACAGAAAGGTAAATTTTTCAGGGCAGATCTATTAATTCACCTTGGAAATTACATCGTGTCAAAGTAAAATTTGTTTTCCTACATGTCCTTTACATAAACCTGTCATTTCCAGTACTCAGTTTCTGACGTAACTGTCCTTTGTGTTTTTATGTAGGTGTCTGTGTCTGCCAGAGGAAAGGACAGTAGGTGAGCGTGTGTGGGTGTGTTACAAAGTGGACACTTTCCATCAGAGAAAAAGGTTGCTGAATCTGAAACTTCTACATCTCTTTTTTAGAAACAAATAAAACGTTTAATGCACGATTTACAAAAATATAACTGCGTCTGATATACACTGCAGGTAGTACATCAATTTTAAATAAAATAAAATAATTTAATTTAAATAATAGGGATTAAGTTAATAAACTTTAATATGTACACATATTTTCTTTATTAGGCCACATATAACAAATTATTAATATATTTGTAACAATTGGAAATATGTTCGATATATAAAACAGCAGGTCATTTCTTTTTACAACATTACACTTGATGTGTACTTCCCAGTTTTTACCTACACAGATATTGAGTATTAAAGTTTACTTTATTAATGTTCACTTACTTTCTGGTGATGAAGCCCAGGAACCAACCGGGGAAGAAGCCATTGTGGATGATGAGTGGCACTTGAGTCTCTATGAACCACTTCGATGCCAGTTCCCTGAGTCTTCCTTCAGTCCCCTCACTAAGAGAGTCCATCTGTGGCTCCCTTTGCTCCATCTTTGCTCGACCCTAATCAAAGCCACAGAGACCATCCAGTGAAGACTATCAGACTTTATGCCACAGTGGATGCAGTGAGGCAGGATTATAACAGTCTAATTTGCTTATTTTCCAGGAGGTGTCAACCACTCACTAAGAACAGCCAAATGTTCCAGTTGTTGTTGTGAAAAGCTGGTTCTACAAGAAAATTCCACATACAGTGAACAGTAAAGTAATGTGTGACATTACTTTACTGTTTATTCAAATTTTTTCATAATAACTATTAGTAATAATATACTCCACTAAACCTGTTTAGAATCCACTTTGTTCATTTTAATTGTAATAATAAAGCTGTTTTCCCTTTTCATCCACCATTTTTATTTGCATTAACTTTTTTGTCTATAATGTTGCACTAATGTTAAACAAAATATAAGTATATTTTTAATTGAGATATATGATTAATAAATTAGTCATTACATCAGTAATACAATTCTTACCTTGAACCAAAACTTCAGACAGGTCCCGAGGCAAAGTGATTTTGGATGTTTCTGATTCTTTGTCCTTGACTCTGAAAAGTGACAGATCTTTTCAGATCTGGATTGCTGTTGTCTGTACACTCCACAAAAATTCCTTTCAGTCTCTAGAGAAAGAATCAAATTTGACAGTGACACTTTATTCTTATTTAAATGCAAAAGGTCAAACACAATTGTTGAAAGTTTCAGATGGAGTACATACCCTTTCTTGAGAATAACAAAGTGTAGTTTGACCCTGGTGTCATTTCAGCAAACATTGATATGCTTCTCTCTCCTTCTGAACAGTTTGTAATCTACAGTGTTCTGAGGGAGTATGACCCTATGGGAGATATAGACAGATGACATTTAGCATTACACACATTTTTCCACCAGTTTGGAAAGCAGTGGTGCTCGGCAACGGCACAGAAGAATTCAAACAGCTCATTTGCATGAATAGACGGCTAAAGGCTGTTGAACAAAAACAAGCACTTCCTGAAGAGAAACGGAACGTAAGCTTACAGAAACTGTGGTTTGTGTGCACATGAGAGCATTGGTTTGCAAGAGGAGATGTTGTACCCACAGACTGTGTGATTACTGTAGTAATGGGAGATATGTTGCGTCAGCAGTTGATCTTTTCTGTTTTTCTGACTTCGATTTGTAATAAATACAGATCGTAGTTGGGAAGGTGGGAGAAAATGTGTAGAGCAATGGAAATCTTTGGGAAGATTCAGTATGTTTGCGAAGATTCTGGAGGCCATAAACAAAACCTAATACAACCAGATATTTTCCAACCCTCTTTTGAGATTGTCATAAACAAGGGCTAACTTATCCCCCCCCATAGCTAAGATAGTCGCCATGAATCACTTACATTGGTTTCAGCTCTGTGATAAGCAGTAGGAAGTCCCTGTGGGGGAGAGGCAATAACCAGAAACAGTCTGTACTGTACTGTGTTAACATTGCTCCAACTTCGATTTCAGATGACATGCTGTTACTGTTTTCTGTGTGCTGCTGATTACAAAGTCCCTGAAATTTGTCAGTGTGCTTCTGAATCCTTCAATATTCATAACACTGAAGTTGTAGGTGTATTATCTATCTATTAAGCCAGTATTTATTTAGTAAATGCATACAGTACATAGGTTCCATGTATGACTAAGTGTTGCTAAAGTTACATGACGAAGAATTTCAACATCACCTCAACAGTGCTGTCTGTCGCGTTTAACTGCCTTTGTGAGTCATTATTTACTCCTCTGGGGGTGTGGACAGGTTTGAGGTAAAATGTTGGCTCCATGTCATTGGCTCCATGTTTGTAAAGACTTCCGTTTAGTGTGTTGTACATTACTGTGTGCATAATGAATTCCAAACAGTGCGTGAAGAATATAGACATGTATTTTATTTACAGCGGCTGGGAGGTAAACTGGTTTAAGAAAGGAGCAGACTTTAGTTAGCAGACAGTTACCAGACAAAAGTCTCTAAAATGTTTTTTTTTAGAGTCGTCTGGCAACATATCTACGAGGGGGAGGTGAGTTTTAAAAGGGCACAAGTCAGTTAACATCTGTGAAATGTCACTTCAACAGAACCTCAGCACTTTCGCTTTCCTTCAAACCTTAAAGTAAAACAAGCATCCTCACAAACACAATTAGGTAAATCTGAGAAAAAAAAAAAAATTTTTAAAAATACGTTATTGTACCTTAAAGTAGATATTCCAGGTGGTTTTTGTATTCTAATGTCTAAGACTGTGTTTGATAAAATGACCATAAACCAGGTAACACAATGAAATGAAAAAAAAAATGTTCATGTACTTGTACTTTACTTGAATTTTTACATTCTGCTACTTTATAGTATTACCCCACTAGAACTTAGAATGATATACCATATGTGATGTTCCATGTACTACACATTTATTTCTCATATTACATCCAGTTCCTACAATATACTATTTCTTTGTAAATCAAGCTAGCGTTATCATTAAGTCAGTCAAATCCGAGCAAAATCAATCCACTCCACTCAGGCCAGCTTTTCTTGAGTAATTTGTCAATAAAAGGATTTTAATGTCCTTTAGGGTTGTTGCTTAGTTGCTGGAGTGGCTGGTGCTCGTTTTGTCAAACAGCACCACCCAGCGGCACCTCTGGGCCACGGAACGCGTCACATATGAAATGAACTACATCTCCCGTGCCTTCCTGTCCGAGAGGCAGCCGAGTCATGCGGATGGAAACAGGAGTGGACATCCGCCGTGCTGCACGAAGAAGAAACTTCGAGGGAAGATGCACGAAGAGAAGGATGGTACCGAAACAAACCCTTGCACGCGGTTTGTGGCCTCCAGATCCGTGGATGTGGCCGAGGTCGAGGTAGGTAGGGAGCAGGTCTCCAAGCTGTGCGGATACCTGAACAAACTGACCGGCAAGGGACCTCTGAGAGGGTACAAGCCGAGGTGGTTCGTGTATGATCCGAGGAAATGTTATTTATATTACTTCAAAACTCCCCAAGATGCCCTGCCACTCGGGCACATCGACATAGGCGATGCGTGCTTCAGCTACGACGTGGAGGGAGAAGAGGGTCAGTTTGAGATCTGCACGGCCGGAAAGGAGTTTCTCCTGAAGGTAGGGAACTTTTTCAGCGTGTGTGTGTGTGTGTGTGTGTGTGTGTGTGTGTGTGTGTGTGTGTGTGTGTGTGTGTGTGTGTGTGTGTGTGTGTGTTACTGCTTTGCAACGCAGTCATATGTCACGTTGTATTGTTACGTGTTATGTTAAAATCCACATGAGCTCATCCGCACTCGTGTCGTCTGCGTTTTGGAAAGGGTCACGGCGGCTCATGTGATGATGCCTTTGCTGTCATATGACTGTGAGAGGGGTTCGGCCAATACATGTGCCTCTGGTTTCACTCAGCCTGGCTGCCTGTTTAAGTCTGCATGGTTTTTTAACAGATGGTGTGAATGGTTAACACCAGACAACTTGCACTGCCTCAGGCCGGAACTGAGACTGAAACAAGTGTGTCTGACCTCACACACATGACAGATCTTAATAGTAACCTTCTATCTGAAAGTGCTATAGGGATGTTTTGTGTGCTTTATTTAATTCCACAGCTGTCCGTCCATTATATTTGAGTTGTTTTTAACCTTTGATCTCGAACCTATGACTGACTTGTGTCAGGAGTGTTGAATGACCCCATTTATAATAGCTTATAAAAAGTTTGAGTGCTCTAATTATATTCATCCAAGTGAGAATCCTTCTTTGCATGTATGTTTGTGGTTGTATTTGTAGGCGCCCAGCAGGCAAGTGATGCATTACTGGCTCCAGCAGTTGCAGCAGAAACGTTGGGAGTACAGTAACACACGAGGTTGTGGCCAGAGGGACAGCTGGAACTCTCCGACTCTGGCCTGCTCGTCCACCGGCCTCGTAGGCAAAGACACTGGTACGCAGGCACACTTACACACACACACGTGCGTTTTTTGTCTGGTTTCATCGCTTCCAGGAACCATGGGAAAGCTAACACTTATATCTAGATTAATATTTGCATACGGGCTCCAAAAACGTATGTAGGAGCGATTGTGTCAAGTATTGATTAAATGGGAAATTGACAAATGGTAAAATACACATCTACTTTATCTGTGTTAGGTACCCCGTGAACTGATAGGTGTATCACATTATACACAGAGTATGGAGAAGGCTGAATGTGAACAAACACCTGGGTGTGAGCAGAGTGTGTGCACCACATTTTTGGTGCAGGTCACTGCATAGTGGCCTGTTATGTAGATTCATATAAAGCCAGATTAATCACATGGCTTCACAGGAAGAAAATGTGTTTAAATGTTATTTTATAAGTAGATGTTTATTGTGGCATGTAATTAGTTTTGACATGGTTACATATAAAGCTGCCCTGAGCCTGTAGTTTCTAAGATTTCAATTACTAGTTGGAATCAGCCATTCTTTCAGTAATGTCTCCTTAACTGGAATTTTTCCTCTAGCTTTAAAGATTTAATGTTTTATGTACTGTAGCTACTTTTGAGTGATTAGTAAAAGATTTAAAGTGGTACTGGCTACTGACTGATAGTATTCTGGGTAGCTCAAAACATTTATTTTTAACTTTATTTTGAAATCCATTCAGGGTCATTACTATCTAATGTTTTCAACGAAGAGTAGATATATCCAAGGTTCTACAAAAGAGTACTTCTGATGTGAGTTAAGCTGTGTTGCTATTAGTTTATTTAACTTTGTCTGTTATATATCAGATGCCGTCGTCTTTGAGAAGCTAAGTGACAGCATGGACCAGATCCGAAGCGACTTTGCCATGGAGACAGAAGCAGGTGGCGGGGGAATGGTGGGGATTCAGTTAGCCAGAGGACCTCCTGCTGGGTCCACAAACCCCCTCAACTCCCTCAAAAACCTCGGTACAGAACTCAGGTAAGGCTGAATGAAAGCTTTTTGTAGTTCCCATAGTTTTAAAAACACAAGTAAAGTAAAAAAGTGTTTGCTTTGAGTCCCTGGGAAACAGGCATAACTAGTCTGTCTGCTACAGAAGGTGCCCCAGTAGAGCTGTAATGAGGAAACAAAACACCTCTTCAGTTGTTCCTGAAGTTGATTTCAGTAGAGGAAATGGTTACGTTCATATTCGCTACTTGCTCTAATAAGCAGCCATCAACAGTTCCCCTTCTGGGCCATATAACACATCTAGTCAAATGATGCAACACACTGAAAATGCTATAAAGGTTTTGTTGTTTTGTTGTGTTTTGTGTCTTCAGACAACTGAAAAATTGTTCATACTAGCAGGGAGTTTTAAATTGTAGTCAGCACAGATGCCGCTGAAGCATAAGAATAATATTAAGTTGCACACAATTGGTTATTTGACCTTTGTAGGCAGCTTTTAAGGTTGAAGTGTCTCTGCTCTGTCACGTGGACGTGAATTGGCTGGATGAAGCACGTATGGTGTAGACGAGGTGTGAGGCTATATTCTGCTGCACATTGCTGAACCAAATTGTCATGTGTTTTCTGTAATCTCACTTTTAGAAGTGTGAACAGTCTGTCGCACATGTTAGTTATAGTTAGTTGCAACCCTGTTATTCTACTAATTAACATTTAATGCTTCTCATTCGTTTTCCCATTAGTAAATTTGTGTTCTGTATGTTTCAATTATTTTACTTTTGGAGTGCTGTGATCCATATGTGAAGAAAAGTGGACTTTAACAAAATACATTTTTGTGCTAATCTTTCCTAATGGTAACATTAGCATTAGGTTTCTCTGCATTTTGTCCTTGATCTCTGTGGAACTGAACAGCTTGAAGATAGTAACAATCATACTGTAGCAGTACCAGCATAGCACTAAAGCTCCACAAGCTTTTGTTGTGTTCACAGATACGACTTTACTCACTTTGCTGTCTGGTTTGTGTTCTGACAGGCACTCCATGTCTTATCTTCGGCCGGGCAGAGGAGGCGAGAACAGGCGCAGCGTATTTTACACCAGTAACCACAGCACAGAGGAGTGGGAGCTGATTGATGCGCCACCTAAAGACTTTCCGGAATCTAAACATTCTTTAGATACACACAGACGTATGTCCACTCAGACAGATTTTAAGATTTTTTTTGCGCTTAGTTGTTTCAGTCCCTTGTTCATTACTATGACAACCAATTTGTGTTTCCTGGCTTTTCTGCTTACGTTCAGTTCCCTGAGTCACTTTTATTACTTTGTTTTGTTAATGCCTGTTACCTACACAGAATTTAAAACCATAGGTGTCGATCATAGGAATGAAGTGATTAATTCGCTACTATTATGTTTCAGATTCCTCTGGATCAGCGTTTACCTTTGACTTTGCACGGAACCCATCACGACCTAAAAGGCTTTTTCTTCGAGACATGATTAGCCCTGGGAGGTCTGGACGCAGCTCTGAGGTGCAGAGTGCTGAAAGCTCGCCCGTGGAGTGTAACGGCAGCAAATCTTTGGAGATGCAGCTTCGCCTCCAGAGCCTACAGGAAGAACTGAGCTCCATGCATCAGGAACAGGCCACGCTCAGAGAGGAGCTGTCCAGTCACAAGGTACATTTATGTCCCTTTCAATATTTCGACCAATGTAATTACATTTTTAAATAAAAGAATTTAATAGACAGTTGTCGAACAAAGTAGACCAAGCAATCTTATGCTAGTGTAATCCTTACTTTAACAACTTCAGAGGTTTTCATTCTATCTGTGTCATTGTTCTGTGCGCATTAGTCATAATTTCCAAATTTCGAAACTTGATCATGTGGGAATTAGCCACATTAGGGGAATTTACCAAACTGACTGGTTTTCTTTTACTAATACTTCAATTCACTCAGGGCAGGCCTGAGGTTGTGGCGTTTGACTGAGGGGTTTGCTATAATGTGTGTAGAGTGTCTCACTAATACAGGAAGATGGCAAATGTTTAGTCATGCTTAAGAAAGAAACAAGGAAACAGCAGTTCTCCTAAAAACACAGCTGTGCCCTTCGTTGCTCTCTGTTCTCGTTTTAGTGTTTTGACGCTAACTGATTGGTCATAATGGCTGCAGTACTAGTCAGATGAATGAATAATGTATATATGTGGTGCTTCTGCAGTAAAGTTTAGTTCAGCTGAGTTGTAGAGAAAGATATTTTCAGACTATCGTTTGTTAATGATGCTCACAGTGTTTACTTATTACATTTATAAAAATGTGTTTGGGTTTCAGACCTCGCTGAGGATAATTTTGATTGTTTTCTACCTTAATAGAAGTCCATCAGCCACTCAGATCCTGATGCACTTCAGCATCAGTATACTGTAGTTAGTAAATGATGGCCTTATCAGACTAAATATAAAGGCTTTTGTAATGTGGAATTGTACCTGTGATTCTTTTTCAAATGCTGTCGCTACTCTCTTTAATTGTTTGTTTTTATGATGTTTGCAGTTTCTTTGTTTCAGCCAAGGTGGATCACTTCTGCTCTAAAACACTGTGGGAAGCCCAACAAATGAACATGTATTAGTAGGGCAACCACTACATTTATCAGTTTATCATGTAGATTTTTTTACTTTTTAGAAAGTTTTGTTGTTGTAACTGTTTTTCTGTTATGTCATGTCCTATAATTAATATTATAGGACATGACATTAGTCAAAGATTAAAGATTATATTGAAAGACTACACAGTGACATACTTTCAACATGGAACTTAAACTCATAATAACTAGCTGTTGTATAAATTATGTGATGTGAATTGAATAAAAATGTATGCAGTGCTATGAAAAGGTATTAGTCCCCTTCCTGATGTTTTTTTTATTTTATGCATATTTATCACATTTAAATGATTCAGATCATCAAACAAACAGCAAAACATGGTGGTGGTAGAGTGATGGTCTGGGACTGTTTTGCAGCTTCAGGATCTGGACCACTTGCCTTAATTGGTGCAATAATAAATTTGTTTTGATGATCTGAATCATTTAAGTATGACAAATGTTTAAAAAAGAAAAGAAAATACAGGAAGTGCACAAAAACTTTTTACAGCATTGTAATATTAAATTGTAATTGTTGGTTGGACCAACCAACCAATTTTCAAGATAATTGCTGAAAGAAAATATTCTACAACACTGTACCTGTATCCAGGTAACTTCATTTTAGGCATGATCTTAACTCTGTAAGTGTTGACCAAACATTTTCTTTATCAACCAGGAGCTGGTTAGACTTTTGCAGCAGACTCTAAGGACATCTCAGTGTGAAAGACCAACAGTGCACCGTCAAGCGCCTGCTCCAGATTCAGTTGCACCCAAAGACCAGACACAGACTTACACAGTAGTAACCCAGGATGAGATCACCCAATTAGAGGCCCTACTTCTGGAAAGAGACAGACAGATCCAGTCTCTGTGTGGCCACATGGAACGTCTTGCTTTGGAAAAAGAGAGCCTGCAAAAAGAACTGAAGGGCCTGAAGCTAAAGGTGGGGGAGATTAATGACCAGCTAGGAATGCTTATGGAGACCATACAGGCTAAGGATGAAGCCATCATGAAGCTGTCGCAGGAAAGCCTTGAGCAGAACTCTAATCCAAATGATGCTGGTTCACTATCGCCCAACAAAGTGCAGCAAGAGTTGGATGTCCTTAAGGTATAGAAAGAAGTAGTTAATATAAGTTAATAGAAGTGATAAAACTGCAGATCATTAATTTGATGAAGCACTCATAAAGAAACATAATATATTTTCGTTGTTTGCTTATATTTTAGTTAAATTATCACTTTGATTAACTGAACATAATATGTGTTTTGTTCATTTTCAGGACAGTCTGCAGGGCTACAAATCCCAAAACAAGTTCCTGAACAAAGAGATTCTGGAACTGACAGTATTGCGTAGAAATGCAGAGAGCAGAGAAAAAGCTTTAGAAGCAAAGGTACTGTCTTTTGTTTGCTGCATTGCTCCTAATAGAAATCAAAATTCTGCGTAACTCATAGGGGAAAAAAATTAGCAGTAACCTGAAACCTCTCCTTTTTCCCTTGCTTCAGTATACGGCCTTGGAGGCCAAGTTGTGTCAGGTGGAGAGTAAGTATCTTGTGCTGCTTCAAGAAGTGAAGATTCCGGTGTGTTCGTCTTCAGAGCAGAACCCTGCACATGATGTCATTTCCAGATTAGTAGAGGATGCTCTGCAGGCAGAGAAACACCCCATCTTCAAACCAAATACTGTTAGGTATGGACTGTGCTAATAGAGGGTTAAATGAGAAAATAGAAAATCAGAATACAAAAATTATCTAATGTCTCTTCACCTTCAGCATGCTAGCATTTGTAAATTTCTTTGCAGTGACAGACAGCAGAGTGAGCATATCACAATGAGAGGTCGCGAGTACGGCTACACAGTAGCTAGAAAAATACCACTGACTGAAACATTAGATGCAAAAATGTCAGTCCCTCAGTATTAAAGACTTGCATTTCTATCTAGACTGCAGTTTTTACCAAAGTTTAAACAATTCATCATGTAAACATAAATTTTAGGAACGAAACAGACAGTGATATCAAAAGCTCTAATACACCTGTTTTACTTGAATGGGAGCTGGCTACATTCAAGTTTTCATGACTGGTAAAACTAATTGGTATGTAGGTCTCTGTTGCTGTCGCTGTGATTTCTGTGCAAGCACAGGCATGCCTGGGGCTTGTGCTTGTCAAGTGCAAGACATGTCAAAATGTATTGTTAGAAATCCAGTAAATTCCTGCATGGTATAGAAATGAAGACAGATTGAGGAAATGTAGGTATCCCACAAACAACAAGAGCTAGGAATTAAGTATCAGTGATTTATGATAAGTTTTTCTCTGCCTTGATTTCATGTTAGTGAGTATGATGTGTATGGCTTCAAGACGGTGCCTGAGGAGGAAGAAGAGGAGGAGAAACTGGTTGCAAAGGTGAGAGCCTTGGAGCTTAAGTCCCTGTCCATGACAGATCAGGAGGTGTCTGTTGGAGTTAAGTGGGAGAACTATTTGACCAGCACGATGAACAGAGACCTGATGCGCTCTCCTGAACTCAAGGCCCTGATTCGCTGTGGTGTTCCCCACGAGCACCGCTCCCAGGTGTGGCGTTGGTGTGTCTCTATTCATGTCAAGAAGTTTCGAGAACGCTTGCCTCCAGACTATTATGAGACTTTACTAAATGTGGCCCGGGAGAAACCGAATCCCGCCTCGAAACAGATTGAGCTGGACCTGCTGCGTACATTGCCCAACAACAAGCACTACGCATCTCCCAGTGCAGGTGGAATCCAAAAACTCAGAAATGTCCTGATTGCCTTCTCATGGAGGAATCCAGATATCGGCTACTGCCAGGGACTAAACAGGTACTGGACGGGATGTATTTTCTCTTCTTATTATTCTTTCCTTATATGCCTTGTAACCTTTTGATTAAATGCAATTTTCTCAGGCTGGCAGCTATTGCCTTGCTTTACCTGGATCAAGAGGATGCTTTCTGGAGCCTTATAACCATTGTGGAAGTCTTCATGCCAAGAGACTATTACACCAAGACTCTGCTAGGCTCACAGGTGAACATGCTGAAAGGTTATACAGTACAGTTGAAATTGTTTCTCTGGTCGTGTCTGCTTGAAGTAACTGTGACACTGCTCTTGACTTAATAGAGTAAGAATGCAGCGTAGTAGTTAATGTGGTTGGGTCTGTGCAGGTTGACCAGCGCGTGTTCAAGGACCTGATGAGCGAGAAGCTGCCCCGGCTCCATGCCCACTTTGAGCGGTATAAGGTAGACTTCTCTCTCATCACCTTCAATTGGTTCCTGGTGGTTTTCGTGGACAGTGTGGTGAGCGACATCCTCTTCAAGATCTGGGATGCCTTTCTGTATGAAGGTCCAAAGGTAAGAGGTAGAGGAAATATAAAACTGATCACTGACCTTGCTTTTGCTTCAACATGTTCGCAGCGGTCTGAAGACAAAATAAAAACCAAAAGATAATGAGACTTCTGAAAAGTGTGATGAAAGGCATTCAGTCAGCTGAGTTAAAATCTGCCTGTATAGATGGTATGTCTGATTAGTTTACTGTTTGGGTGTAAGCGAGTTCCCACAAGTATATTTATTGGTTTACTATATGAACCCACTGTCCCTCAAACTTAATCACCAGAATTTGTGTTTAAATTGCTCCAGATCTCTGACAGGGCAAAGTTCTACCTGTCCAAAAGTTTAGCTTTAACAGTTTAACAGTGGTTCATGTGTCCATGTGTAACGGAAAAACTTTCACTCAACTCATCTCTTGTTGTTTGGGATTTATGACCTACAAATTCTGCTTTTATAAACCCAGTATACAACAGCTGCAGGCAGCTGTGTTCTAACAAAAATGTAGTTAAACCCACTCTCACCCACACACTGTCTGCACAGCACCAAATAGCAGACATGAAGATAGCAACTAGCTGCTGAAAAGTCAAACGCATACAACTAAAGACCTAGATTTTTTTTTTGTCAGGAGACCAAGATGCAGCCAAAAAAAGACCACAGAAAGACAGACCTCATATGCAAAGTGGACACAAACAAGGTTACTGTGTGTGAAACAAAATCCCCTTGATTTTTTGTGATAATACTTTGTACTAGCACTGTATGTTTTTTACTTTATGGAGAGGTTCTGACCCAAAACAACTGCAAAAGCCTTATCTTGTATTAAATTTACAGTACGTTATACTGCTTCTCCAGAACTCCTCCAGATGATCTAAAAATAAAAACTCCTCCAGGTGACATAATCTGGAGTTTTTCCTATAGAAGTAGCGACGTATTTTAATATGGGCATTCGTGTACATGTACTCCCCAAACTAGAACCATAAAAAGTAAGATTAAAATTAGTGAAGTCTTCATTTAACAAATAATCAAACTTGTTAGCAAACAGTTTGCTATTTCCACATCCCACAGATATTGAGAAATATCAGTTATATGGAGCAATCATGAACACAAGTTCACTTTCTCTCGGTTTTCTTTTCTTTTCGGTCTTCGTAAAGTCATATGGAAATATCTGGCTCTTTAGCTGCTAAATGCTCCACTATGTTCACAAGCTGGTTGCTAACTGTCTGCCGATTGATGCTGAGCAGGTAGTGTGCTGTGGGTTTTTAAGAGCTTTTTCAAAGAAAACACTCGTGGATTGCTCTATTGTTGTGTTCAGACATTCCTCCAAAAGTAGTAAAAACTGCCTTCAGACTTTTAAATGAGCGTAGCATGTCAAAGGGGCTGATGTGTTCTGGTATACAGTCATTCAGGGAAAGTCGAGGTGAATTTCAGCTCTTTGATCATTTTTCTCCACAGATCATATTTCGCTTTGCTCTTGCTCTCTTTAAGTACAAAGAGGAAGAGTTTTTGAAGTTACAGGATTCAACAGCCATCTTTAAGTATCTTCGTTACTTCACTCGCACAATCCTGGATTCAAGGTACAGTAGCTGCGGCTTGTTTTTGTATTTGTTGTCATGCACATGAACACGACATATCTGAGGGCAATGTCTGTGGTATTATGGGGGAAGATAATTAACCTTGGAATAGGTGATCATACATCCTTCTTGTGTGGCTGCAACAAGCATTGAAGTTAATAAGTAATTATCCTTCTCGTATCAGAACAGTAGATCAGGATCACTAGTCCTTGACTGGGAAACATTAAATGCACAAAGTGACTTCAGTTTACAAAACAAGATGTCAAATTGAAACCATTCTAGACTGACGAGACTATGTCTTTTTTTATTCTCTTCTTTTTTCCAGGAAGCTGATGAACATTGCATTTGTGGACATGAATCCCTTCCCCTTGAGGCAAATCCAGAACCGCCGCTCTTTCCATCTGGAGAAAGTCCGTCTGGAGTTGACCGAGCTGGAAGCAATCAGACAGACCTTCCTCAGGGAAAGAGAGACAAGTCAGGATCGAGGAAGCTTCAGTGATGATGAGGAGGATAATTAACTTTAAGCTTAAGCACATTTCCTTCTAGTAGCTTAAGTATGAAGAGAAAGTGGTCTTTCCACACACCAGTGATGTGTTTTACTATTGTAAAGGGATTTATTTCCCAGTGTTGATCTTTGCATCAGCACTGGAACAATCAACTTCATACAAATGTTCAGGAACAATACATTACAGACCAAATTTCTGCTGTCTACTTTTAATTTCTATCAGTATTCCTGATGCCTTATTTGCTGTGTGTTGTGTTTACGTGATGGCCAAAATCACAGTGTCCAATGGCTCTTCCTTAAATCCTCAAATGCCAAACTCAACATTTTAGTCCAAATCAGTATTTTAAACAGCATGGCTGTCATTTTTTGATAATTTTTGCCTGCTGAAGGAATTATTTTTACTTGTGTTTTCCTTTGTGCCTCCAGTTCCTTTCATGAATGTTTATGTAAGTGCTTTTTTATATCCACATTGCCACTCAACAACACATATTTTGTGTTTGAACCCTGTGTCTCTTTATGCACTTGAATCACTCCTGCTGAAAATCAGATTTTGAGCCTTCTCATCACTAGGTCATTTCAAAATTGTACATATCATTTCAGCCTAAAGGTGGGTGGGTTTGCGGTTCAAAAGAAAACATGGAAATATTTACCGTCAAAGCTAGGATTAAAAAAAACAACATTCTCATGAGTTACCATTACCGCTTAAACAATGTGTGGAATAGTTTGGAGAATGCTAATATCTGTCTTAGGATTCAGGTTAAATAACTAGAGGTGCGTGAGTGAAGCCATCATACGAACGCTGTCAGCCACTATTGTCTTAAGTCATGTTGGTCCGTCCAGTTTATCTGGCTGTATTTGGAAGTAACACTCTTAATATTGACAAGTTAGTACATCGCTTTTTGTATCAATGTGTTTAAGAAACAATGTGTTTAAGGTTCTTAAATGTCGTCAAAGAAAAGTTCTGTTTTGCACTTTCATTTGTACTTAAACTTTAAACTAAACTGCAGAAGAGCCACAGGATTTGTTTGTAGAGTGTTCAATATTTGCTTTGCCTTCAAAACAACATATCAGTTGATCTCTACAAATGATTATCCGACTTTATGATGATTATATATTATAATTACTCTATAATCTGTGTGTTTTATTAGCCCTTAAAATGGTCCTGCCTCAGATTACTGTTCTTAAATTGGTTGATTTGTTTTTGCTTTGTTTTTTCCAAAACATTAGGGATTTTAGCTTTGATGTTTCCCTGGCTAAAACCGAGATGTATTTGCATTCATTGTCCTCAGTGTGGCAGTATAACATTTATCTCCACTTCGTTCACATCCTCCACACAGTTCATTTTTTTCTCTATAATGGTGAATTGGTGCTTGGAATCAATGTGTCAACATGATTATTGTGTGAAAGAGGTTTTTAAAGAGATAGGTTAACATGTCTACGTATGTGTGTGTAGCATGTTTCGTCCTTGACATCCAGGTACCCAGAGATGACATATGACTTGCCTAGCACTGTGACGCTTGCTCAGTGACTCCCTCACAAATATTCCACACATTAAGTCTTGCTAATGAAGACGCCATGTTTACATCTGGTCAATCAATAATGTTGAACGTTGTTGTTAGAATGAGAATCTACAACAGAGGGACAAGTACGTTTTCTCACTTAGCCTTTACATTTGTGTGCTGGTGTATTGTTTACAACTTGTTGTGGTGTTTCTTTGTTTCAGTTATTTGTTTGGTTACCTTGTCGACCACCTTTTTCTGCTACTGAAATTCTGCAGAAGCATCTTTAACACTTGGACTTGTGAACTAATAGCAGAGTTCCTTTTGTTATGATGATGGAAATTACTTGTGGATGTTTAAAATGAATTTGTTTTCATCATGAGAGCAGGTCTCTTTAGAATCTAAATTGCATTGTCATGCTTGATCATTTTAAGAAAAAAAAATTCTGTTTTCAGAAGTCCACTGATTTCCCCAAATAGCTCATATGGTAGGTTTCAAGGTTAACACATTTCAGTACAGAACCTCTTATTGTAAGCCTGGTTTGTATGCATTTTCCGTGTCTTCTGTCATGTTATTTTCACATAGAATAAGCTATGTTTTCTCTTTTTTCCCTTTTGCCTTTCCCAGCAGTATATTGCACAAGTGTAGAATTACTTCAGTATATTATAAGGCACTTCAATTTTTGTATGTGAATCTTTACATCTTGTTCATTGTTAATCGAATCATTTAATTGCAAGGCTTGTATGTTACAGACAAAAGTATGCACCACTGTATGTTTTGTAATACCAATTAAAAGACAAGTTCAATATAAGGTAGTTGACTAAGTTTGTTGTGTATCAACTACAGGTGTTCAGACAAGAAGCAGACAAGAAGCAGACAAAAATAGCTTGATAAATAATCCTCAGTTCCTTAAATGCTGGTGCAGACCTAACACCAGATGCGCCCGTCATCTTTATTGATAGTCTGCTGCAGCCCTTCAGCACTTTCATAATAGAGCCATCAGAGGGAGGGACTTGTGCACACACAAAAAGTCTGATGAGGCTGCTGTAAGTGACAGAAAACAACAAAGTCAGGGAAGGAACAGTTTGGTAACTGAACTGCAGCTATGAGGAGACCAGACCAGCTGTAGGAGACGTGGGAATTGATACAAGTTTCTCATTAGCACTGTAACTGAGAAAAGGTAAGACAAGGTTTATCTGCAGCCGGTTTTGTAGCTGCTTAATGTATAACATAAAACTTCACAGGAAGTTTGTGGTATTTCAGTTTGTGTTTTTTCTCTTCAAATTTTATGCACTTAGATTTTCCCTTCAGTATTATACAGATTCAGTGTTTTTCATATTCTGCTTTAGCAGTACAAGTCTTGGATATAGACTATAAAGAATATGTTGCTGCTGGCGTAATTATTTTCTGCCAGTTAATGTTTC
This sequence comes from Ctenopoma multispine, assembly GCA_034779795.1. NCBI lineage: Eukaryota > Metazoa > Chordata > Actinopteri > Anabantiformes > Anabantidae > Ctenopoma > Ctenopoma multispine. The sequence continues at coordinate 13,696,779 of JAUYWH010000024.1, forward strand.
CCAACAAAGGCAAATTCCGCAGATACCCTGTCCTAATTACCCAAAATGTTTTTTTCATTTGTAATCCTGTAATAAGCAAAACAACTAAACACTGTTAATCTGCTTTACTTGGCAACATTGTATGAGTTCTACTTTTAACGGCAATAAGTATTTAGACTAGTTAAAGACAGACTAAGTGTACTTTTTATTTCCCTAGCTGGTCAAGGTTTAGGGTTTAGGCTTTCTCAACAACAAGGTGAAAGTTGGTACAGCTCTGAGATGAAATACTTTACAGCACGCTAGGACATGTAGTAGACATTTTCATCACTTCAGTCAGAAATCAACAGGAACGCCTCTCTGTGTCAGCAGCATTTGCACTTGTGGAGAAAAGGAAGAAGACAGCTCAACAGACAGGTCGAGAGGCTGAAGTGGTGCATATAAGAAAGATAAACTACATAAATGAAGACACCTGGAATGGCGGTATTCAAGCAACAGAATGTGGCAGATTTCTATGATATTGGAGAGACACTAGGAAGGTGAGTCTTTCTCAAAACTGCTTAATAAACATGTACAGTACAGAATGTTTATTAGGAACTTTTAGAAAATGACCCCCCTAACTTTGCATGAATCAGAGTGTGATTCATCTCTCCACTGCATGCCTCAAAGCAGTATTCGTGGATACAGACCTTGTGTGTGTGTACATAGGTATGCAAACAGCTGGCCTGTTTAATCTTGAAATGGGGAGTGTGTGAAAGTAGGTTGGAGTTTACAGCAAAGGGAAAAAGCAATATAAGAATAAAAAAGCTCTATTTGGCTATGATATGTTTGATTCACTAAAAAGACCAAAATTAGGTTAGCTGCATTTGGAAAAGTTGACTCTGCATGGTGGATAAGTGTGTTGAATTTGAATGTTGAGGAGTGTTAATCAAGTGCAGACATCAAGGAAAAGGGAAATACATTAAAGGAAGTTGACAGACTGCAATATGAACTGAGGAAGCTACTAATTTGTTTTGTACGTAAGGACACCTTGGACATGTGCAACACTTGTTAACAGATAAAAAGTGTGAAGGTAAAGCATTTGACCTGCTAAAACTATACTGCTGCTGGCCATTTACTGTACAGCTTCTTTGACACACCCTGACAGGACAAACCATGACCTGCTGTTTAATCGGGCGTTCCAGCTGCAATTATATGTACAGTTTTATTGTATTGTACATGGTGGTCATGTATTTTCCTTCATATAGAAAACCATCTTTGAATGAAACCATTGCTAGTACACATAAGTACTCAATGTTCTGTAGTTCTGTGCTCAAATGTACTAGGTCAAATTTGCTGTTTGGTTTTTTTCTCTTTTCTAGGAAAGAGCTACAGCATACCTGGACTAAATACATTTATTAACAACACAGTGACATTTACAAAATTGCTACATTGTGGTAAATTCATGGTTAATAAAAAGACAAAACAAGTGTTATACTTGTCATAGCCTGGCAGATCCAAAGTTGTACTGATTTATGGTTTCTATCTCATCTATAAACGGTTAATGCTTGATGCTTTCTAAATTAATAAAGAATTACCTGTCAACCTTTTAAAGTTCTTTCTGAGGTGTTTATGTATTTAAAAACTCTTTATTAACCTGTTATGAGGTTGCAGAACTGGAAAATAATATCAGATGAAATACAGTGTGAAACTGTGTCATTCAAAGCCTGACAATAGTCTTAGTTGTGGTTCAGCAGAAAAGTTTTTACAATTAACAAGGAAGACACAGATGTGATGTGAGCTATGTACATGCTCAGCACTGTCTTGAGAAACAGAAACTGAGCTCTTGTGGTTAAAAGCCACAAATATTTGCGACCCAGGAGACTTTTTCAGTCAAAGAACATGTTTGAGTATCAGCATCGCTAATTCAGCCTCTGGAGTTTTCACTTGTAGTTCTTCTGCCTTTTTGTGACAGCTTTCGAGTGAGTTTTGGAGGTTGCAGCCCACCCCGCCCAGAGTTTGCAAGAGCCTCATGGGTTCAGACCTCTGTGTTACTCAGTCATCCTCTTAGGAGGGTGGGGAAAGTTTGAGGAAGGGGGTCAAAATCTGATTTAGTGTTTATGGTGTTCTGTCCTTTATGGAACTGTTGAGCCATTTGCTACAGGAAAATCAATTACTCATAGTGTCCCTCTGCTGACAGAGTTTGATGTCACACGACCCCCCACACAGTTGTATTCAGTGTTTATTTCCACTTCTAATGGAGGGTTTGGGGTAAACATATCTGTAAAACAATCTTTTGCTTGTGATGTGACGTATTTAATGACAACTGTCTTACCATGTCAGTGACACTGGTGATGACACACAGTAGGAAATGATGAACCCACAGCTGCCACTGGCCCTCCCAAGAAATTGGTGAAAACATGATAAGCTGGTAAGCAAGTGACCATCCAGGCAGGCAGATGGTAGACTGCTAGAACTCTAGCTGTCAAAGACAGCTTCCTCTCTATGTTTTGTGAGGAATTGTATACCTTTACCACTGCTCTTATGAGATAACAGATGCTGTGGTTGCCATGAATAAAAAGAAACACATCTTCGCTTGTTTTTGTTATGTACTGAAAAAACAAAACAAATCACAGGATGCACAGTTGGGGCGGAAGTGCCATTGTCTTTGCGTGCCTGAACAAAAGCAAAATTCTTGTAAACTTCCTCCAAATTTTGAAACTGGTAAAACCAACACTTACATCATAGTGGGTATGACACTATGATGACTCCTTCACATTTCACATAGGTTACAGAACATGGTGTTTTTGTCCATTCTGGCAGATTGGTTTTGCGTGTTGCAATTTGTTGGTTGTTCTGTCAGGTTGTTCACCATTTTTTTCAGGACTAAAATATCAAAACAAATATTAAGTGGATTTCCATAAAAATTTTGAACGTTAGGAATTTTTGTGCCCCAGGGGATGAATCCTACTGGCTTTTCTCTTAGTGCCACCATGAGTTGAGTTTTGGGTTTTTAGTCATTGCCATGATAATAACCAGTAGTTATGAGTAGTACAATATTTGTAATTCCCAGCAATACCTGGTACATTCATGCATGAGAAATACATTAGAGAAATGTTTTCAATTTGCAGAAGTTTATTTTCTTTGGGCAGTGATGCATATTTAAGGCAGAAGTGATCACAAATTGGACGTGTTGAAGTGAAAAGAACTGACAGTCACCAGGTGACTGATGAATGCAGAAAAGAGCTAGAGTTTCTTCAAAGAGATTTACTGTACATGGTTTATCTATAGCATGCATGTACAAGACTCAGGGCAAGAATGAATGTCAGCTCTGGGGAACACACATTCCTGCTGTCTGAGTGGGTGAAAAATGTAGTTATTCAGTTATTCAGTGCAGCCTAACAGAGGGAACTCCACGCAGACCTCTCGGACATTCCCGGAGGTCCAGTTTGTTAGAGGTCATGTTTCTGTCAGCAAACACTTGTACAGCCAATGCTACTCCGCAGATTCTCTATAGGCATTTCACATCACTTTAAAACCAACATAACTCTACAGTATTAGTATGTGGGTTTATTTGTTACACTACATAGTACATAGTAATCTTCTTCTGATTAAAGCTGGTTCTTTAGAACTTCCTTCACATTTGATGTGCAGAAGAAGGGACAGGGCTCCGTCAATTATGAATCTGGCTTTCTTTGTCACGTTGCCCCAGAGGTTGGCCTTTTGAGAAATGTGTTTAAAAATTGGGCCGGCGCCACTTGTCGGCATTCCTCCAACCTTGGCTGCGGATAATGACCTTCAGCTGTTGGAAGTGGAAACACTGTAGAGAGATGGTCCTTTCAGCCTCAGTGGCCGGCTTAGAGCTAAGACAGCCGGCACGCCTGGCCTGTGGTGGAAAACCGCTCCCAGCATCACAGCTCTCTCTGCTGTTACTCTACACCTCATAACAATATGAAAGCCCCTTCCACTAATACTGTTGCACTGATGCTACACTGTCTTGCATTTAGGCTGCAACCATCAACGGTGGTGGTGTGTGTGTGTGTGGGGGGGGTTATTCTGTTCAGTCTTGCTTATTAGGCAAAACAAACCCATTGTTGCTGCCTCTGAAAGCAGGGTATTTAATGTCTGTTTTCAATGAGTGTCTTAACCTCCTCTTCAGTTCAAACATCATCATAAACATCTCTGACATGGTCAGGGATGTCTCAAGGGTGGAGCTCTCTTGTGAATAGACCAGAAAGAGGGAGCATTTGAGATACCATATTCCTTCTCTTCATCACTCCACCCGACCTCATTTTTCCTTTTACAGCATGTTTGTGTGTTTGAGTGTTTGAAGACCATTATTACAATGTACACCACACCCCCAGACTCTCTCTGCTGCTCTGCATTCTCTGTTCAGACATGTTTGCACTGGAATCTGATCTTGATGGTGTTTTCTTACCTGGGGTGGTGTGGTTCAGCGGATACCTATCTAGAATCTGGAAGCTCTTCTAAAGTGTGAGTTCTAAAGAGTTCTGATTTTATTAGACACACACGAGAAGCAATCCTCTAAATAGGTGTAGAGTCAATTCACAACAAGTGCCCTGAAACTAAAAATACTTGACATTTGTGAACCACATGCTTTTGGTTTTTTTGAGACCGTGTAGGAAGTATTATCTGAGATCATACAGGGTAGCGTTTTAGTTGAATAAAATTGGAAGTTGTGCATTGAGATTAATGTCTTGCGTGGTAAAAATATAGCTCAGCAACTGTTTTGTTGTTGTTGAGAAAGGCAAATGTAATAAGAGGCTTAGTGTCTTGCGTGAGCTACTGTCATATGTGATTGTAGAACTGAGTAAGCACACGACAGGGTGTGCCTGTGAAAGAGCAAACTGGGTCACCTGTGCCACAATACTGTGGTGAAGGACAAACTAAAAAAATGACTATGGTTAATTTGAACCACAACACTGATTACTTTTTATTTAGCAAATAAAGATAAAGTGTTAACTGGTATTTATGTGAAATAAGTTGGTATCCATATGCTTTTAGACTTGTGTCTTTATTGCAGCCAATATCCATTACCCCCTTATGTCCACTCTTCTTTTCTGCCCACTCCTCCTGAGCCTCTTCTGCCTTCTCCTCAAGAGCAGCAGAGACATGGCAGGTGAAGAATGAGCCTGTGTGCAGTCCTATTCTTAGTCCCCCAGACACCATGATGATAGTGGACATCATGGTGTCTATTGATAGCCTCTCAGAGCCATGGAATCTGTGGGTGGATAGTTATGTCCATAATGCTTACAAGTTACTATGTGTTCTCTGTGTGTTCTTTCACAACACAACACATACGTTGCTTTTCAGAATCTGTAAACATAAATTTCATCCAACTATCTTTGTTGCTATTCTGTATACTTGAATGTTCTTGTATACTAAATGTTCATCCACTTTGTCTTGTCAAACACGATGTTCCCCTTCCCCACCCCCCAGCTCTGCCACCACACTCACCCTCATCTCTTCCTGTGTCTTATATTACTGATGAATCAACGACCAAAAGAGATGTGTTCACAGTCTGAATGTATGGAGTGGGTAGGTCAGCCCACAGCAGCAGTAAAATCAGCAGGAGTGGCAGCAGGCTTTGTCAGGTCTGAAATTATGAGTGTTGGTTTGAAAATAGAAGATACTCACAACATATATTTACATGGGCGATGGTGCTAGAACATACTTTCACACTTCTTATTATAAAAGAAAAATGTAAAATTAATCTGTAGTTATGTTAGGAGAGAGTAACAATAGAAGCAATTCACTGGGGGCATCATGTCACGTATTTTAAAACTAAATTCAGTCTGTGTCTGCTCAGGATTTCTCAGTATTTAAACTCATTAACTAAATGCCTCACCCACATGTTAATCAGCAGTAACATCCAAAGCATGAGCACACTGAAATGTAAAACAATGGTCCACCGAGAAAGCCATACCTCCGTTGTGAAGTATTCAGAGTTTGGGGGATTTTTTTAGTAGGCTGATCACTTGAGGATGGCTAGAAATTTGGCAGGAAGGCTGCAGGAGTGGGAGGACTGCAGCTCTGTCCACACTGCTGCCCTGTCTTATTGTTCTTTGTCTGGCTAGGAAACAGGAAGTGATGGATTAAACCTCAATATTTCAGCTGGTTTTGACACACTGCTTCCCCCCTTAAATGTCTCTTCACCCTTAGCTACATCCTGATGTTCACTGTTAGAATTTCATTAGAAGGTTAAGTGTTAATTATTTGCCACTCTTTTCATACTTGTTCTTGTGTCTACAGTGGGCAGTTTGCTATTGTCAAGCGCTGCACAGAGAAGAGCACAGGCAATGAGTATGCAGCTAAGTTCATCAAGAAGCGCGTGAATCATCCCAGCAGACGAGGTGTGAGTAGAGAGGAGATTGTGAGGGAAGTGAGCATCCTGCAGGAGCTCCAGCACCCCAACATTGTATCGCTGCACGATGTGTACGAGAACCGCACAGATATGGTGCTTATCCTTGAACTGTGAGTCACTGCAACATTTAACAACAAATTATAATATACACAGTTAAAAAGTACAGATTAACTTCATGCTTCTTAGTTACAATTTTTTTAATTTCTACACAGGTGACATTTTTTTAATAAAAAAACTTAATGTCAGTGTACAATTCAAAGTTGTGTCCCCATTGATTCATAAGGACAAACTAACTCAAAACAAACTCAGCAAGTTACCACAAACAAGCAGATCTTAATTCCAGGAGAGCCTTTGATTCAGACAATCTGCTTCCACAGTATGAGTCACTGAAAAAGTGTGTGCATGTGTTACAGGGTCTCTGGAGGAGAGCTGTTTGATTTCTTGGCTCAGAAGGAGTCTCTCTGTGAAGAGGAGGCCACTCAGTTTATTAAACAGGTCCTAGACGGCGTCCAGTACCTCCACGCCAGGAGAATTGCACATTTTGATCTAAAGGTACAACATACTCCTTTAAGCTATATTTATCTGAATATGAAATTCTTCATTTCCATAGCAACCTTCCTTTTATGTATGACTGAGCAGAACAGCAGAAGTGAAATATATTATATATAGCAGGTGTGTAGTATACGTATGTGTCATTATAGTCTTGCTTATCTGAAATACACACCCTTCCTGTTTTCTGTAGCTTAAGTCCAGTCTCTCAGATACAGTCACCACAAGGTTATCCATCACTTTCACAGAGCAATGTGGGCTATGCTGTTCTCCGAATGTCACTATCTTGCTTTTCTGCAACTGCTGCTCCTTTCCAATCTTGACACTTTTTGTATGGCAATAAAGGAAAAGTGAAGGACCCAGTCTCCTGCTAGAGACTGTGACCTTCAGTTAACAATGACAGCTTTGTGCAATAATTACTGCACAGTTTCTGCAAAATGTTGAAGTTGTCTGTCCAGTCAATGAAGATGTTACAGAGACTGTAAGCTTTAAATTCCCTTAAAGGAATTCAGAATAATAGAACAAATTCTGAAATGCTTGCCTGTATACTAAATATAAGTTATTTTAGCACAAAGGCTGAAAATGGGGGCAAAAACAATCCACATACTTGCACATCTGAAGCTTCCAGGGGTTATGTGCCAAACTATTTACCAATTATTTATTGACCAATAACTCCTTGTAGTCTCCACTGAGTTCATGGTAACTGATTCTGACCAAGAAATATGCACAAAATGGATGATCACTTATATACTTGACTTTTGTAGGGATGAATAAAGGGCAGAAAGTTACCATTCAATTAATTATTTTAGCTTAGTGGGTATTTAGTTTCTTTGCTTTTAGATTTTGTTACTTTTAGACAGACTCAGTTTACAGTAGCTGTTAACCCCTTTCCATGTCTTTGTGCTAAGCTACACTAAGTTAGCAGGCTGTTAGTTTGGGCTTCGGGTTGAGAGTATGTTGTAGTGTCAGGCTTTTCATCTGAGAGTGACCAAACCAACTTTCCAAATGTTGACTGTAATGTTATAACACCACTATGAACTTAATTGTTTTCTTTAATGCTCACACAAAAGGCAGCTCTCATCAGGTAATTATTTATTGTTGTTTATATATTATACAATCTTGAGATTAGAGGAAATCTGCTGACAAATGTGATTCTCTGTTTTGTTCTTTGTGCATTCTAGCCTGAAAATATAATGCTGCTAGACAGGAACGTTCCTCTACCTCGCATAAAAATCATAGACTTTGGACTGGCACGCAAAATGGATGCTGGGGCTGATTTCAAAAACATTTTTGGTACCCCTGAATTTGTTGGTATGTGATTTTATTGAGATATGTTTGCACTGTTGGACATTTTAAGAGAGGCCTTGATGTGTGGAGAGGCAATGTTGTGATGCGTAAGTGTGTGCTGTCTATTTTCAGCTCCAGAGATAGTCAACTATGAGCCACTGGGATTGGAGGCAGACATGTGGTAAGTGCCTTTAATTACCTCTGACTGTGCAGCCTTCCATACAACAGGCTGTAGTTTGGATAACTTTAGATTAACTTTGTGCTGTTTTTCACAGGAGCATTGGAGTCATTACATATATACTGTAAGTTGCTGATTTATTATTATGGATAGTAATTTTAATGAACGTAAGAGATTATCGAGAAAGGTTAATAATAAAAGTCAGTGTACACACTGAGTGAATGTGATGTTGTTGCAGTTTGAGCGGGGCGTCACCTTTTCTTGGTGACTCGAAGCAGGAAACGATGGGAAACATCTCAGCAGTTAACTATGACTTTGATGAAGAGTTCTTCAGCAATACGAGTGAACTGGCCAAAAGCTTTATCAGGCAGCTCCTGGAGAAGAACACAAGGTAACATTTATGTGAAGGCCAAAGGTCTCGTCTGACTATTCCAAAAGCCCCGCATTAGAGGTTTGATTGTTGTAAATCTTAAGCACATTATATGTGCAGTCCTGATCCATATGAGAATGAAAGACAAAAATCTAGAGCAAGGATTTGAGCACAGTTGTTATTTGTACACAGTGTGATTCACTTACTAAAACTAGCTAAATAAATATTACTTATGCTGTGAACCACAGTAATAACATCATACAAAACACTGTGTACTAAAAATACTTAATAGTTAATATGATCTTGGTCTTGTTGTTTAACAACGTTTTCCATTTAAATCCACCTCCAGGAAACCAAATATTCATGTGCATGTTATACGGCTTTAAACAGACAATATTCCTGTGAGATTCACATGACTAGCCATTATTCTCTATGTCTGATAGTTGATTAGTGTATTTACTCAGCTGTATTTTCTTCTTCTTTCTCTCATCATTTTAGGAAACGAATGACCATACAAGACGCCCTAAACCACCCTTGGATTAAGGTATGCACTTATAGCATGTTTGGTGTTCTCATACATAGTCATTACTCCAGCCAGACATGTTAAATAACATGTAACAGTTGATGTCAAACTGGGTGAGAGGTTTGTTTGTTGTAGGAAGAAAAAAATGACTACAGGTTCAAATTCCCACAGTTCACACCCGCCAACTGAAAGGCTTAGCCTCTGAGTCTAGTTTATCACAGTAACTGAATGGTATATTGTTTCCGTCACTGCAACTTACCCCTCCTGTGGGAATTTTTTTGACTCCCTTCACCTATCTTAGCTGTCTTTTACACAAACGATAACATCGGAAACTTTCAGGCATCAACATAAAGCAAGATCTCACTAGTTATGTTTTTAATGGCATGGATGTTTAACAATCTGCAATGTTGAAGACATCTACTCCAACATTGTCTGCTGAAATGCATGGAAATGGTGTTTTGCTGTGGATTCTTCATCGTGTTTGGATACGTAAGCACAAACCCAGGAAACAAAACACACTCAACAGGAATGTCTGCTGTTTTTTGACACTCTCACCTGCCATCGCTTTTGCTGCAGAGTCATACACTAATCCTACAGTGCCACGCCTGCTGGGATATTCATCATTACATGTGTTTTTCAAAGACAATGAGACAACCTCTTACTTAGTCTCCCCCATCCATCCTTCTGTCTCAAGTCCTGTGGATCCACAGAAGAAGCCTGTGCCGCCCCTGAGGCTGAGAAGAAAGCAGAACAGCTCAAGACGATGCGCCTGAAAGAGTACACTATCCAGGTGCACTCAAGCATGTCACAGAACAACACATATGCCAACTTTGAGCGTTTTGCCCATGTGGTGGAAGAAATTAGCCTGATGGAAACAGGCCTATCAGAGGTATCAGGATCCCACCACACTCTGCAGGGTGACATAGAGGCCCTGCTCTCCATCTACAATGACAAGGAGGCATGGTACAAGGAAAAGAGTGAGACTGCAAGAAAGCAGCTCTCAAAGGTCCATTATGAGTTTCATAAAGTGGAAGCTGCCAGAAAGCTGCTGCGGGAGGATATAAGCGCTGTAGATGTCAGTTTGGAGAGTATCAGTAGGAAGTACAATCAGAGGCAGAGCCAGATAGACGCTCTGAGGCAGGAACTGAACTCTGAATTGCAGTGGATGCAGGAAACGATGAGCTCTCTGCATCCACAAGGAGCCAATGGTATGCAATCCACAGCAGCAGTCTAAATATGGGCATGAGGCAGGCGCTGAAGGAGCTTCTGCATCAGTCCTGTGGAGGAGAAATGTGCCATGAGGCCAAACGGCCACTCACAGGGTCTGACTAGCACATACAAATGAAGACACACGTTTATTGACACTAAATGAACATGTTTTATTTTTTTAATGGTGCTGTTGGAATTCAACATGTCATGTTGTCTTTGACAGAAACAAATGCCTTTGAATGTATAGCTCCATACTTTGTATTTACTTTATTTACATATTTTGTCCTGTGTACAAAGTTAAAGGAATAGTTAGTGTATGACCAGACATTTATGGGAATATGTTCATTTACTTAAGCTTCATATTTAATGGACAGTTGTGATTCCTTTTAATTGCATAGTATGATTATAGCTCAACATTAGGAATAGATTATTTCTATTGACTGTTTCATTTAATTAATTAGTTTAATTAATGTTTCTACTGTATCAGGAAAACATGAAGACTCAGAAACAAACCACAATTTTTTTCATGGAATGTATCAGAAATTTTTATTTTTTTCATTGCATTTTTTAATCTATATGTTGGTATTTTGGTTATCCACAGTTATATATTTGTAAAATAACTTTTCTTTTTTTATAAATTTAATTTTATGGATTTCTAATGAAGGTTGAATTTATTTATTTATTTATTTATTTTAAAACAATTTTTTTCTTTGAACTGTTGAATGAGCTAACAGGAAACACAACATATGATAAGAGCTTCGGTGTTTAAAAATGTGTGATCTCATTATCGGTGCTTTTTAGCAGTTGCAGTTACTCATGTGAACAGACAAAGATGTTTGTGTGTTTACCTTTGATGTGCACAGTGACATTTTTACTGGCAAAAACAGTGAAATAAATATGCATCATTTATAACATGTATCATTTTCAAACTGATGGTTTTATCTGCAAGTTTCAGTCTATTTCCTGTGGTATTATAGATTCCAATGATTGGTGAAAACCAAACAGACATTTTAGCATCCTGTCTATGAACTTTAACATTAACATGAAAGATACTTCCTCTGCCATTTTGCCTCCTTTTGTTTCTCTGCAGCCTCTGAATTCCAGACAAGCCATGGTGAAGAGGTTGTCAGTGATAAATCTGGATAACTTTAAGAGACAGTATGCTAGACGCAGATGGAAGGTAAAGTACAGAATTTGAAGCACAGCTGGATTCATTTGTTACAGTGAATCAGGATTCTATAAATAATCTTACTCATTTTTTGATTTTGTGTCTCATATTATTCGCTCCTGTCTGTTCAACAGCTGTCCTTTAGAATTGTGGCTCTGTGCAACCACCTAACTCGGATCATGAAGAAGGGCAATGACCTGCCTGACCAGGACAAGGTAAGAGCAAACTGCTGCAAAACTAACAGCAATAAATTTGTTTGGACAACTAACAACGGTTTTTCTACAAAAGATTAAAAGATTACAAAAGATTAAAATGATTTTAAGCAACAACCAGCAGTTAAATCTATATCAATAATTTTGTCCAAAGCAACTTACAATAAGCACATTCAACCGTGTCAGAACAAAACTAGATATCATCCAAAAATGTAGTGCAAGTGTTTTATGTGAGCAATGAGTGCTCTAACCCTAAACAAAGAGAAACAGGCTGTCTGTCTCTGTCCAAAGGTAACAAATCCACCTACTTGCACCTCTAAAGCTCAATTATAATCATAGTAAAATCTCATTTGTTTAGTTCATACAAAAACAAAACAGGGTTTTATGTGGGGTTATTTGCCTAACTATTGGTCTTGCCATGACGTTACTAGGCACCCATCAGAGAGACCATTATTTTGTGCAAAAATGAAAAATCTTAGCTATCTTATCAAATTATCTTCCCAAGAAAGAGAAAAAATAGATTTTTGAAGATGTTAAACATTTTCTTTATGTATACTGTGATAATTACAGCAGATTGTTTTGCTCTGTAGTGTTAGTTTGCAGTCATTGTTTGGGGATGTGCAGCTACAGTCCTTCCTATCTGCGATTATGGCACAGCTGTTTCTGAACACCTTACACCTTTTTTTTTTCAGAGGGATTGTGAAAGTGACCAAGAAGAAGAAGTTTTTAAGAGAAGACCACGAACCCGAAAGAGAAGCAGCACTTCCTGAAACAACCACAGCATTAAATGTGTTGGTCGGTGTTCACATTGCAGCACAGTTACTCTGCACCTTTGTGACACTTTGCAGCTGTAACGTGTCGTAAAGGATCAGCTTGAGTATCTGTATGACTGCATTTTTATCAATCCGGGCAACTTTGTTTGTCTGTTTGTCTTTTTCTCCCACAAAACCAGCATCATTTGCTGTATGTTAAGTCGCATCTTTCCATTTTTAAATGTGAGCTACTGTTTTCTGGCATAAGAACTATTTCATTGTTGACAGGAACTGAAAAATACATGTTCGCACATATACAAAGATGGACAGCTTCCTCTAATAACTGCAGTCTTAAAAATCCCTCCAATGCTTGATATCTGATAATTAAACTGTTAAATTATTTTCTTGTCACTGTGCTGGCTGCATGTGAGGATTCACAAAAGATGTATTGTGCAATGTATTGACAGATAAAAGGGTTTAGTACTGCAGGATAACAAGATCATATCAGTTCTTCGTAACCAAATGTTTACATGTCATTCTGCTAAGAAACATCAGTGTTTGTGTACGGTTAGCAAATAATATTTAGCATATACAAGAGTAATTACCTGAAGCCTGTACATTATAGACACAACATTATACAGTGTGTACTGTAGGACGTTATGAATCTCTGTAAATTACTCATGTCCAATGGGACAATTGTATTTCATCTTATGAATATATATAAACATTTGCGTTATGTTACATACACATGTAAAAGGAATTTTACAGTTGAATTGTAACAAAAAGATTAGATCTTATTGTACGTTGATGTATTTATGGTGTAAATATATGTAACTGTCAGCCAAATGTCTTAAGTTCAGTGTACTTCGTATTTTAGCTCATTAAAATGATAATTCACTGTTTCCACACTCTGTGCACTACTTTTTATTGAAAATGAATGAGCATTTTGTTTGTTTGTATGTTCCTGTGACTCTGAAAAAGACAAATACCACTGTTCAGCATCCACTCATTGTTATGGCACTTCTATTGATTTTTCATCAAGCTACTGGTCAATTAGTTAGTGTGACAACAGTAATGTTGTTTGGGCTCAGTTAGGCTGAAAGAGATTGAACGGATAATTTGACCTGAACTAAATACATTTGGCAGGGACACAATGTTGGCCAGTTCCACACAGATGGTATGAAAGGAGTCTGAATCAATCAATAGGTCAGTCTGAAATCGTTAAGCATGTCTGTGCTTCATCGTCAGCTTAATAATACAGGACATTTTATACATTGTATAAAATATATGAGACACTCAGATTTATAGTTATATTTTATATTTTATATACATAAATATTAGTGATATTATACGATACTTAGTACTATAGTTGCATAAAACTGGGTGAATCACTATGTTAAAAAAATCCAAATAAAGCAATACAGTTTGAAACATCAAGACTTTTAATCTACAATGAGGGTTAAGCTCCACAACCATTGGATTTTTCTGTCTGTGAAGATTCTCAGTCATCACGTGCTGTTCAGTGACAACAGGACTTGTCATATAAATGTTTTCATCAGTTCTGACTGGCTGGCTTGGAGTAGCAGGATTATAAAATCTATGAAGTCATTAGGGTGTTAACCCTGATGAAGCCTTTCATGATGAGAGGTTTAACGTCTTCAACAACTTAAAGCTAGTCCAGTTGCCACTGAACATCAACTGTGACACTGTAAAAATATGTGAAAGACAGTAGACATTACACATATTTTTACAGGTTCAGTAGTGGTGCCAGAACACTGACATAATATACTGTTTCACAAAATTTCATAGCTGTTGTCTTTTATTGTAACATCTGTCTGATGACCATGAGGCAGTTACATGATGATATATTAATGTAAGCACTTGTTAAAATGGTCTTTCTCAGGGCAATATAAAGTTAGCTCAAAGTCATAACTTTGACCTAGCTCGGGTCTATGAATAAAAACACTGTCAGAGAGAGACAGGCTGTGGTATGAGACCTCCAATTGAAGTAGAGAAGCCTCTTGCCATCACACTGACCTAGTGTACCTCCACCAGGAAGCTTGCAGTCGAAGTGGGACATTCTCTCTTTGTAGTACCCCTTCTTATGATGATCATAAATGCCATTCACTCTTTACATTTTATTTTACATTATGTTTTGTGTAAACCTGTCCACCAATTATGGAGACGGATGTTCAAGACACTGAACCCAAGTGGGGCAGGGCTGCTGCTGTTGGTCTGAAAGGCAGCTCAGTGTGTGTGTGAATAGGGGAATAGGAAGAAGTGTGAAGCACTTTAAGTACCAGTAGGTAGAAAAGTGCTATTTAAGGGCATTTACCATTATATTGTGTAAATACTAGTATTCAATAGATATGTATCTTACAATAAGGGGAAAATGTTGCAGAGCTAAACTTGCCACAGTCAGACTGAAATGGACAATATCACACTGCTAACCTTAAGGTAGCACACACATACTGTACATGTGAGTTACTGGAAAACATCTAGAGCCGATGTCATTTGTCTCCATTCAGTCTGATGGAGACTATCTCCAGGCTGGTGACTGTAAATATTTCAGCCATGTCTCACTGAAATAAGAGCTGAGTCCTTTGTAGCTTTGTCATTGGTAGAGAGTGAAACGGCATGCCTTCCAGTAAGACATTACAGTTAGCTCTGAAGCATCTCATGTAACAAAGTCACACTCGATATGTTTGGATTAATTCCGTCGTCCAACAGAAACAGGGTTATGGGATCATGGGATTCCAGCAGACTCACGATGTGGTGATGTGATGGATGAGTCGCTCACACAGATAAATAAGGCATGCTGTCAGAAATTATATGCTGCATGAATGTAATACAAAACTATGTCCCTCATCAGGAATTGCTGGACTGTGTGTTAGTTGCTGGACTGTGATGTGGTTAGTATGAGACAGACATAATTTAATTCTGACTAAGACCTTTACTGTAAGTCTCCTGCGCATATGTGAGATACAAGGTGACACTTAAAATCATATCATGGACATTTTATGATACTATAAAGCTGCCTGTCAAAATTACTCAACATCTTTATGTTAAACTATCCAAAACTATAAGATTTCTGCATTGATGACAACATCAAATATATGCTGAAAGTGCTTCATGATGCCTTTATTTACTCTGTGTTGAGATACTAGCAGCATTTAATTGCTTGTTTTTCTATAAACTGAAAAAGAAAAAGGTATCTTGCATCACCCTTACTGCAGTTAGATTATTTTTCTTTCACAGTAGTGCCACCTAGTGGGTAATTTATTTGTGTACTATATACATTTTTATTCACATGCTTTTGGGCCAACAATAGTTTACAGTAGTGTATATCTACAATAATCAATCTCAAGACACTTGAATATTACATGCATTACCTTTCAGTTCTGTTTTGTTTTTGAAATCCAGAATAATATGACTGATATTAAAGTTAGCTGTGTGCACAGTTAACAAATATCAACAATACATGTCCTGGACCCAGTGATGTATCTTTTTTTATGTAATGCATCTGATGCCGTATGATCAGTGAACAGAGCTGTCAGAGGACCTGACACAGGAGGCCGTGTAGCTCTGGAGACAATCATGACGGCATTATTCATTAATGCCAGGCTTTCACTTTATCTGTGTGATCATTAGGCCACACTTGTATGATGATCTCTGCAAATGAGCTCCTGGAGGCTGAGTCCATTATTCATACCTACAAGAGCACACTCTGCCCTCTATTCTTGGAAATGAGACTTAATGAAGGGGGGCCATATTTAGTCTCTATGCTCTTGATATCTCAGTGATCAGTGTGTCTGTGTTAGTGGTCTCATCCCACTCTATGCTTCATTTGTAGCAGTCTGTAGCTCCCTTACCTGCATGATTATACCCAAGGGAGATGACAGGCTTTGCTCATTAGGATACAGAGGATGGCTACTATGCACCTTTAAAGCAAAGCATGTCGTATGACTGGTTGACCTTTCATTAAAATTGTGTTTTGCAGCTGTAAGAAGAACTATGCATCTGACAAAGCTGCAAACTGTGTCACTGACTTATACAGACAGTTATATTGTCAGGCTGATATTTTGAAAGTACATCCAAATGTACCTATTTTTCCCTTCTGTTGGATCCAGGTCCATGTGGAGCATATTTACACCCAAAATGATGTGTGAACTGAACTAAAATGCTTCTTTTTTGTTCTTTTGTAGCATAGGAGAAAGTCTTCAAGGAAAATCAAAAACCCTCGAGATTTAGTTCTGTTTCTCTGCAGGTAATTAACTGGCAATGGTGTGAGCCTTTGATGAGGCCTTGCTCAGATAATTGGTCTCGCAGGCAATGACAGTGCACATTTTGAAAACTGCATAGAAATTAACCTATGAAAGATGACGTTAGAGTAAGATATTCTGGGGTGATGCACAGTGAGCAAATGAGCAAGTACAAATACAACATATTATTGCATAATATACTGTACTTTCAGCACTATGACAAAATATTTAATCCCCCCCCCCTTCTCTTTTTGTGTGTTTTTGCTTCAGAAAATACAATTATTATTTAAAACTTGTTCTTTGCGTTTGCTTAGGTTGCTTTTGTTTAGTGTTTGTTTGAAGATCCAGAACAGTCCAGTATGCAAAAAGAATAAATCAGGAGAAGCTCAGCTAGTTTTTCACAGCACTGTATTAATGATAAATTAATTATTATTTTTATAATTTCTCTACTTTAGTTACAATTTATTATTTTCTACCACATAAACATGCTACGTGAAACATCTATCAGCCCTAAAATTCTATCTATTTGTGGTCTAACATTAACATTACATCCATTTCACATGTCATTTGTATCAGTTTCCTGTGCATGTACAATTTACTTTTGGAATATCAAAACCATGGTCAAAATTCTGCTGGAACACCACACAGAATGGCAACGGTGCTCTTTGAACATCATTCTTTCTACTAAGATGCTCTTGGTTGACCTATTGGAAAAGGTAAAATCAATTGTGCTATACTGATTTGCAGAGGCAGCTGCCATCTGTATTACTGATACATGTGCTTGGTGCATATCAATATACTGTGAAATTAAGCTATAAATAATAAATCATACAAGCACATGTTTTTTTTAACATATGCCACCCAATCTAAGACAATGACTGACCAGATCCCCCCAGTCTATACACAAACCGCTTAGAGAAACTCCCCTGCTACAGGTCTGTTAATTAAAGGTGTTCAGTTGTGAGACACATGATAGCATTAACTCCACAGGGGGTATGTATGAAACAGCTGTGCAGTTCATAATAACATAATCATGTCCATGTCCATGCCTTAAATTTTATGTTTCAGAGTCTCATGCAAAAGTTGCAGAATGTTCTGAAACACACTGTTCTTCCTCTCTGAAACTCCTGTTGCTCTAACAACCCATAAATTATCGAGGAAGACAGAATTTCTTTTTCTTTTTTCTCTCCTGTTCAGCAAAAGAGAAGAGGTAATGGCTTTGATTTTTCATGTGAACCAATGGGATTGATTTATTTAGTTGATTTTGTTTCCACACACTTGAACAACCATTAAGATCTCGACCTTAATGCTCACTGTATTGGTATTTTGAAATTTGGCAGTTAATAACCAAATCTCTATCTGAGTCGGAGATGCTAACAGGCTACAATGTGATGATAGGAAATTAGTTTTGTCTCAGCATATAATGACAGTATGGTCGTGACTAAAATCAGAATTAAAAAAGATGTGCATTAACAGAAACTGCATCTAACTGTTTAATTACACGAGGATGTGGTTGGTAAATTGCATCTCGGAGCTTGAGGAATGTTAATAGGACTGTGAACAGGTGTGTAGGGGAGATACTGTAATTATCTGCTCTTTATTCACTACCTGCACCAAGTAATTTGAGCTTTTTATAGTATGAAATAATGCACTTTAACCTAACATATTTTTATGGTTTTCATTATTTGATTGGGTAGTTGGAAAGTGAATGTAACCTGCCTCTTTCTGTCTATGAAAATTTGAAGTGTGAGTCATACAGTAAATAGCTGCAGCAGGGCCTCACCTTGGCTCTAATTCTACAGCATATTGCCTTGTCATTTCACACTCAGCTGAAGCTCAAATCAAAGCTAATTTACAATGAAAGGCTAGCTAGCCAGAGTCAAAGAAGCTATATTTATTTTTCCTTTCAGCTTTTTGCAATTGGAACCCTGGACCTGTCCTCCCTTTTTTCTCTCCCACTCACCTTTGAGTGCTTTCAACAATAGGCTCCCATATCTGCTCTTCCAGTAATGATTAGTCTTTGTAGTTTTGTCTACGCATTGCCCGGACGAAAACACTCTGACATCAATCAGTTTTGTAAAGCATAACCTCTGTGAACCTTTGAAAATGACAAGCAATATGATTTCTATTTCACTGAAATTGATCTATAATGTTAACAGGTAATCCTAACACCACTTACGTATATAGTTAAATACAAATTTGAACAAATGTGAATGTAATTCATTAGCACTTGGTGTGGTATTCTTGTTTTTTTCCATGTGATTATGAGTTGACTTTTAATAAAAGTCATAAACATAAACTGTCAATAATGCAGAACAACCATTATATGAATAAATTTCACATTTAAATTATTTAAAATGAATACAAAAAAGAACTAAAGTATACTCAAAAAATATATTCATCATATCCTTGTAAGCCTTCACAGCCTCACATTTTTGTACTGTAATACACCCAAATAAAACAACTTAATCAGTAGATCCCTTCTGTTTTTTAAAACATTTATATTCCTTTCCCTTTGTTTTCTGTGCAGTTTCCCAGCACATCACATGTTAACCGTTGGCAGCCTTATGTCTGCACAATGTGATTTTATGAGAAAGGTGCCTTTTTGTTGATCCAGCTCTTCCTATCATTCATAACAACTTCCCTTTTCATGATGAGTGTGAAGCAGATTTGTTCCAGCTGTCTCTGGACATGGATGCTGTCAGGTCATCTGCGCACGTTAGTCTAAACCATTAGCCTTGCCCTGAGAGATGGAATCTGGGGCAGCAGCACTGAAACAATGCGGTCTGGATAATGCACTCCTCTACCTACATCCAATCACAGATTTTTTTTATGTGGCCAAAAAGAGACACGTGACTACGCCGTGTAGAAGGAGAAATCAGAAAAAGTGTCCGGCCTCTGTGATTTCTAATTTCCTTCACTTGCTCAGAGATTATTCCAGGCCACAGTACAGTTTGTGATTGTGAATACACCATAGGACACGGGATACTGGAACAAGCTGACTTTGGGCGTGGACGCAGTCCAAGGAGAATAAAATATGTTGGTATCAATTAAAACTTAATTCATTCTCAATTCATAATGTTTTATCAAAATGTTCACAAAAACTGTTTCAAATTTCAAAGCAGTATCATTTTGTAGTTTCCAAGAATGAATATGATGAATATGACTACAACTAAATTCAGCACTTTACTTATTCTCTCAGCAGAGAAACTCACTATGTTTTTCCGCCCATAGATGGCAGTATTTATTTTAAATTTAGCAGTCTTTCTTTTTGAATTCTAGTTATCAGAAATGCTGTGTCAATTGTCAGTATACTGACAGTATTGAGCTGTGGTAACACACTCGTTTCCCCGCTGTGGGATCAATAAAGTCCTATCTTATCTTATACTTAAAATTTATTAGTAGCTGTAGTCAGAGAGCAGCTCCAGACAGTTAAATAAAGTTAAATAACTTTCAATAGTGGACTTTTGTAAAGGTAATACAGCAGCGTCAAAATGATATATGCCTGATATTTTATTTGATATTTCTATCATCATCTTCATTAAAATTCTTTGAGTTGTCACTGTATGTGTTGTTCAGGTATTGTCACAAGTCACAAGCTGCCTGGTTTGTCTACAGGTATGCAAAAGCAAATCAGTGTATGTAAAAAACAAAACTAATCCTTCCCCACAGTGTTAACATTTTCTGAGAAATGTGAAGTGATACTGAGGTGGTACTTTTCACTGCAGCCCTGAAAGAGCTGAAAATGTCTTCTACAGCACAGATGAAATACTGAAAATTACATCCTGCCTTGCAAACAGTAAATCTATTCTAATCTTCAGGAAGTAAGAGCTCTTTAAGTGTTCCTGGTCGATTTACCCTATAATTGGTCTAACTGTGATATAAATCATAAAGCACGTTTTTTTTCTTGAAGGTTAATTGACTGACTTAAGAGCTCTGCTGAGACCTATAATGTGCTATGAAAGATTCCTTTTGCTGACACAGTTGGTCTTTTCTTAACCTTTAGAATAACCCTTTTTCTGTTACTGTGAAGTGATATTGAATATTTGAGTCAACATAAAGGTGGCAGCTGAGTGGAACATTGCAAAAAAGCGATACATAAAAAAATGTAAAATGAAACCTTCTTTTGGGAATTTAAGAGCAGATAAGGATTAAAAAGGATTGTTGAACAATGGTTGAGTCTCTGCATTTCAGCTAACTTGTTTCACACTCTATTAAGAAAGTTCACAATAAAAACAACTACAGCCACTTTGCATCAAACAAATATAACCACATTTATTTTGAAAGTATAAAATTTCACACTATAAAGGCCACTTTTCAGGGTAAATTGACAACCTTTCTGTAAGATTTACACAGAGAAATGCCTTGTCCCTCTCTGCTGGTCTAGCATACAGTCCAGTTCTGTGGCAAAATAAAAGAATTGTTCTACTCCACCACAGAAAGTAGTTGGCAAGATCTGAATAATTTACGCAATACAGGAAAATGGCAGAAGAGCGAGAATTCCTGATTTGTACATCCCACAGAGGAGCGAGTATTCTGAACGTATTTTCTCTCTGTAATAAACTGGCTTACAGGCACAGCTTGATGTTACAGGCACTGTTTGCCATCTACTGGGAGACTCAAAAAGAAATCTGCAGTTGACATTCTTTACAATGGCACCAGTCAGGCCACGAGAGCA
The DNA here is from genome assembly GCA_034779795.1 of Ctenopoma multispine. NCBI lineage: Eukaryota > Metazoa > Chordata > Actinopteri > Anabantiformes > Anabantidae > Ctenopoma > Ctenopoma multispine. The sequence continues at coordinate 13,718,307 of JAUYWH010000024.1, forward strand.
TCCCCACGGAGAGAGCATCCTCTGTTTGTACAAGCAGAACAACTCGTACTGCGGACCCCACAGTCGGAGGCCATTTGGCTCACTGCAGATCTGGTGAGGTGTCCAGACTTTGAGTGTAGCGTTCACATTCCTACTCACTAACCGTGACATGGTGCCCACTGAGGTAGAACAGTTGTACCAAAAGACTTATTTATAAAGTATACAAATGAGTAACAGTCACATCAATAAACTTAAAGAGTGGAGTTATGGGGGTTCAGGGGGATAACATCACATTTCACCCACATTTTCAGCACAATATGTAGACCACTGACATGTCTGGATATCTGAACTACTCCCTTCCAGCACAAACTACTCCTGCAGTTCCTTCTCTTTCAGGCATAATGGCGGTTTCACAGATACTGAACTGGATTATTGCATCTACAAGCCGGTGGGAACAACTGAGTTATGAAATCACAATCTCTGGTGATCTCTGCACGTGAAATCTATCTTTCCCACTCTCACACACACTATTCAAGACTGCAAACAAACAAACAAAAAAAAAAAAAACGGAGATAAGTCAACAAAAGGGAACTGAAGCAGACACTTGTCATGTCAGAGAGGGCACATTCCTATACAGAGAGTACAACACGTTTGTCGATACTCCTTCCACATTAAAGAGGAATCGATGACATCCCTTTTGAAGGCTGGAATGGGTTAAGCAAGCTGACTGGCTCTGGGCAAGGTGGGCAAGGCGAGGCTGGGCTGTGCAGCACTGTGTTTACAGCTGGAAACCCAGCCCTCTGTGTGGACTAAGACCAGCTGCTGTCCATCAAACTCCCTGTCCTCTTGCGAGTGATGATGCTTTCTGTCGATTTGAGAAGCTTCTCTAGGCAGGGCGCGTTGATTTTGCCCGGCGGAGGGCCTCTGAGCACAGAGTCTGTCTTAGTGTGACTGTCTGTGCTGGAGGACACAACGTTGTCCTGCGTTAGGTCTTTGTCTCTGGGTGACAGCAGATGCCTGGGGCCAGCCTGGGCCTGCTCTGCTGTGGGTGAGCAGATGGGTGAGGTGTGGAGCCACTTCAGGTTACTGGCGGAGTATGCTCCAGGAGGAGTGAGGTCAGTGACTCTCAGGGCTTTGGTGCCGACTGGAGGATCACTGACAGTGACAGGGCTCATTGCTGCTGTGGTGGACACTGGAGATAGCTGTTGAAAAAGCAGGAAATGAACAGATATTGAAGGCAGCTTAAAAATAATATGTTAGTATATGTATATAAACACAAATATGTAACCATTTAAAACATTTAAAAGGCCAAATACATAATGTTTTTTCAACAGTTTTAACTTTTCATTACATTGTTTAACTTTTATACAACATTATGATCAGCTTATAAAATAGCCCACTATATACATATATCCAATCCAATTATTTGTCTGCTTAGTGTCTACATGATCCACAGTAATCACGGGATACTCACTGACTTTATTAGTCTGTTGTTTGGTGCTGACAACAGTGCTGAACTGAGCAAAGTGACTGAACTAAAACGGTAAAGCTACGTGCCATGATACCAAAACAACAAACAACGAACGATGACGTTTAAAGAAGCTTAAATGCTCTGCAGAGCCAAGAACTGCAGAGTTAGGAGATAATTCCCTGGAACTGACCCTTTTTACGTAAGTATTTTTACGTAAGTATTAATCCAATAAATAACTGAATCCACTGTTAATATAAAAGAATATTGATTATAGTACTGTATAACTTTAAATGAACAACGTTAAAGTACTTCTATGAACAGTTGCAAACTACAATAAGGCTTACTTGTGGAGACTGGAAATATGATACATGACATTTCTGTTTATTAGAGGGTGTGTCAGGATCGGCCGGTGAAATAAATCCTCTCCAATTAAATGCAGAGGAATGTTCCAGAGGATCCTGACCTTTCTGATCCCTTTAGGGACACTCCTCCAAAATTACCTTTTCTTCTCTGTCATTGTTCTTAGCAAACCTGAGACTGCAGTAATACCTCTGTAAAATTGTTTTTAATCCTCCTTCCCCTGTCCCATACCTGTGATTAAATAATAATAGATATTTTAGTCCCTCTTCACTGCGCCATTACCATGTGTTCTTGGCAGCAGGCCTTGTCTTACTGAAGAGCTCTTACACAACAGTTCACTGTTCACAGCTTTTTTTTTTTTTTTTTTTTACAACGTTACCTTTGGTTTCTTGGTAGAAACTGCTTCCTCTGTCTGAGTGGTAGCGAGTTCGTCTTGGAGTTTTACATTAGGGAACCAGCTCTTCAGCATTTCCTCCATTTTAAGAATGATATTAATATATTTCTCCCTGAATAAATGAAAGAAGGTGTACAGAGAAAGAAAGAGAGAGAGAGAGAGAGAGAGAGACAATCAGTCACACACGAATCTGAGTAATCTACCAAAAATCTTGCCAGCCTCGTCTGTGAAATCTTATCTCTCTATCAAGATCACACAGGAAATATGCAATCTTGAGCAGCTATTGAACACCTACTCTTACTCAGTGAAGCCTGTACCTAAAGCCTGTGAGTGTCTTTAGTACATTTCTCACGTTTTCAGTTCACACGTGCCCTAGTGTAATAGTTCTGCTCACCTCTAAATATAAATACCAAAGCCGTAACGGTCTTCAACAGCATCATTGTGAAAATAAACTAACCGTGGTGACGCAGTTCTCACTGGAGGTGGGCACAGAGCAGTGTCCCATTACCTCCCACCCGTCAAAACCAGATGGTGGGTAGGGATTAGCCCATGTCATATGATCAGGACCTTCCTGCTCTAGTCCATTCGGACCATGTTAAATTCATCTGAAAGATTATCCGCAACAGTGACTGCTAAAAAAGTCACTTTGATCCTATCTACCATTGTGCTGCTGCAGGGGCCACCAGCTGGCAACACAGAGCATCCACAGGGAGCGATAGAGGGGAGGGGGGGGTTCAGTCCACCTTCCAGCCTCTGCCCGGCTGTTTGCAGGGAAGCTGCCACACCCACTCTTTGTCTCTCATATGAAGGCAGCAGCTGGTGGCTGAAGATTCAAATTAGTGTGAGCCAAACTCGGCCCACTTGATTTAATATCAGTACACCTTGATGCAAAGTGTCACAGTGACGGCCTGCCCGACAGGACACATTCGCTTCTCATATAGGTGTAGAAAATTTTGTACTAACTGGTGCACAGAACTGCTCTGCTAAAACTATAATAATGATGATAACATCCTGATACCATATTGTTTAACCTTAGTGACAAATATTGTTTAATTGCTCAATCAAAAAAAAAAGCTTGACAAATCACATGTCCCAGCTTCTCAGATGTACAGTTTCTGCTTTTATATTTTTATACCTAAAATCAGATAAGTTTTTTTTACTGTATAAATGTAATGTTTTTTTTATTTTACATATCTCAATACATATTTTATCCAGTAAATTATCTCATTGATATTTGTATAACAATTGTAATACCATTACCTAGTGTATCTATTTGGCTGGAAGCTATTTTAATTATTTTATGTTATCATGTAACACACATATAAAACATTAACACATTTAAAAATTGTAGCATTACAGGGACTTTCACCTATGTAGGGGTGATATCATACTCCATTATACTGTCTGGCCAGTGGAGAACTAATCAAGCAGACACAAGTGTGCTGCTCCCACAGTGAAGCCTGATACATTTTTAACAAGATGACCAGCTATAGTGAGACTCAGTCGTCTCTGCAGTACATCTATCCTCAAATGTGTTCGGGTAGTAGCTCCTTGGAGGGCAGCCTGCTGTGAACCATGTGTCATAGCCATGCTGGAGGCTACTTTAACCCACAGACAACAATGACCATTTCTATCAGTTGTAATTTTGTGTAAGGATTAAATGTATCACAGTCGTGACTCTGATATGAATAAAAGGAGGTCATATTTCCGTAAAAGTAGGGTGCAAGTATGGGTAAAGTATACAAATATCTCAAAATATAGCTACCAAAACAAACAATGGTATGAGATGACAGAGCACATTGTTGCAGAACAGTATGTAGGTCAAGTTGAGGACACTTACCCCAAGCAGGGGTTCTGCAGGACACCCATGATCCTCTGAATCCTGTCCATTGCCACACTCTCCTGAAAACTGCTGAGCCCTGGAAAAGCAGAAAGTTGTACTATGAGCTACATGAACTGTGTTGACAGCAGGGCTGAGTCTGTGGAGCAGATGGGTTGTGTGAAACGTGTGTGTGTGTGCGTATAAGAGAACAGACTCCCTGCCTTTGTGGCCAGGAAGTGTTGGGTCACACAAGGTTTGCGTTTGACAAAGATCCCAAACTTAGCAGTTTCAGAACAGGACTGAACATGGTGCTACTTTCCAGAGACACTTATAATGCCTATCTGACTACTCAAAAACAGCAGCTGCTTTTCTGGAAACTGTTGTACAGTATGTTCTCACTTGTCTCCACAGAGGAGTTAATTTTCAAGGAAGTCTGAAGTGTGACATTCTGTGTTCAACTGGTAAAAAATAACATTTAGACGTGTTTTTTTCTTCACTCTTGACGAGAATCTTTAGAACAGTGTAGTTACTAAGTGAACCTCTATCCAAAGCCAACTCCAGTATAAAGATGGACACACACACAGGAAATAGTTGTGGTTACTTGATAGTCCTACAACAATGCATGTTTCTCTTTCTCAAATCTCAGGGACACATATTCCATAAAGACTGGCACGCTGTTTATCCAGTCTTTTGTTTCTCTCAGCGACATGAGCATAGAGAGACAGAAAAAAAAGCAAGAAATGCTGGCTCAGAAGTGACTGTGTTTTGCACTATGAAAAAAGAAAAAATAGGAAATGGACTTACGTTCTCTGTATCTCCCTGAACGAAGGCCATTCAAGATTGATGAAAGTGGATGAATGTAGCATTGTAGTTCCATGCACTGAAAATGACAAAAGACTCATTTGTAGGTGATATCACTGTCAAGCTGTGTTCAAAAACGTCTGAAAAGCTGGTATCAAACTGGTTTCCACAAGCTGCTGGTTATATTAATATAAACGTTGCTCAATACGTATTTGTTCTGCTGTTTCGCCGTGTTTGACTCACATTATGGTTGAATGACTCTAGTTCTTCAGAAAACATGACTAGTTCTGCTTAAAGAATTATAGGGGAGGGTCATCTTTACTGGAAATGTCATGCATGAGGCACTCTGTTAAACCAGATATAGGTGATAGGGCATGCTCTACTTCTGCTGACCTCCAAAACCCCCCTCCTGTGGGACACAGATATGCGTCACAGAGGTGCTCACCTTACTGCTGAAAAATCGGTCTTTCTCTGACATGGTAGAAATGAGCTGCCGTTCCTTGATCTCCTCCTCCGTGGAGCTGTGGTGTCTCTTCAGTGCTTGCTGAGTGTTTTTTGCCTCTTCTCCTTGTTGTGTTTTATACAGTCCAATGGTGCTGTCCCTATCCCAGGTCTCTGCACAGCTTGGGGGAGATCCCTGGCTAGAGGCTTCCCTGATCTTACTAAGGTCGCCTTTCTTCACCTCGCTGATCCGGCAGCAGCAGCTGTCAGATGGACCCAGGTGTGGAGTGGCGCTGGGGGATTGAAAAGCCTCTGTCTCACTGTGCTTTCTGGTACAGTCAGGCTCCTGTTTGCTCTCATTGTCCTCATTGTCACTAGCCAGCCAGTCAATGGAGTTGTCCGAATCTGTAGCAGACATCCTCGGCTGCAGGTTCAACTAGCACTGACCATCACTGACCTGACAAAGAGACAGTCATTGTTACTATTATCCAACAACACAGATGAGTAACAAGCAGCAGACAGCACAGTGATGAAGAAGAGAAGCCGAAGTTAAAAAGTGACTGAGATTTTTTCTGAATACAAAAACAAAACAAAGCAAAAGCACTGTATATCCAGCTGTGCAGATATGAACAGAGGCAGAGGAACAGCAGAGCTCTCTGAGCAGATGGACGCAGTGACACCACAGTTGCTGAGACCACAATGACCTGTTTGTTTAACAGATGCGACACCTGAGCCAGTAAACATGGACTAGCCACTTTCAAAAGAAAACACCAAACATCCTAGTGTCAACAACAATCCTGCGGCAGCCCTCGACCACTCAAGGACGATCTTTGTCATTGTAAATCTCCACATCGTGACGCCAGGGAAGAACAATTTTCTATATTTTACAGCGGCCGGCTTTAGTGTTTTCCCCCCATTCAGGCTCTCTCAGCTGGCCTGCCAGCTGCCACCACTGCACTCATTCATAAACACGGTTAGCTTGTTTATTCATGGGAGCAGGGGCCTGCCACCATGACAACCAGTGCCTCAGACTGCAGACCTCCTATCAACACAAGTGACACTTGTAAGGGGGGAAAAAAATTTGACAAAAAAGAGAAACTGGCACTATTTGTTCACATAAAATCTCCTCTGACCTAAGTGAATTACTCCTGCGATCTTTACATCTCTCCATATATGTTTCCTCAGTATTTCGTAGATGAAGGAAGTGAGAACAGCGTTTTCATCACACAGATTATTTTGGGTGTTTGAATGGTTAATGTCTGGCATGTCTCTTGTTTCCTGTGAAATTTGAGAGTATCAGAGTTAATTGCTCGCTTGTTCTTTGTCTCAGGTCGACCACCTTCTGATTTCATTGTTACAGCGGAGGGTGGAGCAGAGATTTACTAATTATAGAAACTCTAACATTGCACTAACTCAGGAATAAAAAAAAGCTAAGATTTCAAACTAACATGTAATTTATAGTTTTATAATATCCAACTCCAGAAAGTATAATATGCTATACACCAACAATTCACAAACATATAAGCTTTTCCAAGCTCATATATGTTAAAACTGTACATTATAAATAAACATCATCAATACGACATCAGCGAAAGCAACTACTAAAAAACAGAAACTCCTAGAAATAAAATGACATTATATTTATTCAATACATGTGCGAAGATAAAGTGCTAATTTCATTCTGTAACACAACAACACACACATGCCCATTCACTTGTCCTGAATACACCACACAGGCCTACAGTGTTTCTGATAAAAATTCAAATTGCTACTGTAGTACAGATAACAGCTTCTGGTTAAACAAAGTTTTTTAATTGAAACACATTTAATTGATAAAGTAAAATAACATAAAACGCTAAGTACCAGAGAGTTTTTGTGATCTGCATGTTTCCATCCACCTGTGTAGGTGGGGCACCTGGACAGTGATGCCCACCGCTTAATACAAACGCTGTAATTTAGGTAATAAATACAAATGTATCGTATGAGAAAGTTTATTTCATCCAGAGGTTTAACTTTATCGTCAGCCCTACCAGAAATATTCTATTTTCGGATCTGTCCGCCAAATTGCAGGTTTCAAATCAATTGAATAACAGACACAATAGACTTCCTCGTCACCAGTAAATTTGGCAGATTATATAAAAGCAGAAATGCAGACAGATGTAATCATCTTCATCACTGTCATATAATTAACCCTTTAACACCAACACAGCAACTATTTGAATAAACGCGACCGTCGCCTGTGTCAAAATTCCTCCGGATGATTTTTTAAAAATATAATCACACCAGTGTTTCAGCTAATAGATATTAAGAGATGTTCTTAGGATGGTGTGATGAGGACGAAGTTTGGATTAGTGAAGGTACGTACCTTCCCAGGATGGAGCGGATGGTCCTACTCTTCCTTTGTTCAGCGGTAAATCCAGCAGCACCGTCGGGCAGAGCGCAGCTGATGTGTCGGACGTGCGGCGTGTGAGTGAGGAGGCAGAACAGCCAGCGATCGGCCCGTGTTGCTTCTCCCAAGGCAACGTGTCTGGGAAGGCGGGATTAGAGGGGAGAGACTCTCCTATTTGCTCCTCAAATGCCCCCGACTGACAAATCGGCGTCTGCTCTCCGTGCAGCTGCGGAGCGATAGGCGAGGCCAGTTTACATATGTAAATGACATGGAAATGACACAAACACGTGGACACGCGGATCGGTTTCATTTCAGCAGCTGGGTGAAAAGTCAACCCAGGGCTAGTTTTGGTCATTCTACAGGCATTCTTCCCCATTATATCATCTAAATGATTATGCCTGAGTTGTGGCATGTCGGTGTACTCAGCGGCCTGGCGAAGGCTTAAAGGCACAATCAGCAATGTCAGGAAGTAACTGCGATAATTCATGTTAAGTTTGCTCAAGGACACTTCAGCACACTGCTGTAAAACAAAGACTCTCTTATCATCTTAGAATTAATGCACCACAGTGTACGTAGTGTAGTGCACGGTGTAGTGTTGTAATACTCAGGCAATAATAATAATAGTAATTGTAGCAATTTTAAAAAGGCTCATAATGCAGAAACTCATAGTTAGCCAAGCATGAGAACCCTGGAAAGCCTTACATAATATTTATCTTTGTTAATGCATCAGAATTTGTTAACTGGTATGTTTTTTATGCAGAATTTAAATCTAAAAAGCAACCAGTGCCCAGTGGGGGGGCGGTGCAGAGGGGGTATAGGTCGGTTAAGTACAAACTACAATATTTTCCCCTAAAATATATTAGAGCTGCAGTGTGAGCTTACATTAATATAGATTTTTTACTTTGCACCACTGAAATTTACGTTTCAGTTTACATGTATATGAATCATGATATCATCATATATCATATATGATGATATTATCATATAATCAGTATCTGCTTAGGTAGCAATTGTTTTATATTGCTCATCTTTAAGAGCCCATTTAAACCCTACTAACGGGGGGTAAATATTTTGACAAGCAGAACTGGTTCAACTTGGAGATGCAATTGCCATGCAGAGTATATTTAGTTTGCATTTTGTTGTCTAATGTTTTTTTTTTTTGACACATTAATGGTAAATGCATGACTCACAGGACCACTGTGTGACTGCCTGAGAGGGTGGGATAAGAGGCCAGACAAGGATCCTGAGCCTGGAGCCAGTGAGTCATGAACCCTCTCGCAACAAATGGGATCACGTGCGTTTGGGAGACACCCACTCAGAAGACGAAATAGCTCACAGCCTCCTCTCCTCACCTCCTTCGACTGACAGTGAGGACAAACTCAAGAATTTAAGACAAGACTTTTCTCTTCCTTCTATCTGCAGAGTGAACAGGTCACACGTGAAAAAGCACATTGAGTTGTTTACAGCGCCAAAGACGCTGCCCAGACCGTTAACAACTGGGTTGTCTGAGAATAAAATGCAGAAGGACTTCTTGGACTGTTTTCTGTGCTTTCTATAATGAGCGTGTGCCATGGTAATTAGATTCTAAGAAGATTTTGTGGTCAACTGATCATAGAGGAACATTTGTGACTATTTTTGTTTTATGTGAAGCTGTCAAAGTGAGAAGCAGTGAGGACAAATGCACCAGCAGCCCAGCGTCCTAACGGTGGTTTTACTCATTGCTGCTGTGTTTTAATCACAACCTGCTGTTAGAAATGTGCACCACAGACCCCAGAGCACCTATAAAGCCAGTCAAGGTGACATGCCTTCTGGCACAGTGAACCACTCATGTTGAATTTTGAATTTCTCTTTAAGCTGCTGCAATCTTTTAAACATCCCATAAACAGTCTCCTGTCATTCTGCTCCCCAGGCACGGATCCTCTGGTGACCCCAGACTTTGTGACGGCTGAGAACTTCCTACAGCTTCCCAGCAAACTCATTTCCCTTTTTTGTCTTCAAGGCTTACATGTCACTGTGGAGTACATCACATCCACTTCAAAGCACAGGAAACAGACATCTACTTTTTTTTTATCAGAAAGATTTTTCAGGCACATGCATGCAGCACATGGAACTCTATAGACAAAAGAGAGAGAAAACAAAGTGACACTGACTCTCGGTTACTTAAATGACTTTTGTTAAAACTGTTCAGAAGTAAACTACAGATTATCCTGAATGTTTCAGTAAGTCTTTGGTGTGATCTCCAGGAACATTTATGTATTAACAATAAACCGACTCCATTCAGTTGCACTGCAATTTGTCATCTGCATAAAGAACAACAGCAGCAATTTGCAATCTCCCCACAAAGGGAACTCTTTTATCTGTGCATTCTCCTGTCAGGATCTGAGATGACGCACACAACACAAACTGGCACTGTGATTTTTGTCAGGGAGGCTGGCTGATTTTAGATCCCACAGAGACTGGATGTTTCCCACTCTAGACCATAAAAAATGAAAGTCAAATCAGAGACTCACGCCCACTTTATTATAGGGCATACACTAAACATCTGTCCTAACCCTACCGTTTAGAATAATGCAGCACGTGTGTGTGGGTGCACATCAAAGCCACATCACACTGTATGGATTGAGAAAGCACTGTGGACTTTTGAGGGTTTCTCATTTACAATATTAAAATCTCTTTCTCATTTTCAGTAATGTATCATGAGTCACGTGAACTGTATGAAAGTTTGCCGCTCGCACTCATTCTCTGGAACTCTTGCTGATAGCGTCAGGTGATCATTGTTTCACATGGATGCTGTATAGCGAGTGTTATCTGCGAAAATGCTGGTAGTTGATATGGATCTATACTGTATGTGAGAGTGTTTTGGTGCTGTTGGCAATGAAACATGTTTGTCTGTGTCTTCTCTTACAAGCACTGTCCTCTACAATGAGCTGTGTGCATGACTCAGCTTAGTGTACCTTGGCTTTGTGCCATAGGCTGTCCTGTACCCAAATCTGGACCTATAGTGACGTGTGAGTCCGTATGTGTGTACACACTCTAAATTGGGACGCCAATCAGCAGGCAGTGTGCAGTATTGTGCACGTTCTGACTGTTCACCGCTAATAACTGGAGTGTTACCCAGGCACGAGTTTGGGTTGGAGCTTGGAGGGATGAGAAGACAGAGTGGAATGTTCATAACTGTGTTGATGACAAGTAAAGCCGCTGCAGGGAACACAAACATAAACACGCACATGTGAGCGGTGACGGTGTGAATCCAACCTTTAAGATACTAGCACATACCAGTTAGACACAGCTTATGTTGGTACAAAACATTCAGTCCTTGCAGCATTTCACAGTATTGTAATAAGAAGATTATAAAGTTTTCTATAAAGTTTTCAAGGCCGTGGACCAGATGCCAGAAGTCACCTGTCATCTTCTATGATAAATGCTGAAATAAATAAATGTCTGTAAGATCTTACAGCAGTTGTCAGCCCGGCTAAATAGAACTTTGTAGCTTGGATTTTAGACAAAAAGTCAGGACTCCAGATGATCTTGTTTTAACAGTAATAGAAAACTGAAATCATGAAATGAATCAATGTTATAAACAAGTGGGGGTTTTTCATCATTCGGGCGCAAGTTCACTATATCTCTTGTTAATCTTGGTTAGAAAACATGTCTTCCACTTCTCACTAGTGTAACTTACTCCTCCAGATATGTCATCCTGTTACAGTAAATGCTAGTTCCGCTGAGTTAACCCCACCCACACACCAGAAATGTGACTGCTCATCATGTGGGCACGCTGCAGCAGCGTGGGGGGTGGGAGTGTCAGTTGTGTCTGGCGAGGCTTAGCCAATAGCATTTAGAGTTGGTGTTAGAGGTTATGTAGTCAGAGGAGAAGTGGTACTAGTCTCATTTTTGTAACTTTAAAGGGTTGGACTTCTGGCACGCCGTCATGTACCCTCCCTCTCCCTTTGTGGCTTCTTCCTGGTGCAACTCCACTCAGTCACATGCGCTTCTCTCAGAGAGAAAGCTCCCTGACCATTTTCCACACAGACAGTTCACATGCAGGCAGTTAAGTATGTCTGGCAACCAATCACTGTCAAATCTTTTATGGCTCTGTTTGTGTGTGCGTGTGTGTGTGTGTGTGTGTGTGTGTGTGTGTGTGTGTGTGTGTGTGTGTTTATATTCTCTCTAATGTCTGAACGGCTGCCAGAGCAGCTCAAGAGACAGTGGGATATCTATCTGCAGGCCTGAACATTACATGTGACTGGGGTATATTTTAACTGGGTTATGTAAGTGCTCCAGCCTGCGCTCTCCACGCACAGATGAGGAGGGCTACGCATGATGCAGAGGACTGTGAGCTCACTGTAAGCATTGCTTTCACTGCACACTGAATAATTCCTGCACTAGGCTGGAACTTGGGTCGATACATACTTCACAGAAACTGGATTTGCAATTTTTTGTTTCCACAAAAAAAATCTTATGATAGACTGTGCTCCTTGTGATTCATATTTTTTACAGCTTATCTTTGCCAACAGTAAATGTAGTCATATTGATTGCAGATGATGTAAGATTTTGAGTTAGTGATAGCAGTGTAATATAATCTTAATGTGAAGATTAGGGTTACATAAGGGTATTTCTGAGAAAAAAAAAACAGGAATAAAAAAAATGAACCTGACAAAAGCACAGACAACTCTATTCACATGTTTCTTAAATAAAGATTCATCTGTAGATTGCGACCATGCGGCACAAAATAAGCAGATAATTAGGTAATCATTACATGCAGGCATGTCACAGACTCTCCTTGATAGGATGACCAAGTCTTTACTTGAGGCTTCCTGTGGTGAGTTAATGAGATGGTTTACAACAGGCTAGCTGCCAAATCTATGTCCAATGTAGAACTGCCCACGCTCCCTCTGCTAGCACTTTTATGGGATCATTATGTGGGCGTTTCAGTGTGAGATCTTATCTAGAAGTGATGTGATATGAGCTGATGATTTCTTAGTAGGCAACTATCCAACCTTACTTGGAGAGGAGCTGATGATCATACTGTAGGTCTTTCACCTGATATTACACACGTACGTACCATCCATCCTCACTGTTTGTCCGCTTAAGGGTTTCAGAAGTGTTGGAGCCTATCCTGGCTGTCACTGGAGCGAGAGGCAGGGTACACATCACAGATGTACCCTAAATATGTCTTTACTGTGCCTCACGGCGAGAAGGACTTGGGTTAGAATTCATCAGCTGGCGAGTTGCCTTTGTGTTTGGAGTTTGCGTGTTGCGTACAATTTATTATGTTTGCAAGAAGCTAAAAGCAGGATATGTTTTGACTCTTTGGCTTACAAATGTTTAAACATATCAAAACAGCTGTATATTATACAACTAACCAATTAACAGATGAATCATTATAACTACAACATACTTTTAAAAGATGAAAGGTTAAGAATGCCTTACTTACATTGTTTAAAAGATGTAGCTATGCAAATACATTTAAAAATACAAATTACAAATGCAAACACATTTTTAAGAGCATCTGATTTTGTCTTCCAACAAAGCCAGTCACATTCAGAGTTCTGTTGAATGTCACTAACAATGTCTGTCGTTTGCCCTGACCTGGAGCACAGGGCCTCTATCTATGAGGCACAATGCCAGACTGTAGTTTCACCTTGAGATGCCTCAAAGTCACACCACACAAAGTAGCAGAGATGCATTAGTCACTCATTCAGAGTTACTTTACAGTGCTGTTCAGTCAGACCTCAGAAACTGCCATCCCCAACAGATCTTTAATAGTGTAATAGTTTCTTGTGGCTAACACGTGTCCCTGGCCCCAGGTATGAGGTTTCTGCTTTCCTCACCAATAGGAACAAAAAGCTTCAATGTGGGTTTCATGTTTTTTTTTTTTAGTATGCTGCTGCTGTAGTCATACACTTGCGTAACATTGAGAGGCTAACATTAGGGCTGCAGCTCTTATTTTGGATGTCATTCCAACCTTTTAAAATGCAAAAGTACCTGGCATCCGTCCAACCTTCTTCTGAGGAGAAGTGCTAAGATTCAGTATGGAGGAGTTAGCTTCTCTTTCGTCACCTCTTTTGAAACAGAAACACCAAGATGACACTTGTGATGATTGTACTGTGTCATGCATAGGGTAAAATGAGGCAGTGCTTGTGTTATGGCATATGTCAAATGTCATAAAAACTGCTTATATACAATAAAGCCAATCTTATAGGTATGCATAATGAGATCACTGTAGTAAGCAAAGATGACATCATTCATAAGCCTTTTCTTTCACGGAATAATGTTGAGACTAAATTACTGCAGAGAAATAATTCAGATTTGTGTTTGCATTAGGTGGGTGATTCTCAAAAGACAGCTGTAAGTAAAAATCCTGGGGGAACGGTTAGATAAAGTGAGGAGTAGGACAGGTGTCAAAGTTGCTACACAAAGTGCATGTGGAAAGAACATGAGGGACGGAGGGTCTGACTTGCTGCTACTGCATCCAGAGATTGCCCCTGTGTAGCTCTGTGCTTATTCTGGCATACACGTGACACTCTTTTCATTCCCCTGCCCCCAACTTTCTCTCTCAGTCACACACCCATGCTTCCTCTTACTCTATGTACAGTACACTAATCCTGTTCCTGCCCCCTCAATTTTACACTCCCGTTCCTATTTTCTTCAGTGATCTTTCATGCCATCACCCCAGCCTTTTTGCCATCTCTGTCTCTGTCTTGTGCAATCCACAAGAACATTCATGTGCAAAGACCTCCATCCTACACCCATGTGATTTTTGACACGTTTCATTGAATGCAGTCTTAGTATTTATCATTAATATTTAAAAGCCAACATAGAAAGTAAAGCATGTTCACGCCTTTTCTTCCTATTGACATTTTCCCACACATTTTGTGCAAATTAACTTTTAAAACAATAGAACAGTGTAAGTATTTCATTTAATGAAGACACTACAAGGCCGCTGAAAAGAACAAATATGACAAAAGTTACAATGTTCCTCAGGTTTTTTTTCTGTCAATACAGTACGTGCTTCACAAAACAGAGTCAAGAAAAGAAATGGCTGAATTAATCAGACAGGAATTTTAGCTGCCATTGGAATCTTAGCTAATATGATAATAACATTGTCTTTAGACAAATGTTTCATGAATCCTATAATAATACATTCACTCTATGAGCCTACAGATATCAGTCAAAGTCCTTTCTTCTTTTTCATTGTACAATTCGCCTACACAGAATATCAGTGAGAGTAGTGAAGCCAATTCTTCACATTTTGACTTACAATGGATAAAGCACAGGTGTAACATTAAGGATATCAGTGGTCCATTTAAACAGACAACATGCACAACACCAGGGCTGTGTCAAACATGCATTTACATGCATAGTGGTTTATGTTTATTGTCAGTATGAAGGAAAAACTAGTGTTGTGTAAGTTTTCATTTTTCTGTCGCCACTGACGCAGAGTGATAAAAGTCTCAGGTTACTGCTCACTAAAGAGTGAACTACTTACTGTGCAGGGAGTGGTGAATTAGTAAAAGAGGGAGTGATTTTGGACACAGCTCAAAGCCTTGGTACAGGCACACCTGAGTTCTCTCAGCACAGGTATAAATAATAAATTGAGAGATGACTGAATTCCTTTACCTGCTTCAGTCCGAGAGTATTGTGCAAGCTAACTGAAAGTCTTGGCTTACTATCTACTGTGAAAAGAGCCTGGAGCAAAACAAAAGCCAATGCAGTTACTGCTAGTGCTACTGATTACACCTTTTCTGGCAACACACGTGGCAGAAAAGTGTGTGCTGTTAAAGGCCTTTTAGATCATCTCTTGGCTACTTCATGCAATTAATGAACTGTAGCTCATGTTAAGTTAATAATTATGAAAACACATTACCTGTTTCGCATGATTCCATAATACTGTACGTACATGTGATGCACATGCCATGGCATTCACAGCTTTACTAGCTAAATAAATAATGTAAATATTTGAACAGATGTTAGATTTATATTATTAATACATAGCCTACAGCAGTCACAGAGGTATAGAGGTACTTATTCATGAACAGAAATACTGACGTTAGGATCATCTTTAGATAAAACAACATTAAGAAAATATTAATATTTACTTTGTGGATAATATTTATTTTCTTGGATAGAAAGGTACAGTAAAACAACTTTTGTCAAAAAAAAGGCCTATTTGCATCTCCTTTTACTGAATAACATCCATTTTAGTGAATGTTCCTTATTCCTTACTCGTCATGTCTGACAAATTTTACAACATACTGTAGTAAGTTTAACATATAAAATCAAACTCTTTGTCTTATCACATCTGGCATTTCATTTGAGTTGATAGAAAAAACACAGGTTAAACAAACTTTGTTAACAATTGCTCAACTCTTGTAAGTGATGACAGTGAGCCAGCATACACAATGCACTCATTTTCATTGTTATCAATTGCACCTATACTTTTTCCGCTGTGATTTGCCAAAATGTCTGCTTTCAAAAAGACCTATAGCATCTCTTTTTTATTGGATAACTGGTATTTATTACTTCTCGTTTAACTACATAATATGTCTATATTAAAATATCAAGACCCTGAGTAATTATGAGTATGATAAATAGTATGAGGGATCACTGGGGATACATCGGTAAGATTTGGCTAATTTAAAATAATTCAAATATCATCCTAATGGAATATTTGGCAGCTTGTTGACTTTACTATGGTCAGGCCTGGATAAATGTTAACATGTTATAAAACTCTAAAGTCTGATGATTTTCCCCAGTAGTAGATTACAAGCCAGAAATGTTCCTTATTGTCCTTTGTGGACATACTAGCCTGTCATAGTCTCTAAACTGGGTGTGTAAAGTGTGGAAAATTCCAGGTTTTCTTGAGAGAAGCAATTGCGAGTGTTTACTCCTCCATCTCACTAGAGACATTAACTAGGTCAAGTGCAAATCAATCTGCCAACAGCCTAAAGAGTAGTGGTGACAGAGGGGTGGTGGTGGTGTGTGTGGGGGGGTGCATTCTGTGGACTTCACGGCACAAACCTCATGGTCAGGATGAAATGCCGGTACCTAATTTTAGCTTAAGCCTCCCCCATGGCCCATTAACTTTCCAAAGAGGTCTGAATTCACACAACATCAGTTAAACAGGTTAATGGCCACACAGCTAATTATGTTTAGCCACAAACTAAGCCAGTCTAGAACATTCAACATTACAGCTATTTGTCCTGCATGAAACCATTCTTAGCTGAGAGTTCCAAGACTTTTAAATGGCTTATTTTCTGTGCCCAAGTCAACACAATTTTCCATATATGTATTGAGCATGTGAATCTACTAGATCCTGTTCCAAAATGTCCCCAATGTGGGACAAATAAAAGCTTATCTTATCTTACTTCCACTTATGACTTCATGTTCTGTTGGGTAGAGTATGCCTAAGTCCAGCTCTTCCTCTCTGTGGTATTGTCATTTGATCAATAAAACCATTAAGTGCCCATAGAGTGAGACTGTGCATTATTTTTCCAGATACAGCTTCTTAGCATCCTCTATGATAAGTTTCAGTGCCTGCAATTGTAATTGTATTTCCACTTTGGAAACATTAAAGCCACAAAATAGAAAAACACACTTCAATCCAATACAGCCTGACTCTAAGTGTAATTTTAACACATATGTTGCAAATTTAAGTAATGCTTCTATAATAGGAACATATAGGAAAATATACTGTGAGTATACAGATGAAACCATATGTTAGGAGGATACATGATGTAATGATAATTATGTATATTTTGTTACATATATTTAGGATACATGATGTAATGACAATTATATATAATTTGGTTTCAAATGTGTCAGACACACATGTATAGTGGTAAAGCAGTGCACAGAGGAGGAGGGGCAGCCTCAAAACATAGCTAAATGTCTAACTGCTCCTCAGGACAGACTCAGTCAAAAAATTTTAACAAATGTACAGGTAATCCGTGTCACAGATGGTCGAGCCCAGGAACCAAGGGGCTGGTATGTCTTAGCAAAGAGTGGGGGATGGGAATTCAGCAGGTCAGTAGGTTTGTGTACATTTCCGTGTGTGCATGCTGGAGAATGTGTGTGCAACGCAACATGCATTAGTGTGTTTATATAAGTCTCCCTCTAAGAGTAACCAATTAATGCATTAGTGAATATGTCTGAATGGAAATTTTGTTTCACAGCCATATGTGTCCTCTTTACAAAGATTAGTTACTCAACCTGAAATTGTATTGTAATATGAGGACATTTCACTCAGATTTATGTAATAGCGGAGGTTTAAAGTTACATGTTTAATCCATCAAGGAGGAATTTAAGAAACATAACCAGAAGTCACCAGTTAACAATACCCAAAATAACACATTTTAACAGCTTCTCACTTGCACCAGATTCAGAAACTCTTGAGAAATAAAGTGGCTGTGCACTTGCCGGTGCTTAACACACTGTGCTTTCTCATTGTCCTTGAGTTTAGTCGAGCTTTTCTGTAGCTCTCTTATGAAAACTGGTCTCAACTGTCATTGTAACAATAGTATAAGTAGAATAGGTAAAACACATTTTATTCTAAATAGAGTTTTTTTAATTATTCAAAGGTTTTTAGCCTTATGTGTAAACTGTTACAGTCTCACCAGATGAGTAGTTTATTAGCAGTTTCTACTTTCTCAATTAACCAGTTACCTATACTGGATTGTTGTGTTACATACAAAAACAGTGTATGGCAGATACCAACAGTATATTCTAACTATAAAATTAGTTGATCTAACTATTTGTAAATATTGTAAATATTAATGTTACGTATTTGTCAGTTAGCTTAGCATAAAAACTGGAAACAGGTGGTTACAGCTGGATGGCTCAGGCTAAATGTAACAATATCTGCCTTTCTGCTACAATTTTCTACTTCCAGCAGCTGCTAGACAGCCTTTGTTGCTTTTGGACAGCTGTTTTACTGGTGTTCCTGGCTTTATGCTAAGCTAAGGTAACTGCTCGCCCTATTTATATAAATTGCTATAATTCTGCAATTACGTATAGTACACTACACAAAATTGAATGCAGCTACTTCTAGATCAAATGAAAAGACATCAAACTGTCCTTCATTAGAGAAAGTTTCAATAACACACTTACGTATGTTCACTTACTAAATGTTGACTCAAATGTCTGTAACCACATGGAAAGTTTAATTGCATTAAATATTTTTTTTGTTTGAAGCATGGGATGTCTTTCCATCATGTCACTTTGTGGATAATTACAATAGGCTACTGCAGAATTGAGGGCAAAAGGAAATTCCTATTCATTGAGCTTCTGCAGAAAGGTATTGACAAGAAAGACCTCCTAGCTATTTTCACCACACCCAACCTGACCTTTGGCATCGCCTTTTGAGTTGAATGTAACAAAATGTGGAAATGTGGTTGACCTTGACCTGTCAGTGAATTTGTTTTCTAAAGCATTCATGAGAGCCAGCTAAAATGTCACAGCTGAGCCATATATCATCCAGGGAATCATGTGAATAGGGTTGGAGGTCCAAGGGTTCACCAGGAGATTTGTCATATGTATAGGTAATCAGTAGTACTGTATCTAAGTTCAGTCTTCAGATGCATGTCCTTTATTGAACAGTAATTTGTATTTTATAGCATTTTTTAAATTTTAAGATTATCTACTTAAACATCAGCATGTAAGTGTGTCATTAAAGTAGTATTTTTTATACAACTGTAGAATATTTCAGCCTTTTTTTTCCAAAATAAACTTTTTCACAATTCTTATTCTCTGCAACTTGCTTAATTATTTCAGGTTTCAATATGTAGACACTCAAAAGAAAAAGTTTAAATTAGCTTTTCTGCGAGCAACTGCTGTACAACAAAAATGACAATCACGTACAGGAGATCATTTCTGCCTGTGGCCATCAAACTGTACAACTCCTCTCCTTTAGGTTAAGGGTGGCGGGGGGGGGGGGGCAGTACACTATCATAATCATATTATTAAATTGAGAATGTAGTATATTTGTGTTGGTGTTACTCTTTTCAGGTCATGGTTCTTTCTTTCTTTCTTTCTTTCTTTCTTTCTTTCTTTCTTTCTTTCTTTCTTTCTTTCTTTCTTTCTTTCTTTCTTTATTTTTACATTAATTTCCCTCTGGGATTAATAGAGTTTTTCAAATCTTGAATTGAATCTTGAGTATTATTGCATTAGAAAAATATAGAGCCCATGCACCTCTCTGGTTTTCTCCATCCATGTTCCCACTGCAATTTGAGAGCAACAAAAGAGTGAATGCATTATGAACTCAAGTTGAAAGCCTTTCATTATAAGTAGTGCGCTCATGTTCCCATGCTGTGAGTCATGAGCATATTTCATTCAGCCTCCCACTCCTGTTTGCACATGTCATCTGCTGCTCTGTCCTCCACCAATGCTAACGTCAGAGGAGGCTGGCTGTCCTCCTACATCCCCTGCAGGGTGCAACCAGTTGGGTAGGCAGGCCGATCCAAGAATGCAACCTTTCTGTAGAAGCTGTGATCGACAGCCGACACAGAGGGCCCTCATACTGCCTGCCTAATTACCAGGGCACATAGGAGACTATAACAGCACACATAGTATACGATGTCAGCTCAGTGTGCATCTTCATATCCTGCTCTGTGTTTGATTCTGTCCTCGCCTGAAGCCCAGCCAAGTAGCATCATCAGTGTCTTCACTGTCTTGCCCTTTAGTGCTCCAGTTACCTCACATGTGCTCTGGCCGGAGCTCGGCAGCCTTTGTCAGTGTTCTGACAGACGGAAACAGAAATAGCTCCACAAATAGACCCATTCTCTGGCTCACAGGGGAACAGTAGCCCCACTTCTCAGTGCTCTTGCCTCCTATTTCATGTGTGCCTCAGGCCAAAACAAGTTAGCTAAGAACCACTGGGAAATCAAATTTGAAATCATTAGATCGTACGGAAAATATTGAGGGAGAAAGAGTAATGTGTGCACAAATACATATTGTTATGAAAATAGGTTGGTTTCTGGAGCTTGCTTTGTGTCAGTAGCATCGTCTGGAGCAACTTACTTTGAAATTACAAAATAACGGCAAAAGTAGGTGACCGCATTTACAGTATCTCACATCACCTTTCGTAACAGATATGCAATGACTTGCAGGTCTATTTTAATCTACAGTGTTATAAATAGAAAAAAACAACAAGCTGTGAGTATAGAGAATAAGAAAACAAAAGTAGCCATTTATCTTCTGGAGGCCGTTAGTGTGGCAATTAGATTACTCAGGATTACTCAAGATTGTTACATGATGCAGCACACACCATAAGAGAAAATGTGAAAACTGCACATTGCAAGAATAATGTAGGAATTATGTAAGAACAATGTAAGATAAATGGTTGAAGTTTACAGAGTGTACATTCAGCAAAGCAAAGCAAAACACTGGTGGAGGGTAATGTTGAGTTCTCTCAGCAAGATCTGCACATAAAACTGGGATACATTCTTGATGCGGTTTCACAGCACATGAAAGAAGGAGGTGACAGACTGAGAATGACTGAGTCAAACCCCCGGCTGTGTTGTGGCTCCTGTGCCATTTCTTGTTCCTGTTTTTTTGACTGTCACGTTGGGACAGACACAAACATTGTCTTTTCCCTGGACTCATTGGGACCTTCACTTCGTCCCTCTCCTTTCAACTCTTTGCAAATTATAAGCATCAGTTTTAAATAGAGTACAGCTCACTCATGTCACTTCAGCTACAATGAAGACTCCAGAGAACCACCTAAAGGCCAGAGGTCCAGGAATACGAAGAACAAAGTATGCTAGGTCAAGAAAGAGTCTTCAAAGTTCTGCTAGGTTATTAAAATTGTCTCACAACCTGAGGACACAGCTCTGAAGATAGACAAACATCTACTCAAGAACTGTAAACGAGCACTGAAGTACGCAGAGGCGATAAGCACCAAACTGTGGCTACAACAAGAATGTTTCTAATCCTGTTCTCAGACAACTCAGATTCCAAGATGTTTACATTTGTTACTTCACGCGTGTGTAACCCAGGAAAGATTCATCTGCATTTTATGTTCATGTGGGAACATCCAAACATCTTTAGCCACCACACCAAAATACATCTACACTGAGATAATAGAAATTTCCTTTTGTTTTAAAAAAGTTTTGTTTATTGATTTTTACAAACATAATAATTCTGTCTACAAAATCATAAGTAGTTAAAGATGGACCAATAAAATGGTACAGAAAAAAGAAAGGTAGTCAGTAAAAGATATAAAAGTAGAAGAATTGGAGGAAAGAAAATAATATAAAAATAATAAAATTATATATATAATAGTATATAATAAAATAAAAATAATAGTGATAATGATAATGAAAATTTTAAAATTCTAATTAGTTTACAATATATGCTACAATAAAATGAAAAATACTCAAGTAAAGTCTGAAATGTATGTATATTAAGTATTTTGGAACAAGAATTAATGTTCTTAGTTACAATTCACCACATACTATAGAAACAGGAAATTAAAAATACTGCAGCATTAATTCCTCCGTATTTCAAAAAGAGTTTGCGTGTAATCTAGTCCCAACATGTCTTATTTGCATGAACACTTGACATGAGGAGTAAATGTGAACATTTGCTTGTTATAATGGAGAAGGAACCCAAAGGATTTACAACCTATTTATTCCCTGACACTGCAAGACGAGATAGATGCTTCCACTGTCTAGACTTCATTACTCATCAGCGCTGTAGAGTTTTAGGTTGCAGCCCATACCCCAGACTCTTGGGGAAAGAAAGCTTTGGGTTGTAGAAAGTAGTACAGTTACTGATGAGTGACACTGCATCTGATTTCACACCAAGGCTCAGATGTCTTCTGCAGTGGATGAGATAGTGGTCATAGGCCACTTGGTCAAAGGCTCACACACACAAAAAACACAAACCCTCCCTATTTTCCTTTTCCTTCCTCTCCTCAATCCCCTACACCCCCTCCTCCCCTTCACGGGTGAGTAATCAGCGGGTGCATACTGGAAATGCCTCCCCCAGCTTACCTTATAAGGCTGTCAAGAAACTGCTGATTTCAGGTTTAAGGGCTGAAATGGCTACACCCTTACCTCCATTGCTTCTGCCCTCCTTCCTCTATTTCCACCAGCATCCTGTCTTTATCAGCTCATATTTCACACAGGGGAAAGGCCAGTGCTGCTCATTCAACAAAAACCCTCCTGCAGTATGGATCCTTAAGATAACACGTTATATCAGATGGAGAATCAGTTCTGTTTATGACTGGATGGCAGAAATAATGTTTTGCACTGTGAGGATGATCTGTATATGTGTAATTCAAAAGACAATTTACAATAGCATTAACCTTCTGTTGACATTTTATCAGAGAATATATTTGCATCTTCTCAGTCCATTCGATTAAAAATTTCGTTCACCATCGTTTGATGTTGTGCGATAGTAAAACACCACTGGTAGTAACCACTGTGGTGCAGCGTGATGTTGAGCTCAAAAATGAGCTTTAGGGCAATTGATTAGGCTTTCTATTACCAACATTCCTAATAAATATTTTTTACAGATTCTATTGGCTTTTCTTTCCTGTGGTCTACATACAATCCAGAAACAGAAAAAGTATTGAAAGACAACGTAGTTTGCACTTACTTCTCCAAAGATTTTTTAAAGTTATTCTTTTGTTTTTATGTCAGGATGGACAGATAATTTTCTGTTCCTGTTGTAATAACAGACACTGACCAATGTTTAAATCCCACTGAGAGGCTGCAGTATAGTGAGTTGGTTAGGACTGAAGACTGAAAATGAAAAATAGGAGTAACAAAGACATTAGTTTACCAGATCTGTCCTCATCTGTTCTTGAGGCTAGAGGTTCTATGGTTTTGCTTGTTGAAACCTGACACAGGTTCTGCTGCATCAGTTCTGATCTTCTTAGTTTTGCTATATTGACTTAGACTAAATAGCAGTATAATGTTATATCAGTGGAGTACTCTTCTAAGGTCTAGGTTGAAAAGGAGTGAACCTCTAATGAGACACAGTTGTTGTGAAGCAGCAACTGCACTGGATCATTTCCACGCCTTTAAGATTCCCTTTTGGTCTAAATGATGGCTTTTTGAAGTAATTTGGTGAAATTTGAAGAACTAAAACAAACACACTCACTGGGAGGCAGAGGACATAGAGCTTCACAGAAGAATGAAATGTATCTGCAAACTTACTTTACTTGAAATGCAAACATCAGCTTTTCACAGATTATGTTTCACATTTATACTTTAATACAATATATTTTAATGTAAAAGATTTTACTAAAAATACTGTAAATTACTATAATACAGATTTTTGTATTTTGTAATTCGCATTAAAGTATGAATCTGCCTAGCTACAGGCAAAAAAAATCTACATCATTAACATTCTAGTTTCTGGTCTCTCCATGTGATGCCACTTGTCGAAAGCAGAGCAGCTAATTAAAATGATTAGAGAGCTAGCTGTTTCCCTCAGCTGAAATTTTTTAATGAAATTTGTTATTCTAATGGAGCCCGAATAACAAATTTAATCAATCTTTTGGAATTAGTCTTTCATACAATTTCCTGTGAAAATCTTGCTGTTCATTTAGTTAGGATGTGTCCTACCACATGCCAGCGAGGGTCCAGTACCTTTAATAAGAAACAACATTAGCAATACAAACAAAAAACACCCTAATACATACCAACATGTAGAATAACAGTGATGTCTTTCTACTGCATGCAACATGTAGTACTTTTTAATACAGTATTTATGTGCATGTACAGTACATTTGAAATATTTTGAGTGGCTGACTGTAATATAAAGTCTTTCCATTGTATTTTTGTATCACTTTTACTACGTAAAATATCTGAATACTCCACTGCCACTACTGGTAATGTACCTCTTTCCAGAGACAAGACTGTGTTGGGTGAATATTTTGACTATGCTAAATTAGATGCTAAATGAACAATGTTGTGTGCCCAGTTGAAGAGTTGCACAACAGAAAAAGAAAGAAAAGACACTTCCTCCTATATTTGAATGGAAACATTCCTTAGACTTTTCAGACAAAACTGTTCTCTTATTTTTAATGTATCTTTTGAAACATAAAGAATTCATCATGGCTCAACAAGGAATCAGAATTTAACGTCAGCACTTTTGAGCACTACACCTCCAGAAGACCGCTCTCATAAAGGAAGGATATAATTGCAAAGTGTGGTCTGATGGAAGACATAGTTAGCACTATTTCCAAAACCAGTCTGCTCCATCCCAGTCAGGATTGCTTAAACATGTTTATGGCCTTTCTCACTCCACAGTGTAGACAGATGCACATCAGGGTCCTTATTTCTTATGAATAAGGATGTATATAAATAAGGACATAAAATAAAATTATATAAATAAAATTCACTGAATAATGGAGTTTCATAATCATTTACAATATTTATTTGCTTGCAAAATGATATAAATGTCAAATAACAGACACATAAAATAGCATTTTCAGGCCAGAGTGTTACCATTCTTTATTTTCGCAAGCAGAGCGGTGACTCTGATACAGCCATGTTGTTACATGTCTCTTTCCTGTTATTGTGCTGGTGTGTCTCAGGAGTTTCCCCACCTGGAAAGCATAACTTTTAATGGTCAGCTGTAGTAAGCGTGCAATTAAGACACGTATCTTGATAGTAAATAATACAGCATTACTCGTCTGCTCTCTGTCTCAGTGCATGTCTTCACAGAGCTGTCATGGATTTTTTTTAAATGTATCCAAACATTTTGAATGATGATACTAAGAAGAGGTGTCAGTAATAGTAATAATTTATTTTCCATGACACAATGGTTTTAGACACAGCTCATAAATAAGTAAAAAAAAAACAGTAATAAACGAAAAAATAATGGTGTTACAAACACACAGTATTTGTAACACCACATGTTCTTTCTGGGGAAAGGAGGGCGGGGGCTTATCCTTCATTAACATGACCTTCTGTTGAATATATGGTAATTTTTGATAGAGTTGCAATCACAGGATGGGGAGTGCCCTACAGTAGCAGCCTGCAATAAATTTGTCACATGGCATTTACAGACTCAGACACACTCCCCTAATCAACCTATTTTCAGTTTTTTCACAGTTTTACATATCGTGGGTCCAATCACAGAAAGTAAAACCTTCCTCTTAGAGGAAGTCTTAGTCTAATCACAGTCAACACAACGTTCAACCATGCACCTTTTGATATTTTGTACTGTGCAGGTGTGTGTAATTAAACTATTATATTTTATGATATTTTATATTTATTTTATTCATCAACCATTCAACATTTTGGGAAATATGACTTTCTTGCTGTGTGTTACATAAACAGCTAGAAGTTAATATAGCTCAGCACTGGAAAAAGGGAGAAACCACAAACTTGACTGTGCACACCTAGTTACTGCTCCTGGCTAAGAAGTAGTCCAGTACACAACTCCCATAAGATGACAAATGTGGGTTCTTGTTCATTATTAAGAATTAGTACATAATTTTTTTTAACTTTTGGATAATGCCAGACTAGCTACATATTTCCCCCCTGTTTCCTGGCTTTATGCTAAATTAAGGTAACTAGATACTGTTTTTAGCTTCATATTTACTGCATGAGACTAGTACCTGTTCTCATCTAGTATTCAATATTATTTCCTACAAAGACAGAGCATTCACTATGGAATCACATTATCGAAAACAAATAATTTCAGTATACTGTAAATTGGTTAAGAATTATTGATAAGGCCACGTCTGTCCCTAAGACTTTATTATTAGTGTGTAGGTGTTGATTAGCCTGGTGAGGATATCTTGAATAGAGACAACTTAACAGTCTTTGTAAAGACTCATATTTAACATGTTGTATTAAAAGATAGAAAAAGTGTACAAAAACATGTGTAGTAAATATAAATACAGATCAGAACAAAAGCACAAAACCTTCTTTAACAAGTCTATAAATTATGTTCAAATGACACCACCATGTGTTTTCTAGTGATCCATGTGAAAGGATGTGAAAGCTCCTCCCTCAGGAGAATTGCAGGACTTTTTGCAGCGTCCTCCTGAGCATCACCCTCTCCTCAGGCTTGCTGTCAGGGATCATATCAGCGCTCCTCTCTGCACTTAGACGAATGCCCGGCCTCTTCTCTCTGACACCCTGCAGACCTGCTTGAGTGATGTTCCTGCAAAAGTCCACCTTCACCTCCTTTAGACTGTCCCCATGAGCCACAACGCCTTCCAGGCCACAATCAGTGATGCGGACACAGTTCTCCAGATGGAGAAAGCACAGCTTTCTACAGCTCTGCAGCACAGAGATCACATCTTGGTCTGTGATGTGTCCACAGCCGGACAGGGTTAAGGAGAGCAGGTTGGGACACCTGTGGCAGAAATATCAGTCGGTATTACACATTTACAATGAGCACATGTGATGAAGTACAATGAGACCTGCTCTGTGTCATCATGCCTTAGGACACACTGTACATCAGAATACATTAGTTTGTTTGGATAAGTACTAGTAAGCAATGCTGTTTGGAGTGTGCTTACTTTCAGATGAACACTACCCTGGTCTCTTGAATAGAATCAAATAACATAGAGCATATAGATCAGGGGCTTGATCTGAGCCATATGTGAATGAGAGGAAAACAATACCACTGGGAGGCAGAAACATGATCCATTTAACGGCAGAACACTTTAATACCTTTACCAACCATCTTTTCTTTACACACTGCCCCACTGGGCTCATATGTTTCCATCCTTAGACAAGCTTTTGTGAATAAATGGAGCACAATGCTATTGCAGAGAACAATATCAGAATGATGAATAGCATGAACGGCTTGGTAAAATTACTTCTGCCCGTGCATACGTTTGCAGGAATTGCCTATAAAAATTAACATGAATTGTTGCAGTGAGCATTCATGTGTTTAATGCAGCTTCCACACAGTATTAGGAGGGCACTGCAGCCTACTGGCAGACCAGCAGTGGGCTACAGAGCTGGCAGACAGACACCCTGATGGCAACAGATCAGGGATGTCATTCACGTTCACTGATGCACATTACATAAAGCTTATATAATCTTACCACTTTACCGCATGTGAGCCAAACTCATTCCAGTTGCCTGCAAGTGTTGAGGGTGCTGCCCCAGTAACCTCTGAACATGGAATAGCAAAGTCAGTCCACGTGTCCTTTTTCATTGTTGCATGCGGCCAGTGTGTGGCTTCATCAGCTGATGTGATTGCACAGTATTGACATTAACCAGAAAAAAATAAAGAGGTGGAATAGGGTAATGACAAGCGCGCAAAGCGGAAGGTTAGAGATTCAGTTGGTCTCTGATCACTGCTGTTTGAGTAGAGACGGTACAGGGCATTAAGTAAATAGAAGTAAACACGACAAAAATTTAAACTTGATCAACATCTGTTACATATTCTACCCTCGTTGCCCCTCCACCTCACATAGTGCAGATTTGTGTATGTGTTATTCTACCCAAGTATGCAACTATCTGCACTAATGTCTTAATCCTTCCATCAAATTCCTCTCATTTTCACACAAATGCATACACACTCACATTCAGAAATTTAGAGTGAGTGCATAAAGGAACTGGTAGTGATAGATTTTTATTGGCTAAAGTCTATATGTCTATCTTTATAATGAAATCTAAGATGTCAGCATTTACAGCATTTGCTTCTTTCCATTGAGAAATGACATTAAAACAAACAGCGTGGATGACAATCCAGTCTGTGCAAAAAGCAGAATGCTGCACCACTAACCTGTAATCATCTCTCTAACAACCTGTTTGGTTTTCTAACAGTTATTTTGACTGGTCAAATTATCCATTGAACTGTAAAAAGAACTAAGACAAACATTTAAGATTCTGCTGCTTTGGTCTGTTAGCAGCAGAGATTTTGGGAACCTTTCACAATCTAAAGCAGCTGTTAGTTGAAACTGTATGCACATTGCAAGCAGAAAGTCATAACTTACAACCTAAATAGTAACCCGAGCCATGCCTGAACATGTTTTATAAGAGAAAGCATATATTTATTAGCTTTGTGCACTGTGCCATCCATACTACACTGACATGTTCATTCATGTTGTACAATTCTAATACTTTGACCTCAAGATAATTAAAGTTAAATAACTGAGGTCCTGATAAGTGATTTACTAAGTGAGCAGTATGGCCCTGGAAACCATGCTATGAAGTGGCCCAAAGATATGCTACGTTTTATAGTTTTTCCATGAGGATAAAAAAAGACAGACATGAGCTTGGCGTCAGAGTTTGCGTGGAGTCTTATCCAGGAAGAGGCAGGCAGAGACAGACGCACATGTTCATTCCTCTGACAGCAACAAAGAGCCAATTGTAGGCTCCACCTGCCTGTGTAAATCTCCAGTCTGCAGCTGACTGGGAGGGTCTGTGGCCAAATCTCTCTTTATCACCCCCACAGCTTCTCTGTGTCCCCTCCCACTTTGTCACGTGCACTTGCTTTCTTCTCCCTTAGACTCAGGGAGGGTTTATCAGTATGCAATGAGCCTGTTTTAAGGGTATGAGATACAGGACCCAGACAAAGTAGTTGGTACTGGTTTTTACCGGCCTCAAAACTGTCATTTTTGCGTCTCAAATTTCACAATACAGGAAACCTTCACAGGGTCATACACTGAGTCAGTGAGACAGCCTCTTTTCACTCCTCTTGTCCTGTCCAGCTGCAGCGGCCAGGCTCCTTCACATCAGCAGTTATTATTGGCTCCCTTGAAGAAATTATCCAGAGACCTCATTATGCCTCTCCAGGCTGTATCCTGCGTGCAGCCAGCCACGCACACACAGCCAAAACAGAGCTCGTTTCAGTGGCCCATCAAATCCAACTGTCATATCATTCAATTTGATATCTGACCACAGTTATGTTAGTTAATAGAAGCAGTCTCATGTCCCACAGATGTGACATTTTTTCTGTCTTTAGAGCCAACTCCAAATGCACCATCTGTTTCTAATGATTTTGTTTGTTGCTGCCTACAGCTAAACATGGAGAAAAACAGTTTTGTTCCCTGTGCTGGGTGTGAATGACCCTGAAAAAAGCAGAAATTGTGATTGTGCTAAGGACACATGTGGGGAATAAAGGGAAATAAATAAATAAAATTAAGGTGCCATTTTAAATGTTCATGGTTGACACAAAACGGAGAGACCTCAGGCTGCTGTGAAGTATTCTGACACCACCTTGAAAGTTGTGGGACCCTGAAGCATGCAGGGAAGATTATGGCTGACTGCTCCCACCCCAGACAAAAACATTTTGAAAAATTCCCCTCCATGAAGAAGCTGTGCTCCATCATTTTTTTTTCCTTTCTGCTGTTGACCTCATGAACACAGCCCAGGTCTCTCCTGACTCTTGTCCTACCTCATGGACAACTTTCTGATGCACTGTGTCAATGCAACTTTTGTATTGCTGAAAAAGATGCATTGAAAACAGTTTTGTTCCCTGTGGTGGGTGTGAATGACTCTAAATTTATATCTACATTTCTCTTAATGTGCTTTACTTAATTAGGCACTGGTCTATGCACAAATGTGAATATGCATATTGTTTATAGTCCACATATGACTCTTTTTAAGTACTTTTATATTTCTTTGTCTGTATATTATAGCTACTTTTACACCTAATTATATGTATGTGATATCCTACTTAGCAATACATTTATTTCTGTGTTTGATTCTGACTATGAAAATTACATACAAATGACAACAGAAACATTTCCTTGTAAATTGTTGGATAAAGTAAAATATACTCAAATAGTACAAGGTTGATCACAGTTTAGCGGAAGTAGACACAACCCATAGATGCAGGTTAAAAAATTACACTCATTTTGTTTAGTTATAAGCTAATAGGCCACTTATACTTTGTCCAAGTTCTGTTGATTTATTTCATCACTAACCATCAAAAAAAAGTTCAAGCCATCATTCCAAAATACACAGCAAACTGGGGAAAACCACACTTACATTTGGCAGACATGGGCCAGGAAAGTGCTGACCAGGCTCTCATGTTTACTGCAGATGTCCTTCTGAAATGAGCTCTTCAGCCAGTCTTCAATGTTGCACACTTGCAGGACCCTGCTGGAATGCCAGCAAATAGTCAAGTAACGCAGTGAGGGACCCAGGACAAAGTTGTCTCTCCTCAGTTGACAAGGGGAGCTGAAGTGAAGTAGATTCCAGAGGCACGGGTCCAGGAAGACTTCACGCAGCTGGTGACAGGTAAGGGACAAACTCCTCCGGCTGTCCTTGTCCAGGAAGGAATAAAGGTGGAGGAGACACTCACGGTTGAGCTGGGTGAGATGCATGTCAAACCGTTCCAAAACAGAAAGAGAGGCCCTGTCCCTGAGGCAGTGTTAGGCCTGCTGGTAGGCAGCAACAATGAGCCCAGAGCCTGCATTGTGTGACCTAGATACATGATGCCTCCTCAGGCACACGCTGCAGCCCTTTACATATAAGGCCGTCGAGTGCAGGTTATTTTGGGAAGACAACTGCCAGTATGGTCAAAGATGGAAGTGTTTAAGCCATACGCTCCCTTTCCATCTGTCATGGCTCTCAACAGGCAGTGAGCACTCATCTGAGCCAGATGTTTACACTGTTCTGGCCTAGTTGTCAGATACAGATAGAAACTGAGAAACATCTCCCCAATGTACTGCAATACCACAGTCTTAGTTAAAGTGTTTAACTGAGACTTAAAGTCTCCACTCAAATCTTAGTACTGTCTCTGACGACACACAAATTATGTCCTCACTTTCATTGTTCATTAGGGTTTAATTTTTTTAAAAGTCTGTGGAAAAAAACACAACAGGCACAAACTATTACTTAAAGCACACCTTGCAGTGTATCATCACAACTTCATGGTAATTTTTTAAGATGCACAATAAATGAAAGGTATGAAATTAGCAACATTAGTAGGCAGTAGATACCACCAGATACTGGTGGTACTACCAGAGTGAATAAAATGACTAATAATACAACTTCACTGACACCTTTATGACCTTAAACATTTCCTGTACCATACGCAAAATAATTAAAGAGAATAATTTCACAACTTAAACCTGGTAATGCTATGAGAAAGTAACAAGCGTACTGTCACATAAGAATTTGCCTGAAGAAACACTGAACTATTAGTCAGGGTGTGTGTTTGAAATTGCTCAGTTGGATCTCAGAGACGGTGACATGGCAAAAGGAGAAATACCATTATACCTGCATCATCTCTCCATGCTACATTACCTGTTGTGTTCTGTTCCACTTGTTATCTCCACTCTCTAAAAAATGCAGGACATTGGGAAATGCCGCTGTTGGGAGGCTGATTACAGTGTGTACCCTGACTCACGGTGTCATGACGTCCTTAACTGGACCTCTGATCCAACAAACACAATGCAATGTGAGCTTATTATTAGCAGCTGTGATCTAGCCTTCAGGAGATAAAAAGCAGGGGAAAAGGCCACTTGTGTTAGTAATGGGGACAGAGTAGTGAGCCCACGGCCACCTGTGAGCAGACGAGGAGGAGCAGCTGTTCCTCAGCATACAGGAGTGCTTGTTCCTGCCTAAGCAAGGAGGCTGACTGGCTGGCACGTGTCCCGAGGGGAGCTTTTATGTGTGTGTTCGTGTGTGTGTGTCTGTGTGGGTGGAGATGTTCACTATAGAGGGAAGAGAAAACCAACCAAAAAGCCTTACTAAAAGGTTTGCTAAGGTACTGAGATATATCAAAGACGGTTTTCCATTAAAAGCCATAATAAGGGTGTTGAGGCAATTATTTTGATCACATAAACACAATGTACCTTCTGGGGTGTACATCCAACTTACAAAATCAAATGACATAAATAGGTTAATACATAAAAACTAAACATATATTTTTGTAAACCTTTACTTATTGCTACTGAAATTTCTCTAAGAACATTGTTATTACAAGGTCAAAATCTATCAACTGTATATACTGACTACATTTTTTGATCAAGCTTTGTTGGTCTTTAGTCTGCAACTAGTGATTATTTTAATTACTGATTAATCATTTGATTGACAAATCATGCTTTAAATGCCTAAACAACATGCAACATAACCTCGTATTGGTTAAAAGTTGAAAATGAATATATTTTGTTTGATATTCTGCAGACTAATATTACTGATTGCTTCAGCTCTGCACTAACACTTTTCTCTGTCTCTTGTTTTTCTAACACTCCTTAACACTGCTAATTTACAAACATTCAATCAACTGTATAACAGCTTTCAAAGTATTGGGGTCTTTGAAGTATATGTAGTTAACTTTGAATCCTATTCAAGGAAACCAAATTATGGTTTCTTTCAATCATCAAATTCTGGATCTGTGATCTGGTTATAGATTGTAGTTATTCTGACTTATTCAATACTAGTAACTAAAGGTTAAGATTAAAAGGATTACCACCAAGGATCTGCCTGTTAAGTCAGATGCTACAGATTGTCTGTTGAGATAATAGATTGAATTTTTTCCTACAATTAGTGAAGTTTTTTTTCCCTTCCAAAAACAAAAACTTCAAAGTTTTGAAAAAAGATTCTCTGGTATATTTGTCATACGCAATTTTCCCAATACATGGTTTAAAAGAATTTCATTGGGGCTAATACCTGGGCCCATTTCAAATCAACATAAAATGTTGCACCAATACAGACAAAACATTTTCAGAATGATCATTCCTTTCACATTGGTTCTGGTCAAGAAGTTAAAACAACTGTATCTACAGGCCTAACGAGCACTTTGTCAGTCAATAAATGCATTGCATTCTAAATCCTAAAATCTCCTCTAATAATTTGAAAATATAACTAAAGTTTTTAAGAGGTGAGAAATATAAAATTAAAAACTTATAACAACAGAAAGTTCAAATATTGTTACAACACAGTGTGCTGACATAATGAATCTTATGACTCTAGGCTAAACATTGGACCAACTGAAGTTTTCCAAGGCTAAAGCTTTACTTCATCACTTTAAACAATCACCTTTGGAATCTATTACATATGGTGAGGTCTACCTCAACTGAGGAATATAACATCAAGGAAATAAATGCAAAAAATCATACTAAACAAATCTAGCAGCAAATTAGACATGATGCTATCATGCAGATCATACAAACAAGATAGTTGCACATACATTAAATGTGAAAATTAACTATTAGAATCAAACACTGTGAGAATGTGATTGAGGTGAAGCCAAAATAGAGTGAGGAGTTGGTCTGAGGCAGTCTGACAGATTCACTGTCCAACAGTTTGTACAGCTTGGCAAGCTTCCTCTGTTGCAGCCTTGTCTGAGGTATCCATATCTGTTGCAGTCTTCACTGAAGCGACGTCAGCTTCATCTACTGCAGCCATGTCACTGCCTACAATTTCCAGGGAGGTATTATCTGGGGCTTTGTCATCCAAGGTCACCATGTGTGAGGCCGCTGCATCCATCAAAACACTGTGTGTGGCAACCTTGTCCTGAGCAACTACTTCTGATGACACACCATCCATGGCTGCAGAGTCCACGGCAGGTTTGATTGTGGATGTGCTGTTTGTGGCAGTCTTGTCTGCAGTGACCTGGCCAGTGCTCTCCACATAGAAGAGGATGTAGGCCTTGGCCTTCTTTACTGTGTCCTCATTGGTCAGAGTCACTGTGCTGTCATTGAAGTGGTACCAGCGGCCCTCATGACTGCCATATGCTGTATAATGCCCTGATCCAACCCTGTGAAGACAGACATATATCACATTCTGCTGCCTGGTTTATTAAAAGACTTCATTTTCTTGTGCTGAAGGGAAAGGGGCATGTTTAGCTTCACAACACAGCAGCAGTTTAACATCGCCACTTAGAGGGCTAAGGTGGAACAGCAGGACTTTGATCATCTTAACATACCTAAAAGCATTTTCAAGGACTCTCAGCCTAAAGCCTCTCAGCATTTAGTGGCTACATGAATTGTTAAACTGCAGCTGTCCGCAACGCTTTTCAGCAAATTGGATCTGACTTGTTTTTACAGTAACTCACA
The DNA here is from genome assembly GCA_034779795.1 of Ctenopoma multispine. Lineage (NCBI taxonomy): Eukaryota > Metazoa > Chordata > Actinopteri > Anabantiformes > Anabantidae > Ctenopoma > Ctenopoma multispine. Next base: position 13,752,902 of record JAUYWH010000024.1, read on the forward strand.
GTCAATACTGGCAGCAGAGCTTGTTGGCATATAATAACATATAGATTTATGACGACGTGTTCATTTTACAAAAAAAATCTATAATGGTGCAACAATTAATTTTGCTACTATGGTGACAAAAGTACCTGAGATTATCTGTCAATTGGAGGGAAACAAAACACCTATTGCCTCAAAACAAGTCTGATAAATATCAATTGTAACCTTTCCCTTTATATTCTTAAACTAAGATTCTTATTAGAAGATGTTAAACAACTACTTACCCAGATCCATGATGTACCACTACAGCTACAAGGTCATACAGGCTACTTCCTAGTAAGGAATTCTCTGGCTGCAAACATAAAAGAGCATGATAAGATTTTTTCATGACTCTCAGTTGTACCCACACCAACCACAGTAAGGCAAATGACAACTTAAAAGAATGATTAGAAGAGAAATTCCAGTTTTCCCTTTGAACCCATTGTCAGGATTGTCAGACAATGGAACTGCTGGACAACAGCACCCCCTAGAGGTAACCTAGATGAATTCTTAATTGACCTTTGACACAGAATGATCTTAGTGCGTTACATTTCATGCATTTACAAATCCAATTAACAGCACGGTGATGTAGTGGTTAGCACGGTCGCCTCACAGCTAGAAGGACCCGGGTTCGATTCCCGGGGTCGGCCGGGTGCCTTTCTGT
>JAUYWH010000024.1:13753778-13765860 GCA_034779795.1 Ctenopoma multispine
GGTCGCCTCACAGCTAGAAGGACCCGGGTTCGATTCCCGGGGTCGGCCGGGTGCCTTTCTGTGTGGAGTTTGCATGTGTGGGTTTCCTACAGGTACTCCGGTTTCCTCCCACCGTCCAAAGACATGCAGGTTGATTTGGGCCTTCCGAAATTGTATGCGTGTGTGCATGGTTGTTTGTCTGTTCGTCTGTATGTCGGCGATCTGTCCGGGACAGCTGGGATAGGCTCAAGCACCCCCGCGACCCGAATTCGGATTAAGGTAGATATTTAGAATATAGCGGTAGAATTTAAAATATATATATTTTTAGTAACTTAAAAATGTAAATATAATATAATGCCCATGATTTTTCCAATGTACTGTTATCGCTGGTCATGCTGAGGCCAACAGAGATCTTTCTGCAAGACATGTTTTTTTTTTTTATGTTTAGGATATTAATCTATCATTAGCTGACTGTGAATGGGGGAAATTGGTGATTCATGAATTACCGGTTTGGAATTAACTAGTTTGACAAAGGAGCTTTGAGATTTGTGAATATAAACAAATCTTCAATAGTTTCTACATCTTATCTCTACACTGTCTAAGGCTGCTCTGTTTTTGCTGGATATATTTCCTGTTTTGAGCTCACCTCAAGTAAAAAGCCTCTCATGTCCAGACCTTTCAGTGGAAATTCGACATAGGTATCCACCTTGTTTCTCAAAAAGGCGGTCCAGTGGAACCTTTTTAGGTGCAGGCACAAAACCTACAATCAGAAGCAAAAACCTCCACTTATACCAAAACACACTGCTTTACCAGTAGTTAATTTACATAGGATAAACATTCAGGTTAGTAAATTGTGATGAAATCATTTGTCTCCTACCTTTGGCAGCTTCTGAATCCAAAACTTCTTCGTGGATTTCTGTCGCTTTTTACACTTGTGGCAATAATACAGCTCTGTTTCATCAAGTTCTTCCAGGTCAGTAAAGCTATGTAAGCAGTCTAATCCAACGCGAAAAACAAGCAGAAAATTTTGTCACTCTCAGCAGCTTACAGTTAGAACCTAAAACTACAAAAAAAAGTCCCAAGTCACCACCTCTGACAGTGAGAAACCTACCACGTAAGGTGCATGTTGGGCCTGGCTCCTGGTCCTTACTTCTCTTATGTCTGAACTGGCTGGGAATGTCCAAAGACAGATCTGAGTGAAAAAAGGAAAATCAATTATCTGAGGTCATACACCATTAGATGCTTTAATTATATACCCCTTTGATTTATTTATGATATGAAGAAACGATATAGTAACTAGGATTTGTTTTCTTGGTCTTGGTCACAAAGTAATGACAACTTTCATTCATTATTCTGACTAATGGTAAAAAAAAACATTTGCAGTAAAAATTCACATTCTAGGTCACAAAAAGGGGAATGGAGAAAAATACTGAGCCTTGCTATAAGCAGTTATTCAGTGAATAACTTTGGTTTTCTTACCAAGAAATGGATCAAACTTCCGAGATTCTGTCCCACATATCAGGCAGTTGACTTCATTCTGAAGAATACCACCAAAAATGGATGTGACAACACTAGAAGTTCCATTTCTGCAAAGAATCAAAAGACAAACATGAAGCAGTTTTAACTAATTGCTGGATGTAAACATTTCAGCATTATAAACTACAAGAATAGAATGTTAAACTTAAAAGAAAAAAAACATTTTTTTAGGGTCAGATGAAGAGACTTTGACTCCATCCTGAGGTGAGACCGGGAGAGATGCCCCATTGCGGCTGTACTGCAGCTCCCTGTGGAGGTGGTCCAGCAAGTAACGCATAAACTCATGGGCATCTTGCTGTTGATATCCCCTGGACATACAAACATGGTGTAGCAAAGTGACAGCTTTTTTAAAAACAAACTTCAAATCAAATACATAAACAGAAAAATGATCTGAAATAAATAAACTTTAACTGTTAGGTATATGGGAGGGTCTTTATTCTGGAAAATTCTGTGGACAGTATTAAAATACCTGAAACTTGGCATGATTTTCCATATGGCATAAAATAAGGAGTCTGGACTGAAGGCGGTCTGATTCCCTTGCCACAGGGAACAAAGGGTTTTCCTGAACTCCTCCACCAAAGACCTGTATGACATACAACAACCCTGTTACCACACTATACAAGATGGTATAATCAATATCTAAAGCATATGTGATACTATATAAAGGCTGTGTGTAATGTTTCTTGTCACTCCATGTGTAACACTATTTGTGTAATATTTAGTATGCACCCTTATTCTTGCTTGCTTGAATTATTGCATTATGGACTAATAAGAAAATGTTTCTGACAAGATCACTCAGAATTAATAATTATATATTTGCTGATATTAATTTCCCTCCAGAAGAGGACCTTACACACTGTTGTCCCCTTGACTGCGGGTGTGGTACATCCTTCTTCCTGCCGTCTTACCACTGCGTAGAGCCACTGCAGGCAGCTCCTTGAAATAACAGCTGAACTGTTCGATGTTGCTGTCAAAGAAACAGACATTTAGTGAGAACATGTTTGACCCCTGAGAGGTGCAAATTTTGCCAAAACTGTAATGGGTAGGAATAACCGCTAACAACTAAGCAAACAGTTCGCTATACATATTTGCCTCAGTTCTGACGGATGAGCATAAGAATGTTTTTTCATCGTTCACTGCAGAAAAATCTGTGCAATTTTGTTGTCGGCTATGTAGTACAGATAAATCGGACAAATAATAACCTTTTAAGTGTAAATAAGCTATGAGTATTATTATGCTAAATTACTAGAACTAATATATTATTAATGGTTTGTCGACAAGTAGTGGAGCAGTCAAGTAAGCACATTAACAGACCAGCTGTTCCGGATGCCAGCCTACAGGCAAAGACGATTGATTTGAATTATTTTACTGTTGTTGTTTAAATTCTATGATTTTAATTATTTGTTGACTTTCATAGGCTAGCTAGGCTTCTCACCACACAAATAATACGATTACATCAAAGACAACTTTGTATTAGCAGTTATTTATCTTCACGAAGCACATGGTGAATTTTAGCAAACTGATTTTAACACTATTATAAAATGAACAAAAACCCAAGTATGCCTAAAAAGTAGATAAAAATATATTTTTAACCTCCCATTTTTGGCAAATAATCTGCAGCAGTGTACTCGATAAATAAGGTTATTGCACAGACTATTAGAATCCTTTAGGAGGCCGGCAAATGTGTGTTAGGGAAATCTGGTCTTTGACTGTGTCTTGTTTCCCAGCAGCCTGTGTAATCCCCCTGACTGTGCCCCAGACTGTATTAATAAAGGATGACTAGTCGTGGGGCCCTAGGTCTATAGGGGCAGAGCTACCAAACTATGTTGCAAACCCAGTTTACCACACACATACCTCATTCTCAGTTCAGAGTCTTACCTGAGGGACTGCAGAATGGCATTCATGAAGCATGTGTTGCCCAAGTTCCTCAGGCCTGTAGCACCTAAAGCTGCCCCGTCCTAACAGAGACAAGTGATATGCAATAATATGTACACACATTTATATATATATATGTATATATATATATACACACATATACATACACACACACACACACACATATATATGTATATATATATACAGACACACACACACACACACACACATATATATATATATATATATATATATATTTAAAGGTCTTAGTGAAAAACAAGCTTTAAAAATCATGATTTGTACTGACATGTAAATAAATCATAATAAGAGTGACTGTAATACCTCTTCTTGTTACAAAAGAAAAATCTAAATATTTCCAGGCACTTACATTGTCTTTTAACATCTTGCTGTCTGGAGCCAGGCTTTCCTGATGTTTTCTTTTTCTCTGTCTGTCACCCATTATTGCAGAGCTGAAAGATGGAAAAAATTTTTATCTGGACATCAATGTAACAGATTGTGAAACATATTTTGCAATGAGGCAGATTTTTTTTGGCAGATACATCTTAGGCTTTTAATGTCAAACACTTTCTATCAAAAATAATTTACGTAGTGTAGTGATATAGTCTAAAAGAGTAAGGATGCACTTACTTTTCAAGACTCTGAAGTTGTTCCCTCACCTTCTGCACCTGCCCAAGTTTTGAGTCATTGACAACAAAGTCATCACATCTGTAACTATAAAATCCATATTAGTTAAAGCACATATGTATTTGATACACTACACATATATTGAGAATTGGGCCTATCAAAACATTTAGTTTGTAGAGACACAGTAATAATAAATTATTCTGTGATAGCATGTAGCATTAAGCACATGTGCATATATGGTAGAGTGACTTTTCATTCAACATCTCTGAAATTATTTATTGAACATTTATCTGACATTTAAATCACTGGGTTAGCTTTAAGTTACCATGACTATTTGAGGCATGAAACCAGGAAAATGTTGGATCACTTACAAAGAAACTGATAAATAGTTTGAAACATATTTGGTTGGCATTAACAGCATAGCAATGCTGTGACTAAAGCTTTTACAACTGTCCTTTTGCAGATCCCCACAGTGAGTCACAGACTATAGACATAGATAGGTTGGCCATTAAGGACACTTACCAAAATACACTGTAGTTGCTGCAGTCCATGCAGACAGAGTGATGGGACTTCTCTTTCTCTAGTTTCTCACCTTTCCTTTGGCTGATGCCCATGACTTGGCTCTCTTCAAAATGTTTCTTTGCATGTCCATTGACATATCTAAATATAAAATAACTTATTTAAGAACACACAATGTCTGGAATTTGCTAAAAATAAACATAACATGCAATATATAGATATATAAAGAATTAAGGCTACTTGAGTTAAGCTACTTAAGTTACTAGTGTGTTATTGTCGCTACTCTGAGTACAGCTTTAGTTAGTTGCCAACGATATAAAGAGACTAAGTTACCTTCCACAATGGACCATGAAACAAGTAAGGCAAATCCATGGGCTTTTGTTAGACCTGCACACTGGAGATAAAAAAAAATTGAAGAGTGTTTTTCTGTGGCTTTCGCAGTTAAATGAGGCAAAACGTTTCACTGATTTGCTTCGAATTTGAATTAGTTAAGGTATATATACACGATTCGTTATGAATTGCGGTATCCCCTTGTGATTGCTGTTGTGTTGACTTGCAGCTACAATATCCATCAAGTTGACACAACTATGGCAGCGTCAGTTGCCTGAGCAGAGGATGGATGTTGCACAGACAGCTAAAATGTATGTTTACAGTGACGTTCATTATAGTAAGGTTAAACGAAATAAGCACTTGTCTTACCATTGCAACACCAGGAGGACGGAGTACCGTTGGGGAACCTGGAGGAATCGATAGCGCAGCTAACGTTTGAGTTCAGGTGAGGGCACTCCATCAGTTGACAATAGTGAGAAAGTGGTAATAGCCAACACTGCAACACCAGCGGTACCAAGAACAAGGCAGCTAACAATAGTTAGCCAATTAACCCAAACTAGCTAGCTAACCTTAGCTGATCTACTACTTCTGTTAGCGAAAGCACGTTTTCCTGTCTTTGCTAAACCAAGATCGTTTTGTAGCTACTATCTACCGATATTTCCTGCATAATATGCGTACAGTACTTTATAGAAAATAAAGGTAGTGCTCCTTCCACCCTGACATACTGTAAGATTACAATAGCAACGTTGTCTTTGGTGTATAAGATACTAGATAACTACTGGCGTTTGTCACAAACAAATGGAAATAACTTGAGGAAGTGACGTCATGTCTGCCGGCTCGCCCGTTTGCCAACTACTAACCAAAGATGAAACATTTCTGAGAGCGATGTTGAACTACTTCCTCCTTCGCTTACACTTCTCGTACCACTCACCGATACCTGTTTGTGACTCATACTTGATAACGACAGTATCTGTTGTAATTTTTTTCTATTGCATTTATACCTAATGCCATTTTAAACACTTAATCAATTAATTAAACTATAATGTGAAACTTACCATGTTTGAAAGTCACTCGATGTCACGCATGCGTAGTTTTATTGATGCCGTTTCCTCGCTCCCAACAAAATGTACAGACGGGAAGCATCTTTAACAAAGACATTTGTTTTAACACGATTTAAAACTACAGTGATACAATGAATGCATGCATGGATACAATAGCCTATGATAATGAAACGGTGATACACACTATGATATATAGAAATATGAAACACGCTTTACCACCATTATCTCTATTACTTTCAGAGAAAAATAAGGCACTTTTTTAATTAATACTTTTTACCTTCCAGGTTAGACAGATTAAAATTAAATTTCCTTTTAGTTTTATTAACAGTCTTCACACATAAATTATTGAGGACAATTTAGAAAATTCAGAACAGCTAAATTAAGTTAAAGTCAAACTGCACAGTACTATGTTTTTAATGGAAACGTGTTAAAAAGTAAAACATAACAATGTTAACCCATTGCTTTGCAGTTGATATTAAACTTGGATTTTGGTAACTGAACGAAACAAAGCAAGTTGGATCATTTTTTACATTTAATCGATGATGGTGGTGAAATCCTATTGCAAATTAAACAGAACAAAAGGACATTCAAAGGGTTCGACAATGTATCTTGTTAAACAACACTGTTCAAAAAACAGTCTTAGCATTAAGAGGTAATAAAATATACCCCACCAGAAATTAATAATAAAAACGTCCTAGAATAATAAAAAGTGATTATACTGCAGAGTCTGTGGTGGTGTAGGACAGTCGCCTCCCAGCAAGAATGACCGGGGGTTTTGTCCACTGGCAAGCCGGTGCTTTTTCTGTGTGAAATTTGCACATTCTCCCTGTGTCTGTGTGGTTTTTCTTCTGGCTTCCGCTCACCATCCAAAGACATGCAGTTAGGTTACCTGGTGACTCTAAATTGCCCATAGGTGTAACTGTTTGTTTGTCTCTATATATGTCCCCCTGTGATAGCCTGGTGACCTGTCCAGGGTGTACCCCACCAGCTGGGAAAGGTCTTAAGAGGACAAGCAGTTAGTATAATGAAAGGATGGATTATTCTGCAAATATGAATAGCTTTTATATGCCAAATAAAATGTACGAGCACAGAAATTTAATGATATTACAGACTTATATTTTAAGATAAATATGACAAAATGTGAAAGGTTGTTCTTGACATATGCTCTTCACAGCCTAAACCACACATTTTACAAATGCTGAGCAGGAAAACATAATAACAGTGAGTGTGCAGTGGGCACTACAGTACAAAAACAACTCTAAATATATGTGTTTTGAATTGGCACATGCATTCAGAGGACATCTTACAGTTTTCAGCAACCTGTTGAGGCAGATAATGATGCAGTTATATTTTGGAAACATTGAAATAATTATGAGATCACATACTGTAGTTAAAAACATTTCAGGTACTTGTGCCCACGAGGATCAGTATCTGAGCTATGTGGTTCTGCTCCTGCTTGAGCTCAAATGTTTGTCTAAAACACTGTCTTTTTTACAAAAGTGTTTTTTTTTCTCCAAAAAAGATATTTCAGTGATTGATGTGTGTGTTTTTTAATTAATATGGAAACAATTTTCTTGACTAATCATTTGGTTTATAAAATGGCAAATTTGTCTCATAACTCCAAAATCCCTTGATTTGCCAGCCCAGAAGTATAAAACCCAAACATTCAGTTTGCTATAACATAAGACAAAGAAAAGCAGGAAACCTTAAAAACTGAAAAGCTGAAACAGAGGAAATTACATTTTTTCTTGAGAAATGAATAGAAATTAATTATTTATCAGAGCATGTTTGATCAGCTAAACAATATTTTTTTCAGCTCTATGTTCTTTTTATTACACTTGGAGTTATAAGATTTTGGATTACTTATTGCAAGCACAGGATAAAAAAAAAAGAAAGAAACATGACTTTGTACTGATGGTGAAAAAAATACAAAAATTTAATGACTGTTACATAATATGTCAGTAAAGAAATTAAGTTGAACTTAAATGTTTGGTATCAAGTCTGGTAAAGTCATAACCCAAACCAAGCTGGTACAAAACACATATTGGTATATATGAGATTCAATATTTTTATGAATCTCTATGCCATTTCAATCCCTGGCTCCTGAAGAGGTGCATCAGACTGGGGGTCTTTACGTTTTTCTTGTGCCTTCTTCTTGGTGCTCTTCTTTCTGAAGAGGCACAATCAATAGGAATACAAATAAAGGAGAGTGGCCATTGAGTTTAAGTAACACTATTGCTTCTTAGCTGCAGTCTACTACCATTCTTTATGTGAATCTTTAGACAGAAAAATTGTCTTATGTCAGGTTCATCATATCCAAAGCAGGGCAAGAGAGGGTTAGAGCAAACTTCAATGGGGATTGTGCACATAACAGAGAAAACGAGGTCGCACAGAAAGTCGCTCAGAGGAGGCAAAACCAGAATACTAAAATATGCACAAGAAGGCAGAGAGGATGAACAGTGGAGGAAGAGACTAAACACTATAAAGAGATAACATGAAATGGTGACCAAGGCAGAACATGGACTGACAGAGATGAGGGCGAGATAAAGGACAGAACAGAAACTAAATTTAACCCACTTACTGAGAACTGGAGGGAAGACAACATGAGGAACAAACAGTGAAAAAGAACTGGAAGTCAGAATGGCAACAAGATAAGCAGCAGGATTACCTGACAAAGGGAAGTGAGAAGTGCTGGGTATTAAATAGTTAGGAGACTGATTGCCAACAAGTGGCAGCTGGGGACAGTCAGGGAGTGAAAGTGAAGAGAGACGGCGTGGCCAAGGTGAGGGAAGAACGAAGACACAAAGAGACAAGACAAGGACGTGAACTGTGGCGTCTTACTTTGACTTTACGGTCAAGATGATCACGGTTATGAGGACAGCAGTGATAATGACAGCAAGCACAACTCCACAGATGATGGCTGTTAAAAAAGACAACAGTATAACACACGGGGATTCACATTAATAGATTATGTAGTAAATAATGAACAAACTTTAGAAAAAGTTTTTATGCAGATAGTTGAAGCCGATTACCTGATGTATATTGATGTATAATATGGATAAAAAAAGTTTTGACTAAAGCAAACCAATTTTTTCTTTTCTGTACATTATGAATTTTAAAATAAGAGAGGCTTGAAATGTAATTGTAAATTAAAACTTTAGAGCACGTAAGGCAATGTAGCTAAATAATACACTGCAATATCTGTATCTACTTACCAATAGGAGTGTCTGACTCAAGTTCCTCCGGTTCATCACCATTGACTTTAAACAAAAAAAAATTACCACTGAATTAACTTAAAAACATACTCGTTACGCAGTAGTTTTAAGACATACGTTAAAGTGTCAATATGAAATACTGTGTACTTTATATGTACAGCAGCACTATAAGCTCTACATAAGAGATTTGTGCTTACCGCGGATTCCAGCACAGGTGGAATTGCACAGAAAAAAGTTGGAAAATCTGTTTCCGTTTCCGTGGCATCCACTCCAATAGAACACTTTGCATTTTTCATGAATGGGGTCGTAGTAGAACGACAGAATTCTACCACTACAGTCACCTGCATTCTTTTTTAGCAGGCAAACTTTGGATGCTGCAAAGAGAAAGCATCATCCTTATTGTCATCACCAGAAGTACCCAAAGCAGTGACTGGAGTTTATGAATAGCACTGCTAATAATGCTATTATAGGAACACAAAACTGAACTGGTCTGCTGTTAAAGCAGCAGAGAATTATTAGGCAGTAATTCAAAGGTGTATTCATTCATTCATTCAGTTTTGTCTGTCAAAGGTAGTTCTGCTCTTTTACCACCTGAGGGCGTATTGCTAATACAAGAAGACGAAATGCAGTAATTACATTTGAGAAAATATGACTAAAATTTTGACTCACAAAATAGCAGTACCATTGATGACATATAGGTTTTGCAATTACAACACACACACACAACACTAAAATCTAACTGAGGCAGATGACTAAGGAAGGCCTCTCTCCTTCAGTTTCAATCACTGAGGCTTGATGATAAAGTAGTGTTTCCTTTCATAGTCCTTAAGGCCATAAAACTCTATCTCATAGTCAGTTCATGTTCCAAAGTCCTCAGAAAATAGCTGGGAAGAAAAACGCTATGGTCTGAGTTCATTCAACATATTTCTAACTGTGACAGTGGTTAAACTTGATGAACTACGGCAGTAATCCTGTGATACCATATATTAATAGTCATGAACTTGTCTTACCTTCCGTGGGGTAGCTCACCCCTGCATTGGAAGAACAGTTTCTTATGCATTCTACTTCAGTTTTAAAACGGTTGTCATTTCCTCCTTGGCCTTTGTATATGAAAGGATTGCACTGATCGCTTTTGGGATCGTAATACAAAGCATATATGAAGCTTGAGCCTTCACCTTCAGCCTGGGTCAAATGACAGAAGTCTGTTAGATGATAAAAACAAACTAAATTAGAAACAAAAAGTCTAAGGTGGTTAATTACTTTGTTTTCAAGCAATGAATATACTTTATTTTGGTCACAAGTACAGTTGACTAATCATTAACAACTACTACCAATCACAAAACTAATATTTAACTAACCTCATCACCAGAGACCCACTCCCTCTTTTTATGACAGCAATAAAAAATGATGAAATTACTGAAGGGAAGTTCTTTCAAATGGTCTTTTATTCAAAATGCGCCAAGGTTCCTTCATAGATGCTCAAAATCTAGGGCTTCCCTAACAACCTTCACAGTAATGAGGTGAGATGAATTTGCAAAGAGACACAGTTTCAGCTGTTCTTTACAATCAGACTCAGACAAAAATGACCTCAGTGTTTGAAAGTATGGAATTATAGAGGAAGGAATTGTCCTGTCAGCTTAGCACAATCATTAGCAGTGGGTAAATAACATTTCCAGGAGAGTAAATGGAGAGTAAATACCATCTTTTCATTGCTGGCTTCAGACACAAGTTATAACCTGAAGATAAAGTCAGGAAAAAAGCTAAAATACAATTAGATCTTGCTGAGAGGTGCAGTCTAGACTTGTATAATGAAGCAAAAACAATTTCAGTCAAGTCTATTGATTTCTGATTATACTGGATGGTTTTTAGGTGAATATTCTGTGTCTGATTTAGTTAGTCGACACTTTACAATGAAGATGTGCCAGTGTAACCGCCATGTTGCTCCCTTACTTTGATTCAGTAAAGTCAAACTAAAACATTATATATGCACAAAACACATATAAAAAAACACATTAATTTTCACAGTTATGTTTTTAAAAATCAGCAGTACACTCAATGAGCCCATGTGCTCACAGTCTGGCCTGCTCTAAAAAGTAAGCCTGAGGTCTACAAACTGATTTTTGAATGTAATTTGAAACAAACAGTAACTTAAGGAGAAATAGTTTAATATACCTGGAACAGCTGAATGGCTGACATGAAATGCAGCAAAAAGAATCCCCAAAAACAGCAGGTGCTTCATCTTGCTGCTTGTCTTTGTGTCGTCTTTTCCGGAGTGAGCAAGTGAGTGATGGTTGTAAACTACAGTGGGAGTGGGTTGTCATTACTGACCTTTGGACCGATATTTCCCTAATGGTGACACCTTCAATCGAAACAAAGTCAACCTCTGGAGTAGCCATCTTTCTCTTTTTACTCGCCAAGTTTTATTCGGATTACTAGATACATTTATGACAAGATTGAACAACTTCTAAATACAGCTTAATATACAAGAGCATGTGAAAATATTGCTTTTGTTGGGTTTTATGTTTGAAAAATCTTCTGTTGGTGGGTCTGTTTATTTATTACCACTAAGTCCACAGATTTCAAGATTGGTTATTTTTGTCATGATACGAACATGGTGTGATTTATTTAACACAAATAAGATTACCTGAAGGAAAATGACTGTGAATGTAACCCAATACTTTGCAGAGAGCTTGACTAAGGAGCTTTTTTTTCTTAAGTTGAGTGTGTTATCTTCTTATTTTGTCATTTTGTCTGAAATACTGAAGTCAGATTTTCATGTTCACTGTTTAATGTTTTCATAAAGATTTTGTAATTACAGGTCTGTCTTTAAGGGCTGTGAATGAGCTAGTTAGATAGATAGATAGATAGATAGATAGATAGATAGATAGATAGATAGATAGATAGATAGATAGATAGATAGAT
>JAUYWH010000024.1:13765960-13881200 GCA_034779795.1 Ctenopoma multispine
TAGATAGATAGATAGATAGATAGATAGATAGATAGATAGATAGATAGATAGATAGATAGATAGATAGATAGATCTTTCCAGCGAATCTTTCCAGAAGCTGAAGGGTCTCACCGGCGCACGTGCAGGACGCTCATAACTTCCCCGCGTGGTTCGTCTGCGGGAGCAGATCTGAGCTTCGACTCGTGCTCGGCGGAGGCTGGTTTTGTTGTTGCTCTGACGTCAGTGCGAGCCACAATGAAGCTGACAACATGAGTATAAAAGCCGGTTGGGGAGCTGGTGCTCCGGTGCTCCTAACTCCTGCTCTGCACCGGGGTAACACCAGGCTACCACACTCGAGGGAGGCTGAGTGGATCAAGATGCACTTTGCGAGACTGACATCCATTGTTGTACTGCAGCTGACTTTCTTAGCTGGACTGCATGGTAAGATCTTTGACTTGTGCAAAACAGTAGCCTTTTTCATGATGTAAATACTTTTAGATGTACTATTTGTTTGGTTTTTGTTGGCAAAGAGAAAAAAAATATTTGGGGGATCTACAAGATAATTGAGCCCTGTAGCAGTTGAAGGGTCTTCAGCAGAAAGGATGCTTCAAGGCAGCTGTCTCCAGCCACACGCACATACTCTTTCTGTTTTTCCGTTGAGATTAATAGTTTGGATGAATGTTTTCTAACAGTTTTGTTTAATGTATAAAATAACTTGTGTGTGTGTCTGATTATTCTGTTTCAGGTGCCAAATGGACATACAATGGTAAGTCTAAAAATCTTTTTCACTGTCTTATGATTATTCACTGCTTTCTGTCACCTTGCTTCACCAAATTGTGTAATTGTAGAATTCATTACAAATATAATAACATCACTTCATAACTGCCTTAAAGTCTATGCGCAGGGGTTTCGTGAACCGTGACTGTCTCTTACATAAACTGTGCTCAGAGCATGTCATTGTGTCACTGCTTCCCAAAGGTCTGTTGCATTCAGGGACACAATATTAAAACCTGTAAGTAGACAGGTGCAGCAAATTAATATAATTTTTCTTCATGATTTATTATATATATTTATTTATATATACAATCATTGCTCAAACATACCATCCTCAAATGTAAGATAACTTTATGTGAACTGTTCACACTAGTACATTGGGAATTAATACAAAAAAATATAAATTATGGATGATGGATGGCTAGAACGTGTGAATACATAGACATAAAGCTAGGACACAAATTACAGTTGTTATGGAAAAATTAATCATAATTGACTGTGGTGAGAGATGAAACGGATCTATCTTTTGTAGATTAATTTCCTTGCAAAGAAACAATAACAGTCATACAGCTTGATGTCTGCAGAGTCAGAAAGCAAGATAGTAAGTGTGTAACAAGCATACAGTATATACACCTGCATACAAGTGGGAGGTTGTGACCCTGAAACAGTACAGGAACGAAGAGTACTGTCTGGGCTCCACTGGAATCTGACTATGTGGAGCCTACTATCTTTGACATGGCAATAAGACAAAAGTATGATATAAGTACATGGGTCACGATTAACCTAGAGAAAGGGCAAAGCATATAGATATCTAATCTTATAAGAAGGAAATGAACATCACAGAACAAAACATCAAGGTTTCTAGCACACTGTGTAACGTGTGACAACCCTATGTTGTTACGTGTTACACAGTGTGCTAGAAACCTTGATGTTCTGTTAAGAATGTTTCCTTTTGTTTACAAGAAGCAAGATGTCCAGCATGTGACATTTATGCACAACAAGCTAACTAAAGTCTACATTTCCATCACACTATATACTGTGTAATGCTGATAGTAATATTGATATTCTATAACATAATGTGCATTAGAGCAAAATAAGATGTACAGTACGGTAAGGTGCAGGATTGTCCATGGACTGAACAGTTTTGTCTCCTACACAGCCTCTGTTTTGCATTGCATTTCCAGTCCATTCTGTTGTGTAACATGGCATTTTGTGGATTCTGTTCATACATCTGTTCAAAACAACACCTAAGCAAACAGTTTGAACAAACGTTTGAAAAGTATAGGCAATACCTTAATGTGGCAAAATTTGAAATTTATAATATACTGTACAAAGTCATGTAAACATAAAGAGTTGTATCCTTTCACAAATGCATAGAATGTAATTCCTACAACAAATCAACACAATATCTAATAAACTACTGACAAGTCATAGTAGAAAAAATTATAAAAACTCCTCCTTAGTGCAGCATGGTCACTTCATCCTCACTTACAGCCAAACCCTTGAGAGACTTTGACATAGTAGTCAGTTGTCCTGAGGGTAGGTAGCACTTTCTGTTGACAGGAGCACAGCTGAGTCATACGATTTATCTTCACCTCAACACTCCACCCTCTGGCAGAGGACAAAACAGTGAACCTTAACATGAATGTAAATAAACGATGTTGATGATGACTGATACAGTTTTGTCACCCTGCTCTGCCATTGATCTTATGCTGAATGGTTTAACTTTATTGAAAACCTACTTTTCTTTTACTTTAACCTTACACAGAAAAGGCCCACAAATTACCCACAGTCATGTATGCTCTATAAAGGACTGCCAAGGGGCCACCAAAGGCCACTGAAGGCCAGTATTAAAGGGCAGGCTGGGGCTAATTAAATCAGCAAATGAAGTGGACACTAAGTAATTATAGCCATAAAAGTAACTTTCTGTTTTACTATAGAGAAGGTTTGCTTAGACCAAGCTCTGAGTTTTGCTTCAAACAAGTATTCAGTGATTTCACAGCTTCACTTGATGCCTTTTGGCATGTCCCATACAGTCAATCCACATTTGTCTGGGAACTGACAGTCAGGCTGGGGGTAGACTTCATGCTGCATCATTCATATTTAACCACAGTCAGCTGGCATATGGTGAATAGTGGATCTTCAGATGAATTCGGGACAGATAATGGACAAAAAATAGTTGAAACCATGCAGAAGTGATGAGAGTAGTGGTATATTCAGAGCCGTTCATACCATTTTCTATTATATTACAGTTCTGTTATTTCAGATTGCGGTTCCATTCATCACAGACTATTGTTGTTATTGTTATTCTTTTGATTGAAAAGCTCAGTATGGATGCTGACACTTCGGTCAACACATTTCAGGAAAATATCAGTATTCAAGAGCTCCAATTAATTAATTTTTAATAGTTTTCTGTTTAGCATTGCATCAAAGCCCAGTGTGGCTCACTGCCTTTGCAGACACACTGTTGAGAAACACCCTCATGCAGCTGAGGTCACCGTAAAATGCATGGTTCGATCTGCAAATGTGGCCATTTTCGTTGTCCTGTGCTTTATAGAAACCTCTCATTTGGAAAGAGACAGTGTTCTCACTGGCCCTCGCCGCAAACGACAGCATGGTTCTCACTCTTGCTGTTTTAGAAAGGGCCAAGAGCAAAGCCACAGGCCTCTCCCATGCCGCCTTTTAGATAGATGATAATATTTAACTTCGATTACATATAAAATGTTGGTAGCCTTGCCTTATTTGGATCCATCCCCTGTTCAGTTTCACAAAGGCACAGTTAAGCTCATTTGCCCTTTAAACTGAAAAGTTTTAACATTAAAAAGAAGACATGCATTGTATCCTACTGCAAGCATCTCCCAGAGCTATTTTACGGGTAACGATTCACACTGTTGCTGTTGCAGGCCCAGAGGGAGAACACCACTGGCCTAAACATTATCCATATTGTGGTGGAGCTTTCCAGTCTCCAATAGATATCAAGTCAGAGCTGCTAAGGTTCGACCCAACTTTACGTCCAATTGAGGTTCAGAACTACAACCTTTCACCCATTGAGCAGCTCACTCTTGGAAATAATGGACATTCTGGTGAGTATAAATTATCAGCATTATCCACAAAGCATAATGAACATTACTTAAAATATAATTTGTAATATCACAGGTAACACAACTGTGTATCAGACTATGCAAATATTTATGTAGAGGTTCTTTCAATCAAAGTGATGCTCCAGTCAAAGTATTCATTAGAGTACGTTGCTTAGGGGAAGTCTGTTCTTTCTGTAGACACTTAATTTCTGAGTCAACCTAACGAAAATGACAGGAGGATTTTCTTTCTACATCTGCCACAGCAATTTTCCATAATCACTCTCTTATTATCTCAGCCGTTCTTTTAGCCAAAGAAAGAGCTTCATGTTTAGGCTGGGAAAAGATGAGCATAGATTAGTCTACTGCTCTGCCTTCATTGGGTCTGATGCAGGTTAACAGAAGAACTGAGCTTCAATTTAATGTTTACTATGTAGTTATGAAACACTCAAAAAATTATATTGCTAAATATAGCAATCACAACATAGACAAACATGCCCATGTGTCACAGAGAGAATATTTTGATCATCATTCATTCTGCTTTGTTTGAAGACGTAAGACATAGTGACAGTTGCAGGAAAGTCAGATCAAAATGTCACACTGAAATGCTCAGCTGGTTTAGTTTCATACATGTTACATGGAACGTGGAAATTGCTAAATAAGATGAATTTCAATGAAGTCCCCTGTATAGCTGAACATGCATGTTGTGTCTGTAATGTTGTGGACAACTGAATTGCTGTAATATCCATCCAAGTAAACTGTTAACTACTGACAGAGTGCAAACAGACAAATGCTTATGTGTGCATGCCTGATGGGCCCTAACGCCACAAGCTGAGTGGCATCATCAGTGTGACGTGTGTCTAAAATAAGCTGACAGAGCGTTTTTCACTTGTAACTATTCGTCACACACTGACAACCATGTGGGAAGGACCGTGCGTCACTCCCCCTTAAAATACTTACATGTACATACGTACATAGCCACACAGCTCTTGTGAAAGCACAATGACAGCACAGAGTGGGCCACGCTGACTTCCACAGTTTATATAAAGTTATAGTTAATATTCCTTGATAGCACGATGTTAACTCGTGCAATTCATGTTCTGCTCTGTTATGTATGCTGGGGTTTCATTTCTTTTGGTCGACAGTACAAATTTCCCTGTCCTCAAAGATGCACATCTCTAGCCTGCCTCACCGTTACACTGCTGCTCAACTTCATTTCCACTGGGGTTCCTCGAGCAGACCAACAGGATCTGAACACATGGTGAACAGCAAGCAGTATGCAGCAGAGGTAAATAAAACAGCAGAAAATATTGATCCATATGGAAAAAACAATACTTTTTAACACTGTAGTTATTAGTTATACCTAGCTGCAGCCATGAACAGTTATTCATTCAGATGTTGACGTGTCCTTGTGCAAGACACTGAACCTCAAGGTGCTCACTGTGTGTGAGTGTAAACATCTGCCAAATGACTAAATGTAATGCATTGTCATTTATTTTGCTGCACACTAAAGTTATTATTAAAAACCTCCACCTTGACAAAATTAAAATGTTGTTGACCAATTTATATTATATACTAGTATGTAAAATATACTAATTAATAATATATATGCTGTTTGGTAAATGTAACATTGCACTTTCGCATAAGTACTATGAGTATTTTTACTTAAAGGTTTGCACTTCTCTATTCATCTAAATAAATATTTCATTTATCTGCATCATCAGGCTACAGCATTTCTGGCTCCCGACAAATGATTTAATACTTTATGACTTAAACGTTTGACATTTGACTGGCAGAGTAACCAGAGCCGCTGACAGTCTTTAAAGCTTACAGCCACTGCTCAAGCTTAAAGTCCTCTGCATCTGCATATTAGTGTTGCAGTTTCTTTGACTGTAGCAGACTTGCACCTACCCATCAGACAATACTAGATAATTCTTAGTGTGCCAGTTCTATTTTATTGTGTAACTGACTACAAAGTACAATTAAATCTTGTATAAAACACTTTCTAATTATGGGGACATTTTGACAATAAAGATTTTGTGACACTACAGTTAAACTCATAGTTGGTTTTGTGTCAAACAAATTATCCCTTTACCAAAGTCACTTACTTTCTTATAACAAAAGACAAAGACACAGTGTCAGACAGCGACAGTATTTAAAGTATGTCAGTGTGTTTATTTTTGAAGGCTTTCAGGGGATTAGAGGACCAGACTATTATATGCTTTGGTTTTCAACCACCTCTGGAGAGGAGTGGCTGTCTGTGCTTTTTAATGTGTCAAGCCCTGTTAGCAGTTTTCACACACTAGTCTGCTACTTTGGAGAATTTGACTGTTACATTTTAAAGCCTCTCTTCAAAAAGTCTGTGTTACAATGTAAACAAAAATAGAAGTCTTTTTATATAATCTGTTGTCATTTGAATTATGTGGGTAGAGGCTGAAATAGTTACAACCTATGGGCTTTTATGCGACCGTGTCCCGGCTGCGTCAGAGCCACATATGAGATGCTGTGGTTTGACCTGAGTTTCTGAGTGGACACGTTGAGAGCATGCATCTTTTCAAGTACCTCCAGACTCCAGAACCACAGTTCCTTGATGACATGTTGGGGTGGAATGATGGGAAATTGAACATTTCCCAGAAAGAGTGCATATGTCTAGTTTAATTCCAAAGACAAAGCAGTCAAAAAGAGTTTCATCATATGTGTCTGGGATGACCGGCGTGCCTTTAGGTTGCAGTGAATATACATCAATGCCACCAAAACAGCTGATAGCCTGGTGTTCACAGCATTTATGTGCTCTACATTTTCATTTTCTTCTGTTGTGGTTCTTTTGGTTTTAACATACACAACATCATCTGTTAAGAAGATTTTTTTAGTTAGTAGCCTGTGGACTTTTGTTAGCGTCACTATTTTCCTTGTAAATCCTAATAGCTTTTTCACTTGCAGCTGATGGTGTTTTAGCCAAATATCTGTTGCTTAACATTATGCTTTCTACAGAAATATTACAGCAATAATGTACCATATAACTCATACTGTAGGGACCTGATTTCCTAGTTTTGTAGTTTGTGCACTTTCTTTCTGATATTTAAAAAAAGTTTTTGACCAGTTGTATATTTTTCAGTTTATTTTTTCAAATGGGGTCTTTTTTTTCTTTCTCAGATGCATGTGGTACACTTTAACTCAGACAAGTACCCTAACATGTCCATGGCTGTAGACAAATCTGATGGCCTGGCTGTGCTGGGTGTCCTGATTGAGGTGAGACACTGTAGACAATGGAGTCAATGATATGTGAATTTCTGTGGATCAAAACCATCTAAGTCTGTTTTTCATACAGGTGGGAGAGTTCAATCTTGCCTTTGAACATTTTCTAAAGTTCGTTAATGGAATCAAATACAGGGGTGAGTCCATAGGGATATTTTTCTTTAGCAGATTGTCCTTTGCTGTTTGGCCATATTAAATATACAGAAAGTGACAAGCATGAGTATTTCACATTATTAAACAGGGATATTCAGTATTCAGGCACTTGATGGGATGACCACTCAGATTTTTAATGCATAAACTATGGCAGAAAGAGCCTTGGTTCATCTTTTTTTTTTGTTTGGGTTCCTAATCTCAAAATTCTTTATTGCCTCATGTGACCACTATAAAATCTATAAAAACAATGTTTTAAAAAAAAAATTCTTAATTCAATTTTTTATTTTAATTTCATTTATTCTGCAGGTCAGAAGGTGCAGATACCCGGTTTCAACATTAGAGCGCTGCTGCCTGCACGTTTGGATGAGTATTACCGATATGACGGGTCACTGACAACTCCTCCATGCTATCCCAGTGTGCTGTGGACACTGTTCAGCAATCATATAACAATATCTCGCAAACAGGTTCTGCATTAATTAAAGTTAATTTAAGGTGTCTTTAATTTAATTTAACCAGATCTGAAATAAACTAAACTGTTAAATTGAAGTTTCATACGTTATTATATAGTCTGCGTCTTATATTTAAACTTAATTGATGTGGATAAACCTCTGGACATAATTGTTTTATTGTCTCTTTCCAGTTTCTGGCCCTGGCAACAGCCCTCTACTCCTCCCATGCCCAGGAGTCGGCCCCTATGCCACTAAACGACAACTACAGAAAATCACAGCTTGTTGACAGCCGAGTTGTCTTGGTATCTTTTAAGGAGGGTAAGTATGGTTTTCCAGATACACTTGCCTTTTTTATTGGAGCATGGATGCAACAGACAAACACGTATACTGTACAAAAATAGCTGTTGTGCTGCTTTAAAAATGGCTACAAGTCAAGTTTGGATAATGTGGTGGTATTTTTTCTTCTGCAAAGCACAGGGCTGTCACTTGCCACTAACTGTATGGTATCACCTGCTTGTAGTCTGGCTTGTCTGTTGATGTAATTCTCATCTTTAAAGTTGACTGACTCTGATGAGCTTGTTGGAAAGCAGGGCCACTTCTGAGACACAACAAATTAACCATTCCTCTGACATACTGAGAAAACATCTTCAGGCCTTCAATTATTCTTTGAAGGCTAACTTTTATGTGGTTGACTGGTTTACCACAATGTATGGTATTTAGGTCCATATACAGTAGTGTGGTATAAATGTGCATGTTTTCATCATTTTCAAAGCTTCCCTCTCAGAACTATGCTTTGCTAATAGCACGTGTTTTGACATGGCATTGTGGAATCTTCTGCCATCAGCTTTCCCGAGTGGCTTTTACAGTAGCAGGCAATGGCTTATGCTTTTAGTTTAACACTGCAGGCAGTGCTGTTGCATGCTGTGTGTCAGGGCCCAATGTCGTTCCAAGGAGTATCCCACGGGCTGGGATATTTAACAAGCTGTGATTGGCTCTGTGTCTGATTCAGGCAGAGGACTGCATGGTACTCTTTCAGTCATATCTCCACTCACAAGGAAGCAAATCGTTGAGCAGCTGATGGTTGGCGACCTAGCAGACCTGGCTGATGAAGGGCTCTATCAACTTCTACCAAGTGGCTCAGAGAAGCTCCATGCTGGCAAAGAGAAAGACCTCAAGGACAAGCAGAGTGAGACTCAGTCCAAGTCCAAACATCAAACGCTAAATCCATCACTGCGGAAGAAGAGCCAGACCAAACGCCCTGTGGGAAAGTCAGGGTTGGCTGAAGAAGCACTGTGCTACGTCTCACTAGAGCAGAGAGTTCTCCGTCAGTTAAAACATTCCCACACTGAGAACCAGCTGGTTCACACTCTCAGAGATGAGGTTTTTCCTGAACTCAACCTCAAGAGCTACCTGGACTGTAAATCAGATTTAGCACTCCCAACTATCAGACATATCCTCCGTGGACGGCCAACAGATGAGGCTTTTGAGTTGGATCGCTCTCTGACAGAAGCCTTGATGAACCAGAGGAAGACTTCCACAACAATCAGGAAAAGTGTGCCAGTTACAAACTATGGCAGTCTCTCTCCTGCTTTTGTTCCCAGGCAACCACACAATCACGGTTATCCGCATCCTTGGCTCTTGCCAATGGAGTGGGAAGACTAGAGGTATTCTTGACATAGTTGAGACTCACATTGTCACTTTTGATAAATTTCAAATGTGTCCCACAGTGAAAGCCAACTTTTGAAGCCACACCCTGTATTTCTTTAAACAAACATATTTATTATTAAGTTATTATTTCTGGTATGTTACATTATAACATCTATAAGAATAAGCCTGTAGTGTGAGTTAACTTAGTGCAATAGCTGATTTTGCAAACTTACTGATATGCATGACTGTGCTCAATACTGTAAGTAGATTCTGAAACATTAAGTAAATCTGATTATGTAGATTTCTGAAAACCTACAGAAGTGAGGGAGGGGTACTTAACCACAAAAGGCTATAGATCTGTTTGCACAATCTTGCTGTACTTTGCCTTAATTACTAACTTTTAAATAAACTCTTAATAATTGCTTAGCACAAAATAGAGGTGCAGCTAAGCCAAAAGAATTTGCTTAAGCTTTTTACATAACATCCATATGTTCTGTGTAATTCTTTTCAACTTGCCATTTACAGTAAGTAAATAAAAACAATACTGAACATAGGGAGGTCTTTCCAATAAAAGCATTATACACAAATCGTATATGACAAATGTGTTCGATGTTGCATTTGCAATTTGCACTTTCACCCTGAACCCATATAACTCTTATTATTACTTTAAATGTGTTGTCTCTATTTAGTGATTTGCAGTCACAGACGCTTAAGGATTCTCCCAGCAAACACTAGGGAAAACACAGGGAAGCAACATGGAAAAAGACTCAGGGTGATACTATAGTGTAAGATAGTGAAATTCACATTGTTCAAAAGAAGTTTGTTTTTTATTCAGTGAAATAATGGAGTGTGCTGTGTTGTTTCTTAGTTGAGTTGTTCAGGTCAAGGTGAACTCACATGTTTTTAGTAAAAGGTTAAACTCAAGAAATTAAAAGAGTGATGTTAGTAAAGGTAAAGGTAATAAAAATGTTACGACCTAAGTCAGGAGTCCAGGTGGATTTATCATTCTTTAAGTTAGAATACTGGGAATAAACTAAGACACAGAGTTTTAAACTAGCTGATACTGTGTATGTAATATAAAACATGAGCAGTATCAATACATCTGCAGATGTTTACTGATACTGTGTTAAATAATACTGTGAGCAGACTGCCAAACACCAGAACTTGAGATGAAATAACCGTAAAACTGATTATGAGTGAGTTTTGGTCATGAAAATGCTTGTTATGATTCTTTTCTCTCAAAAAACCCTCTTGGTGCATTTTCCTCAGTGGGTACCAAGTCTGAGGTGTATGTTCCTCAATTAATTTTATTTTCACCTTTATTTCTCTCTCTTTTTTTGCTACTCAGCTGAGCTATCTTGGATGAATACTGGTATGTTGTATTTGTAAATTTTTTGTCTTTACACTTCCTTTGTTATTTGTTGTCTTCAACTTCATCTCACATTTGAGATTCTCCTTTTGTAGGCCACAAATATCTTCTTTGCTCCTGTGAATTTTAACAAATAAGCAATGTGTGAATTAAAAAGGCCTTTAATGTATTTTTTTCAGTTAACTAGTTACTAAGGAAAATTGTGGCTTTAGATTTGGAGCTAATCACTAACCAAATTAAACCATTAATGGAATAAATGTAGAATAGCAGTAACTATGCTACCATCAAAACTAAATGAAATAAAGTGAATCTTTAATTATTGAGTCAAAGGTTTTTGATGGGTTTAATTTATAATCATTAATTTCCATTTAACTACACACACATAATGAACCCCCACATATCAAATGATGACACAGAGAAGATGTTAGTTGTCATATAATCCTCTCTGCTTCTGTTGCTCCCTGCTTTGCAGGTTTACTGGTTCCCATATTGGTGGGCTCTGCAATGGGACTTGTTCTCATTGTCTCTTTAGTATGCTGTCTATTAAGACAAAAAAGGTAAGCAGAGGGCAGAAATAACAAAACAAGACCACAGTTTTTTGGTCATTGTTTTTACACAATACAGTGCTGTTTGTTAAACTAGACCAATAACCGCTGGTCAACTCATTGATTTCCATGTTCAAGTATTGAGATAAAAGCTTTCAATCCTGATAAATATCACACTTTTTTATCTTTAGCTGAATCTCAATTTCAAAGTGAATGATGATGATCATAGGGAACTCTATAGGAGTTTGGGATTGTGTAATCTTGAGCCAATTTTATGTAACTGTGGGTATTTATTTTTTAGGTTTGAATTACTGAGTGACATTGTGGAGACTGAATATGACAACATTTGGTTTGTTTAGGACTTTTGAACAACTAAGAAAGCAAAGTGATTCAATTGAAAATTACTAGTTACTATGATTTTGGTCTACACGGTCTATGTAATGATGAAATAGTCAGACCTACTTACTTAAATAAGTTCAGGCAATAAAATAGGGAAATAAATTAGTAATTAGTATGCATGTGTAGAACAGACACAATAAGCTGTCTCTCTGTTGAAGCTGTCTCTGCATTAAGCTCTCACATCTCATTTATCTTTCCTTTATGCTAATGATACATAATCCATTTTTGGAAGTGACAGGCTAAGTGACTCATCACATCATGTCATAAATGGGTTCGTTGCAGTCTGCATTAAACAGCATAAAATTGTTCCTTTCTCAAAAAGATCCATCTATCATGTCTTCCTTCCTGTTTCTGAAGTAATTATACTTTTTACAGTAAAATATCAGTAGCAGCAGTTCTCTTTGTTTATACATGACTGACCACTTGGTCAAAAGAAATGAGCCGCTGTAGTAGGAAATATTGACAAATTAAGAGTTTTAGGAGAAAATAAGAAAGTACTATGTTTAAATTGCTTACATTTTTTCAACATTTTGCAATGATAACCATTATCTTGGTGGCAAAAGAAACCTCTGTGTATCCAAGAGACACTTGATGGCCACCAGAGAAACTAATGGAAAGGAGAAAACGTCATTCAGGATTGAAAATTGCATGTATATACAAACATAATAAAACAGGGTGGTTCTCTTATTTTGTAGGTCCGCTGCTGAACAGGACAAAAACAAAGGTGTTGGATACAACAATGGAGAGAGAGACGAGTATGGCTCGAGAGTATAGATCATTGTCCAGGACCTTGTTTCAAAGGAATTCAAAGGAATTTCAACAAGACCGTGTCACCATTGTCCTTTTGCACCACTCATATTTTATTTGTGCTGTTATTGTGCTGTGGGTTGCTTTGGACATTTTTGGAAGCATGCAATGCTTAAGTTGATCTCATGAAATGTTTGCATGCAGCTCTGGGGTTTAAGGAAGCACTTTTTTTCTCAACCAGAGTTTGGACTTCAATGCTGTGTTGTGGCAGGAGGAACATACTAGGCTGCTATGCTGGATGTTTAAAACATTGTTTTATCCTGTAGGACTACTTCCTTAGAGCAAGAGGAACAGCTGTCCTCTCTAATCCCCCTTTATTTATGTGACATGCTGTGGCGAGAGTCTAGAAAAGACCTCCACACAGATACTTCCAGGCAAACACAGTAAGGCCAAAATTGAACTGGTGAAGATCATAGGTCAAGTCGGACCATGGCACCCATTCCCTTGGGTTGTCCCAACGTAATGGAAAGCCCAACCACAGTGCAAACAATAGGATAAGAGTCGACAGCTATCCCTGATGGTAGAGAGGAAGAGGGATGGGCTATGCCACATTTCCACCAACCCTGTACTTAGAGTTGCTCTATGGATTTTATAATAAAAGGGTGCTTGGCTTCATCCAAACACAGGAACACACAGCTCCTTCTCTGTGAAATATGCTGAGAAAAAAAGGCTTTTGTGTTTCCAGGGTGGACGTGGGCTGACCCCTAACCCATGTTAGCCACTCTGATCACAAGACTAACTCCCCAGCATTCATGAGTGCCTCTCAGTTAGACTGTAGCCTGTACTGTTAACTGTGGGATTGTTGGAGAGGTATTATATCACCACGTCATCCTCACTTGTGTTTGCTCAGCCATTTTATCATCTTTTCTACCTTTATTATATCCATGCAATTCTGTTGGATCAATTTAGACGTTCCTCAATTCATATTCAGTTAATGTTAAAATGCATGTGGGAAGTTAACATACACTAGTCTAGTCTAGACACTTTTACTGTAAGCCCAAACCTTAGATGCTTTAAAATGATTAAAGTATGTGTGTTATAAAATGAGGAAATTATTAAATGGTAAAGCAGCACAGAGTGACTGTTTCTCCACAGTAAAAGTGTGTTGTACTTGATCTTCCAAAACAAAGTGTTATTTATTGTCCATAAAAAGGCTTGTTTTCCTGCTCATTGCTGCTTGTGGCCTCATTTCACTGTTGATATCCTGTTATATTATATTAAATTGTTATGTACATTTATTTTGTGCCATAGTGCTTTTTGTTAGTTATTATGTGTAGAGTAAGTGTAAAGAACTGCTGTCTTCATTAGAAATAAAAAATCTTTATGTGTCATTAAATAAAATTTAATTGTCATGGTATTTGTAATTGTATTTTGTAATTCTCAATAGGATTCTGAGAGGCTTTTGTTTAAGTTCCACAAGCTGAAGTACATGACACAGACACACACAAGTTCACAGACACCATTAAACTTGAAGCTGTTGATAATTAAAGTTGATGCTGTTGATAAACTAGTCTAGCTCCTTGGAAATCTAAAATGTACAGATCTAAGGACAAAATTACTTCAAAACACAAATGTCTTTAAATCTGAAATCATCCTAAAGAGTTATAAATAAAAATACGAGTCAAAGCTCAGTGTTAACTAGAGACTTCATGTGGAACATAAATTGCAGGTAGTAAAGTTGGCGCTATGTGCTGTCAGATAATTAATCCATAATAATACATGATAATTTTGTATTAAGAATCTGAATCTGAAAATGAACTAAAGCCACAAATATGTTAAGTAAAAGTAACAGAAACTGGAAATAGTACCTCAAAACTGTGCTTACGTACTGGAGTTACTTTGTACCTAGAAAAGCAGGATGAAAACATTGAACTGTGCTGCCATCTAGTGGCTGGTTACTTTAAGTGAAATTAAATATTCTACTTCCGGGTCTTGTATGAAGCTTTCGCTTTATCTCCCATAGTTGTACTGTTCGGAGTTGTGCAAACCCGCTGGTGTCTGTGTGTTAATTTCGTGATGTATCACCAGCCTGTGTTAAAGAACAGGCGCACTCTTCTCGAGAGAGCTGAAAAATTTATCTCTGATATTTATTTCACAGACTGCAATCTGAGAGGACGGTAAGGGGACGGCTGCACTGACTCTGGACAAACTGGTCAACACAATAGATCAAACATGTTTCTGTTGCTTTATGTCCGAGCAGACAATTGTTATCAAATCCATTCATCAAAATATAAAATTCTCGGATAATTGCACGTCATGCATGTCACATCCGTTTGTTTGTACATCACCAGTTGGACAACAGTGCAAGTTAATGCTGACTAGGTCGTAATGACCATACGTGCTAGCTCTGAAATAAATCAGGCACCTTCACTTTAATCTAAAATTATTAATCTTTCATGTGTATGAAATTGTGATCAGATATGATTAAAGACCATTAATTAGTTTTTTTTTTTTGCATTATTTAAAAGTAGGGGTCGAAAGTAGGAAAATAGATATCGTAACTTTGTGATTATGGGCTCAATATAGTAAATAGGTACAATGTCCTGACTATATTTTATTCCCCGCAGGCTCTATGGGGACTCTTGGCCTCTGGACTCTCTCGCCTCCTTCTTGTCACAGAAACGAATTACATTCGCAGAAGCTTCCAAGCAGAACTTTGCCCCTTATAAAGTTGGCAATACCTTTGGACCAACGTATGTAATATTGATTTTATCACCTTCTGATCTTTTATTCTTTCCTACCTTGGCCCTAACCCAAGCTTGATCCTTTTTGAAGGTGGTGGACTTGCTGGTTTAAAGTGACCCTAACAATCCCCGAGTCTTGGAGAGGGAAAGAAGTTCATCTTTGGTGGGAAAGTGATGGAGAAGCAATGGTTTGGAGAGATGGACAACCAGTCCAGGTAATGTTCAAACTAGATTAAAATGTGCTATGCTTAACCTATGCGTACTATAAGACACTATGCGCACTTGCAGGGCCTGACTAAAGAGGGTGAAAAGACGAGTTACATACTTTCTGACTGTCTAAAAGATGAAGAGCCACACAGGTCAGTTAATTAAAAATCAGTTAATTACTGTTTCTGTAAGCAAGTTGGATTACTGAACCCATATTTTCTCATTCTTTAGAATTACCCTTTATGTAGAGATGGCCTGTAATGGACTTTTTGGAGCTGGTCAAGGGTCCATGATTGCCGCTCCAGACCCCAACAGGATTTTTTCAGTGCAAAAAGCTGAGCTGGTAGTATTTAACCATGATGTGAGCGAGCTCCTGACTGATTTTGAGATGCTTGTTGACATTGTAAAGGTATATCTGTACAGAACAGGCCACTGTGGTACATTAATCGTTGTGTACAAAAGGCAGTCACTGACTTCTGTGCATTCCTTCCTTCTCTTCAACAGGAACTAGGAGATGGGGAGCAACGAGGCTACCAGGCACTCTTCACGGTCAATGAGATGGTGAATCTGTGTGACCCCTTTGATCCCAACTCTTTCTCCAAAGCACAAAGTCTGGCTCATAACTTCTTCAGCCAGCGGAACGGGGACAGCCAGCACACTGTCCATGCAATGGGCCACTGCCACATAGACTCAGGTCTCAATTAACCACAGCGCTGTTTTGGGGGGCGACTGTTTTGATACTTGTTTTTGAATTAGTTATCACAATTTTAGTTATATTTAGTCTACTTTTGTTTATGCAATCTTGAAAATTAAAAAACTATTTTAGCACTGAAACTCAGACATTGAAAATTCCTACATGATACCTTTTTATTGTAGTGAAAAAAACAATATAAAATCTTGCTGGATTTATATTTTTGTCAAATTAGGTAATGTTAATGTTTATGACTTTTTATCCACAGCATGGCTGTGGCCCTATGAAGAGACAATTCGTAAATGTGGCCGAAGTTGGGTGACAGTAATCCGTTTGATGGAGAAGAACCCAGACTTTGTGTTCACTTGCTCTCAGGTAATTTTACACACATTGATTTTATATGAGCCAAAACTTATTGACAGATCTGAACAGTCTTTAGTTTGTTATACTCTTTGTCTAGGCTCAACAGTTTCAGTGGGTAAAAAGCTGGTATCCAGGACTCTTTTCCCAGATTCAGCAATATGTCAAGAAAGGCCAGTTCATTCCAGTTGGAGGGACGTGGGTGGAAATGGTAGACCTATTCTTTTTTTAGTGCAAAGTACAGCATCAGATATACAATACATATATCCTGTATTTGTACCTGGTAAACCTATTCTTAATTATTCTCACATATCATGTATCTTTTGGATTTTACAGTATTGTTGAACCACTTTACGTTCATGATGTTATACATTAAGGTGTGAGAATGATATATTTTTCTATCAGGATGGCAATCTGCCCTCAGGTGAGTCCATGGTCCGGCAGTTCCTGGAGGGTCAGCGCTTTTTTAACCAGGAGTTTGGAATCCATTGCAAAGAAGTAAGACTCATAAAACATAACCTCAGTAAACATCTGTGTTTAATGTGTGGTACATTTTAGCCACTTTTTGTCTCTGTATTCTTTAGTTCTGGCTTCCAGATACCTTTGGCTACTCTGCCCAACTTCCTCAAATAATGCAGGGATGTGGGATCTCCAACTTTTTGACACAGAAGCTGAGCTGGAACCTGGTCAACACCTTCCCTGTAGGTAGATCACACACTCTGACTTAAAGAAAGTATGTTAAAATATGTTTTGACCTTGATTTCTTTTTTCCCAAAGCACAACACATTTTTCTGGGAAGGTCTGGACGGCTCAAAGGTTTTAACACATTTCCCACCAGGAAATTCCTATGAAATGAAGGGCAAAATTGAAGACGTGAGTTTGGTTTATACTGTGGTTTATATACATAGCCTGGTGAAGGATAAGTCCTCACTTTTCTATTTTCTCACAGCTAGTGAAAACTGTGAGGAATAACAAAGACAAAGGCAGAGCCAATCACAGCGCAGTGCTGTTTGGTTTTGGTGATGGCGGCGGCGGACCTACACAGCTTATGCTAGACAGACTGAACCGCCTCAAGGACTCAGATGGACTTCCCAAGTAAGTTAATGTCTCACACTTGTCAGTACATGCACATGAGCCAGAAACACAAGAGTTTTATATTCATTTACCCTGGATTTGCGTCATTAAAAGGGGTGTGTCAGCACACAGGAAGTAGACCCCACCAAACAAACAGAGAAGGATATGAGTGATGTCTGTTTAGGTCATATAATGTTGTTTTACAATAGAAATACATGCAGTCATGCTTTAGTCAGAGTGAATAACAAAGGTGTAACCAGAGAAGGCATTGCACACTTTCATTTCCAATTTTTGTGTTTCTCAGAGTCCAGATGTCCAGTCCTGACAAGCTTTTCTCTCAGCTTCAGGCTGACTCAGCTCTACTTTGTACGTGGACCGGAGAGCTCTTTTTGGAGCTTCACAATGGCACCTACACCACACAGGCACAGGTAGAATGAAAATATACTTGTAGCCTTAGGTAAAATGAGATTAATCACGTGTGTGGGTGATTCACTACAAACATACAAAATTCATTTAAAAAATAATTAATTATTCTATGAATTAACAAAAATTTACATGATTCCCCTGATCAAAAAGAAAAATGTAAGCACACATGAGACATTACAAGTATGTTTATTTAACCTAGAAAACAGACATATTTTAAGACCACAGTGGCAGGATTCGTCAGGGTCAGGGTCAATTGTGAAAGAGCGGATTGAAATAAAGATACTGCTCAAGAAAGCAGTCCAAAATATATATATATTTTTTATCAGCCAGTGTGTCTGTAGTGTGTGTGTAAAGTTTTAAATTGAATAAAAAAATAAAAATGCTACTAGCTAGTTATGTATTAAAACAGTCTGTAAAGTGCTATTGTCTTAATTCTCGCTTTGACATTTCCAGATCAAACGTGGGAACCGTCAGTGTGAGACCCTCCTTCATGAAATTGAAATAGCCAGCTGTTTGGCACTGTGCAGAAACAGGAAGTTTCAGTATCCTCAGGGAAAACTTCAGGAGCTCTGGAGGTCCAGACACTCCTCTTATTGTTTAGGAAATACGTGTCTGTTTATTGTACTAAAATAGTACTAAACCGATTTTTACATCACAGGCTGCTTCTTCTGAACCAGTTCCATGATGTAATTCCTGGAAGCTGTACAGAGATGGTTGTGGATGATGCTCTCAAATATTATGAAGGTTTTTTTTTTTTTTTACACACTCGCTGTCTATTGAAATCAGAGTTTTTCAAAAATAAAAAGTAAATCACACTGTGTTTCAGATATCCGTAGTGATGGTGCCGCACTGCTGTCTGATGCATGTGGAGCCCTGTGTCCAAAAGGTAATGCTGCTGGTGTGTTCAACTCCCTGCCGTGGGAGCGCCATGAAGTCATCCAGACTCAAGATGGAGCGGGTAAACCTACTCATGGTATATCTCATTTACATTTTTTATGCTGTTTTGTGTTTTTTTTTTATTCTGTTGCGTTCTAAATTACAGCATCATATGAAAACAATGTCCCACTGTGATTAATAAGGTTTTTCGACTCTTGAATCTTATGCTCCGTTGTATCTGTGGCACTGCAGCTCTGGTTCAAGTTCCCAGCGTTGGTTTATCTCCTGTCAAAGAGACACAGCCTGTGACTCCAGTCTCCGTCACTGTTCAGGTGCGCCCTACATAGTAAGAACATGTAATTAAATTAGCTCTGTTGTAAATGACCTTGGATAAGGGAGCTGCAGTGTAAAATTACAGGCTGACGGCACAATCCTCATGGAGAATGGGATTGTACGAACTGTCGTGAACAAAGATGGCACTTTGGCATCTCTATATCTGATGAATGCAAACAGGTAATGTGAGAAAGTATCAAATACCTGTGTATTGTCTGCTACAGTAACAATAATAACGGATTAACATCTGTCTCACCATTTGTTGGTTTCAGAGAAGCCATCTCCGACAGTTTTCATGGAAACCAGTTTGTCATGTTTGATGATGTTCCCCTGTACTGGGATGCTTGGGATGTAATGGACTACCATCTTCAGACAAGGTTCCAATAATTACTGTTACATTTTACCAAATTATTTTACCAGCTTGTAATATATATAAACATGAATATAAAAAACCTAACAGCAGAAATCACCCTATAGGAAGCCATTACAGGAGGTGGTGCAGTCTGTGCATGTGGTATCCATGGATGGGCTCCGTGGCAGTGTCAGCTTCAGCCTCAGAATCAGTGATAAGAGCACTATCACACAGCAGATTGTCATGGACGCCATGTGTCCTTACATCAAGTTCAACACAGAGGTATATCTTGATATTGTGCTACATATGATCTGTCTACACACATCCAAAGAATCAAATAATTAGTTGAAATCTGGTTTTAAGATAAATTCTATAAAGTGCTTTAAACAAACTCGTCACAAAGACTATATCTTACCAAACAACAAAAGAGAGAATTGCTGATTAAAACAAAGAAGTCACTACATTTACATCTTTTATTTTCAGGTAAAGTGGGAAGAGTCACACAAGTTTCTAAAGGTGGAATTCCCTGTGCGAGTGCACAACCCCAGTGCTACGTATGAGATTCAGTTTGGCCATCTGCAGAGACCCACACACAGGAACACTTCATGGGACTGGGCCAGATTTGAGGTACAACACTGTGAAAGCAACTGTGCAAGGAGGCAAATGTAGTAGTAGTTTATTTATTTCAAACATATATCAAGCACATTTTTTTACTTTCTTCTCTATTTCACACAAAGTTCATTCCTCTGTTTGAAAATATTATATTAAACAAATATTATCTTAATGTAACATTGTAATGTATGTGTTGTTTTCACAGCATCTTGTGCCTTTTTTAAACATTGCAGACCTAAACTTTAGGACAACAGATGCCAGTTACGATGTTGTCTATCTTTCCTTTCTACTATTTCTCAGGTTTGGGGTCATAAATGGAGTGACTTGTCAGAGCACAACTTTGGAGTTGCACTGTTGAATGACTGCAAATATGGCTATTCAGTCTACAAAAACACCATGACCCTGTCCCTGTGAGGTTTCACACTGTTCACATACAATACTCTACAAATTGAACAGTTGAGTTACACCAAATTTAAATGATATTTGCATCTAACAGTATTTATCTTTGTCTTAGACTGAGAGCACCTAAGGCCCCAGATGCCAATGCTGACATGGGGACACATCATTTCACATATGCGATCATGCCACACACAGGTTAGCTGTTTCTTTGTGATGTGTTTTTAAACCAAAAAAAAGTTTAAACTAATGTAACTGGGTAAAAGTATAGGTAATGTCATAATATTGTTCTTTTGTATAGGATCCTTCCAAAATGCCTCCGTCATCCGATGTGCATATAACCTCAATTTTCCTCTGAGGTTAATCCAGTGCACTCCTGACACTGAGCCCTGGAGTGCCTTTTCTGTCAGCAGTGAAGCAGTCATCCTTGAGACCGTAAAACAGGTATCTAATTATATGCTTACTTGAACTAGCTCGACGTAATCCACTCCGTGGTTAATGGCTATGTACTCTATAATGACAGGCTGAGAACAGGAAAGGGGCACTTGTAGTCAGACTCTATGAATCACATGGGAGCAGTGTGGTCGCAACTCTCTTCACTAGCCTTCCAGTGAAGGAGGCGTGGCAGTGAGTATTTCTGTATTTAATAAGGTCACTTACTGTCTGGAATTGTTCATGTTGTATTGTCTCCTGAAACTAAATCTTTTTCCTTCCTTTCAGTTGTGACCTCTTGGAGAAGCAGGACGCCGCCAAGCCAGCACGGATCACATCAGAGGGAATTACTCTGAACTTCAGCCCCTTTCAGATTGTATCACTCCTCCTCATTTTGTGATACATATGCCATATTACAAAATCTCTGGTAGTCACACCTGGAATACTGCTTTCATGTGTTTGTGTACTGGAGAAATTACAGTTGCAACTGGAATGTTTGGGATGTGAATAAAATATGAAGAAAGTCTAATCTACAAGACACGTTGCACACTAAATGACGGTTTAATGATGCACATTTTAGTATAAAGTTAATGTTAATACGAAAGGGAAATCAAATATTTTCCAAAAAGGCCCATAGACAAAATCTTTAACATCAATAGTTAGTATTTATACTAACTATCATTTGACTTATATTAAAATTCCAAGTAGTTTCTCAGCAAGGTTCTGATAACTCTCTCTTGCCGTTTTAGCCCATTTTTTATGTGCAAATCTGAGGACCAAAATAGATTTTAAACCTAGCTTTGATTTACTTAGCTCCTGGGATGGCGTTCATCTCGTCATTGGCCTTTCTCTTTTTAAGCCTGAGTCCAGACAGTTCCACAGAACAAACTACCACGCTTACCAAACAACTTTATGTGCTTTCTGGCCAGTCACAGAGTGCAGTAAGGTTTATGGGTATGATGTCCTTGCCTGTATAATGTTCTGTACTGATATTTGAGTTCCTGCTTTCTTAGGCAGTGATATGAGGGATTTTCTTATCCATTTTATTTTGTTCTTGTTTTATCGGATTCGACTCTGGATAAATGTATTTATCCACACCCAGGGGGGGTTTGTAGCTGTACCATGAATAACTTTCACCAACTGTCTTTTGGAATTTGGGACAGTGCCCTGGAAGTATTTTTCAAACCACGTGAAATTAAATAATTTCTTCTCTTAGCTTTTAAGATAGCTTCTTTAGCTTTGCCATGTTTTCTACTCAAATGTAACACTTAGTAGTTAGAATTTTTATCTGCATCACAGCTCAAGCTAATTGAGTA
This sequence comes from Ctenopoma multispine, assembly GCA_034779795.1. NCBI lineage: Eukaryota > Metazoa > Chordata > Actinopteri > Anabantiformes > Anabantidae > Ctenopoma > Ctenopoma multispine. The sequence goes on from JAUYWH010000024.1 coordinate 13,788,174, forward strand.
TTAGTACAGAAATGCTTAACTGTGTTTTGCAGTTTGGTTGTATGTGAGTAAAAACAAAATCTGAAATATTAGATAGGGGTTGAGTAATTATAACTTAACCAGTATTACAAATAAAATCTGCCATTTAAAAAAGTTTACATTTAAATTCAGTAGGACAGAATCTTCTTAGAAACAAAAATCTAATGCTGTTTTACTGAGTCTGTTTTTACAGACTCAAGGAACATAAATGTAGAATTGGGTGTTGTTGGTGTATGGTATAAACATTGATGTACATCTACATTGGTATACACTGTTGTCAAGGGCCAAAGACTATTCATCAAATCAATACACTATTGCTGCAGATGTTTTGTAGAAAACTTGTTTTATTAAAAAAATAATTAAAAATATAACAGTCCCATATTGTCTTAGTATTTTTCTTCCAGCCATTGTTATTTCCTGTTCTGTTTGGCAACTCTCATGCTCTTCCTCTGTGAACCTGCAATGAGGAGGACTTTTACACTACAATTAATCCCAAACTCCCTCAGTAGTGAATAACACACACAAAAAAAAAAGTTTCATTTTTAGAGAATAGTGTGAACTCACCCATTCTTGGCTCTGCACTATTGCTCTTCCTCCTACGTGGTGTGCATACTTCCAGACTCCTTCGAGTTTTTCTCCCCTTAGATCCGGCTTCATTCAAACGTGCATCCTTTTCTTTCTTTGGCGTTTCCTGTTTCACCACCTTTTTCTTTAATGTGCTTTCAGAGTGACTCTTGGCCACCTAAAGAAAACAAAACTGATGTTAAAAGAAAAAAAGAAAAAAAAAAAGTTTATTACTGGGCTCACAAAACAAAGTAATTACCTTTTTCTTGTCAGTGTAATCATGGTCACTTTCTTTCTTAGCTCTCTTTTTTGCCTTGGGGGACTTTAACTCTGATGAACAAAATAAAAAGACACCAGCTCAGACAGATGCATGGATTATTCTTGAATATATTTCATCTCATGTCACATATTTAAAGGTTTACTCACTTTTAGGGACCATGGGGCCTGCATCTCCCTGGATTTAAAACAGTTGTTAGTAACAGTATCATATAAAGTCCTGTGCCACAGAGTAACATAAGGCTTCAACTCACTTTGAACCAAATAGTTCTGCCATTGTGGTCCTGGATAGATTTCATTCCATCCACAGAGTAACACTGCAGCCATGCCTCAAAGCCAGAGTAGTCTGCTGTCCCAGGATCGTAGCCCTTTCCACCTATGTCACAATATGTGCCAAAGCAGAGATGGCACTTTCACAAGCCTTTCATTCAAAATGAAAGATCAAAGAATAGCAGTAAAACACAGTAAACGCATGAAAACCCACCTAGGTTCACCACCTCCAGTGGAACTATGTTACACATCCTGAGCAGGTCACTCGTTCCCCCTCTGCTTTTAGTTTTGTCTGAGGTCTTTTCAAAAGAAGAAAGAAAACAGGGTTTTAAAGTGCAAAATGGGTTGAGTATCTAATAAATGTATGTCTGTGTTAGGGCTCTTTCACCTTTTTGCCTGTGCTGTTTTTTATAGGCTTTTCATTTTCACATAAATCTTCTGCTTCATGGCCTTCCAGTACAGTCCTGGCAGGCACAAATGGTGGGATGTTCAACCTAAATGAAGATACTACTTTAGGCTCTTTTGACTACAAAGTGTCTGAATCATTGTTCCTACCTGTGGGAAATAATAAACGGAAAAGTGAAACAAGCCATTCATATTTTATATCTTAGAAAAACAGACCTTGAAATTTGAGATTGTTGGTTGAGTGTTTTGGTTTTGATTTTTAGTAAAACAAAACTTTAGTGCTTTTCTTCAAACCATAATCTCACTGGAACATTCCTTTTCAGAGATATCAAAAAGCTGCCAATGATCCAAGTCCAACCTTGACTCCTTAGCCAATGCATACGCTAGAGCAAAAGCATCTCATGTGAATGAATAAATGAAGTAATATCACTTAGGGATGAACAATCCACCCTTTGCTGTGTTCATTTTATAATGACATTGATGATGAATATGTTTAATTAAAGGAGCTACTTTTATAAAAATATTGAAGCGAAGATTTGCTGCTTGATGGGACAAAACCAGAAACTTTAAGAGGACACTTTCTTCCATGTGACATATTTTTCTCTGATTTATGTCATTTTATAAATTAACCGATTAACAGAAAATAGAATAAAGAGAATAGACAGAACAGAATTAATCTGCATGTTTATGACCTGTACAGGATTTCGGCCCTCAGATAGTTCCCGATACCATTGAAGTACTTCTGATTGAGGAGGACTTCACAGATGGGCCGATCAAAGACACGATCAGACAGGTGTGACACAACGTTCTCCCTGCAAAGTTGTTAACATGTTAGCATAGCGGTGATATTTTGACTGAGCAGGTGACACTCAACATTATGTTAAGCTAACCTGAAGCTTTTGTATTCAAACATGACACAGGGCCCTCTGTCAGGCTGCCAAGTCCCATTGGGTTGCCAGCTGCCAAATCTGCGTGTATCCACAAAACTCAGGACTCTGCAGGACTTCTCCTTGGTATAAAAACGCAAATGAGCGTGCTTGGGAAGCTCATCCTCTGTGGTGAAGCGGAAATAGCCTGACATCCCAAAGCGAAAGACTATGTCCATGGGTTGGCCGGCTTGTCCTGTGTTCACTCTGTGTTTTGAACTATCACTCTTGATGGGCGTCAGTGTGAGCTTCATTTCCTTCCCTCTGGAAGTGGCTGTGATGCGGTAGGTCTCACAGGTGAAGTGCACGTCGGGACACTTGCTGACCTCAGATTTTCTGACTGGTCCAGTGAACACTACTCCATCACACATTTTGTTTATATAAAGGCTGGCCAGGTGGAGCTCTGGTCCCTCGGGCATTTTGTTGGAACAAGTGAAGCTGACAACAGCATAAAGTGGATGAGAAAAGATCACATAAAAAAAAAAACAATCACACTGAGTGGCCTTACCCACCATATAGGACACTCAGGACATATTCATTTCAATAATACACATTTTAAACGTTTATTCCAGTATTTGAACACTGAATATGTACCGTAAACATTTATCCCCCAGAATGATTTTCCATGAGAGCATAGAGACACCTTTAAAACAACATTTCAGCCAGACCTTGCTGTTTGGTTTAACTAAACCCATTAAATATTAACTTTAAGGATTCTTCTAAGAAGTGGGTGGGTGTGTTGTGACCTCAGTACTTCTAAAAGCACGACTTGATCCTTAAAAACGTCAAGCACCACTGCAAAGCAGTGCACATTACTCACATTCATTAACAGACAACACACCTTGACACAGGATGTGTTAAGCACAACTCTTGCTTAACAAAACTGTTAACTGCATTTCTTAAGCCATAACGACGCGAACAAACAAGCACCGTTGTCGACACCTGTATGCACAAGTTACGCTGGTGTTGCAGAGGTTTAAGTTACTCACCCAAACCAGGAAACACACCTCGCCGGTGCGCAGTTACACAACACGCGGATTTTCAGAGATTCCCCTTATATCTGCAGCGATGTTACATTAAACAGGTACAGCTAATCACAAAACCAAAGGATTTCACAACACGCTTCTTACTAAACAAGTTGTGTAACATAGTCGTTCTAAATATCGCGAGATCTCAGAGTTACGCTTGATATGTGTAGTCTGTCTCGTGTCTGATATGATATATTTTTTCTGTTTCTGTTATAACTTATTAACCACGAACAAAATCATCCGCGATTTTCTAGCTAATACACCGACAAAACACAACATGATAAAAGGTTATGTCCGATGCATGATGAGATATGTAGGCGATGCTGAAACCGATACAAGGATACAAATAAATGTATTTTTGTAAATGTAAAGACATTTTATTTCTTTAAAAAAAAAGTTAACATAAATTATCAATATCAATCAAAGCAAACATACAATAATTTACAAAAATGGTCTATTAAGGGATTCTTGCTTCAGTAAAAGATTACTCATTTATGCCAATTAATAATATGAAAATACAACTTGGTCTTTTACAGAACCATTCAAAATGTCTAAATTCATACAGAAAACATGCTGCATGGCACTTTTGGCAGTCTAACAGCATAATTTGTATCTTGCTCTTTGACACTGAGGTCTCTCCATTATCCATTCTTCATTATAGTGCGTTCATCCTATCCTGGGCTTGTTTCAGCTCTTTAGAAAACACAGAAAAAAGAGTTAATGATGTAATTATGGCTACTAAACCTGAAAAAAACAGAAAAAATAACTGATTTTACAAGATGCAGAACTGACCTGCAAGCAACACTCTGAACTTGTCAGCAGAAACTGAGACTGTTGTCGTTTCTGTGGAGCCTGATTCTGCACCTTGTGTCTGCAGTTTAAGCTGAATCATCGGTTCGTTCACCTCTTTCAGCTCACTGGAGCTTAGAGTGTAGTCAACGCGCCAAGAAACAGCCTCGAGTCGTCCCACTGAAATTCATTACAGAGAGCAAGATAACCACCACCCCCTCAGTTGGCAGTCTCACAAAAGATAGCCCTGATCATCGGAAATGTATGCATTTCTCTTGGAACAAGGCAAAGACAGGAAGAAATACTTACATCTCAGGCTCGTCTGTCTTAGCTTGTCTTGCAGTGCAGAGTGCTTATCTTCATATGATTTGCACAGCCCTGTTGTGTGTTCTGAAAGAATAATTGTGTGCATTAACTTCCATGATTTACTTGACAATTAATGCACACAACACGCCGTGACACAAAAGTCTTCACCATCAGCAGAAGTAGAAAGACTGCAGTGAAACAGCATTGGCCCCGTGCATGTGAGGAAACAAGCAATAGCCACAAAGTACTTGAAAAATAGTTAACATCTATCAAATAAAGTGGATGACTTCACTACCTCAAGCTCTCAGTGAGTAAACTATATTTGTTTTACAGTATGAATGAACAAAAGTCAGAATGCTTACAAGCCTCCACCACCACCAGTCTGCACTGTCCTTGCTGTGCACTGTCTCCTTCAAGTACAAGCTGAGTACAGGTCGTACCATGTATCAGTTACACAATAGGCAATTATCCAGTGAATAAGCTCTAACAATAACACAATAAGATCTAATTTGAGACCTGTATATTTCTGGAAATGAGGCAATTGTTTGTGTCCTTTGACTTATAGTGCTTTTTTTAGATATATTATGCTAGGGGTCATATTGTCCAATCAGTTTTGCAATAAAAATCTTTCACATCCATATTCTTCACTCGTTATTCAGCAACCTTTGGTACACTGAAAGCCCTTAGATAGTTAAAAAAAACATGTCTGATTATTATTATTATTCCCACCTTTGTTCTGCTTTAATGACCAGTCTGACCACAAACTGAAGCATGGAAAGATGTCTGTGACCACAGATTATGCAACATGTTTAAAACTCTTACACCAAACAGGGAGAAACCCAGCAGACAAACCTTTAGGAAGACCAAGCTGCTGCAGCTCACTGGACAGAGATTCACTGTCAACATCATGCTTTGCTGCACTGGAGAAAATGAAGCTGAGCACTGCCACACTAGCTTTGATGTCTCCGCTCTCTGCAACATAGATTGATGCCATCAATATATTATATATAAAAAGAAATACAGTGGATATTTGGTAGTTTTCCAGACTGCAGTATCAGCAGCATGGAAATTGAAAAAATTTAAATTACTCAAGTGCTGTACTAAAATGTTGACTTACTTGGATCATTTTGATTTTGAGCCACAGATTCTACTTCAATACTTTACATAGGTTTGTACAACACTGTTTGATCCACACATATTAGTTGCTAATACAACTAGTAAAAAATAATTGGTGTAGCCCAACAGTAATGTACAAACTTATGTACTATGGTGAAGAAGAATTGTTTTAAAAAAAAGTGTTTCAAATTTTTTGTTGTACTTTTAGTTGTATTTTCATACTATGGCTTGACTACTTTTAAAATAAGTAAAATACAATTAATTAAACGAAAGTATAAGATATGTATAGAACAATAACTAAGAAAAAGTGTAATACAATATCTATCATGAACTTCTATTACATGCACATTGAGGTTAAACAATATGCAAAACTAGTCCATAGCCTTGTGTCTACAGATAGTTGTTTTCTAAACTTCTTAGAAGGGACACTTACCAAACTTTGCATCTGCAGTAAGCTTTGCAATCTTGTCATACTAAAAAAGAAAGACAGTACTGATATACTGTGAGTATAAATATGGGTAATATATGAAACAACACATATTAACACACTTACATCAATGCCTTCTCCAAGCAAATCCTTCAACACTTGAACACACAGGAGCTTCATCTTGACACTTGACTGACACATTCATGGGAAAGAACATACACGTTATAAAGCAACTACCCACTGACACTATAAAATATTGTATTTTTGTAGCATTGTGGAACCTTTATATTTACTCACAATCTTTGCTAATGTGCTTATTTCAGCAAGCACCCAATCTGGGCAGTCCAAATCTCCACAGAAACGGAACCGCTACAACGGACAACACAGTCATACAGGTAAAATATCTGACAGTAACAAAAGCATCTCACCTCCCCAGCATTATAACATTAGCATTCTCACACTATCCTTAGGCTACTAGCTTAGATGCTAGCGATAGCTAAACGCCGGACATACCGGCGGTATCGTTGAGCTAAATAATAGATACTAAAGATGCGGCTAAATGCCCTCTGAATACACAGGCTTACAAACAAGCAAACATACGTTAAATAATACAAATATTAATCGTGTTTACCATAATTGTCAGTCAGCTGAGTGTCTGCAGAAAACTGAACAGGAAGAAGTTTGTGCTTCCTCTCATCTGATTGGACAATGGAAAAAGGGGGCGGGCGTTTCTCCATTCATACACAGATGATGGTCCTGATGTTGGATCTTATGTTGTGAAAGTCAAAGCGCAAAACATACTTTATATTGTTTTATCATCTTGATGAGAACTGCTTACGTACGTCATTTTGAACTAATGTTTGTTAGCTGCATTACTTTGGAGTCTCAGAAATCCCAACTCTAAAACATTTTCATAGACTCTGTGTCTGTGATTGTACCACAGTTTTAGTTACTGGTTACTTAGCAGATGCAGATTATCTAACATTAGTAACATTTTCATAACGTTATGTACTGTAAGTGGTCTGTTATTCCTTTTATGTTGACGTTTATGAGGAAGAGCTGTTTGGTACAATGGGAAAGGAAATACGTACATCAGTTAGTTTGGAAATGTTGTTTCATATCCACAGTGATGAGTCAGTTTATCCAGTCAAAATCTGAGACTTCCTCGTCTTCTCTTAATGTCAAGGGAACAATCTAATCTGACTTTGTCCATCGGAATCAGAGTTATTGGCCATGTATGTTTGTTGCTACAGGACATTTACAACAAGAGATGTAGGACCAGAGCCACCGCGATTATCAAGGACTCATCCCACCCCAGCAACAGCCTGTTTCAGCTCCTGAAATCAGGAAAGAGTTTAACTGTTAATCTGTACATTGTTTTATAACTATTCTAATCTGTAAACTGTACTATTCTCGCTGCAACATTCAAACCCAGTTCATACTTCCTTTGGAACATAATTCCATAATACACTTTCAATTCAGTTTTTTCTATGTATAACTATGTACGTGACAAATAAAGGATCTCGAATCTTGAATCTTATTTCTTTTTTTTATTACGTTTGTTTTACTTTGTGCATCTACTCAGGTTTTGCTCCTATGATTTCATTTGAATGACACTGACAATCACATGCTAATTTAAAGGAATAAGGAAATTGTTTAGTTTTTTTTATCCACCACTAGTGTGCCCTTTGAAATTAAAATAACGCACCACTGAGGAGAAGGTGGGAGGTGGCTTATCCTGAACCGAACAGATAAATTAGATGCGAACAGAGAGCGTCATTAGTTTAAGTTCAAACAACACATAACACACAAGCGTAAAATCGAAGAATGGGACGATTTGACTTAATGTACATTTGGCTCGCTGGACATTTTCAGCTAACCGTCAGTGGTGTTTTGAAGGACGCACCGACTCTTGGATCGAAAAATAGCCCCAGACTTTTGAGCAAAGGTAAGGTCACCTGTCAGTTTCCAATGATATTATGTACTTTAAATTATTCATCAACGTTTGAGAGGTAAATCAGTCTCTCAGATTAGTTACAGGGTTAATCCTGTCCACAAATCCTGTTCGACCCTCTTAAATCTCCAAAGGGAATGAACAGAACACAGTAATAATACTGTGGAGCTTTTGATGCTTCTGCACAAAACAGTCTCTGATGTTGTTCAGACTGCGCCTTTCTGCTCTAAAATACAATGTGTCGCTTTTCCTCAGATATAGTCGGTGCTGAATTTGAACACCGAGACAAACAGAATCACACTGTGTTCTTCTATCACGCGGACTCCGGGGAGATGTATGTCGGAGGGACCGGGTTTGTGTTAAAACTTGATGTGGATAACTATCGTTTAAAAGAGGTGGGTGTTTCTCCACAGACAGATTTTGAACCGCTCTTTCTGATTCTTATATTTCCTTTTTTTTTAATCACAAATCGAGTTGTCTTTTTTACTGACGACCTCTGAGCTTGGTGTGAGGGAGGTACTGGGCTTTGTATTCACTTGCTTATTAGATGCTCTTGTAACAGATGGCTTTGCTGCAGCAGCCCAGCTATTGTGTGGCTTCAAGCTGCTGATTAAGTGAATAATAGTGAATATGTCACAGACAGACCATGATGACAAACAGGATAATATAATATGATAAGCCAAGGTCAGATAACACCCCCAGCACTACTTCTATTTGTTCTCTCTGAGGAATGAATAAGTAATGAGCTAATGATGATTGTTACAAGGAACATAAGACATACTAGATGCTAGATCTTTATTTCACTAATGGGTATTAGCTTGTGTCAGGAGCAGCTGAAGCTGTGTCAGTCCAAGGCTTATCTTGACTGAAAAAGGTGTTGCCCAGGGAAATAAACCTGATAAAGAGAGATGGGAACCAGATGTTCATCCTTATCTAGGTAACATTGTGTAAATAAACATCACGGTATTTGGCAGAGCTTTGAGTACAACATTCTTTTCTCTTTAAAAAAAATACAAATAAGTGTGTGTCAAGTTTTTCTATTAAATAATTTTTTTCTGTAGGAATTTTCTCTGAAAACGACAGAACGACAGCAGCGCCAAGAGGTTTGTAACTGTAAAAAGGATCATTAATGTCATCACGAATGACTGTTCAGCAAGTTTGCTATGTGATAACTTTAAAAACTATGTTACAGAGCTAGTTCAGCGTTTGCACTAACAGCCTCTGTGTTGTAGGACCTCTGTCAAAACGTGATCACTGTCATTGAGATGTTTCAAGACAGCCTGTTCGTCTGTGGAACCAATGGGCACAAACCACAGTGCTGGAAACTAGTGAGTATCTAAGTCGTCTTACACTTGATGTCATGCCTGCCCGTAACACTGCTATTTTTGTGGCTGGTTAACTAAAGTGGCAGCAGCAGAGCAGAGCTGATTAAAACGGGAGACTGTTTGTTGAACAGTGTGTGATACTCCTTAAACTTTAATTAAGCTATGCTGTTTATTAATTTAGATGGTGTGTTGAGTATGGCTGGTGTTGTCTTTTTGTGGTTCTACAGTTTCCATCAGTGAACAACCAGTCTCATGAGACTATGGAAAGTTATGAGGGAATGGGCATTTCTCCATTTATGTACACCCAGAACTCCCTGTCGCTTACAGTAGGTGTGTGCTGTACGATACAGCTTCTTGCATAATTGGTTTTGAAGGTTTATGGCTTATGTAACCATATGAAATCATGTGTGATACCAGACTTGGCAAGCTGGTGCTTTTTCACAGAAAAATACTCAACAATTAAACATTTCTGCTCATTTTTACATGATGTCTCTTTACTATTTTTAGGGGATGACCTGTATGCAGCAGCACCTTTGGATATGGATGGAAATTCATTACAATTTAGAAGGAAAGCAGGCAGCAGAAGTAATGTCTGGATGTATGACAGCTGGGTCTCAGGTGGTTAAATGGCTGAAGTCAATTTATAATACATGATAATTACTACTTTGTAAATCTGTTAGTGTCGTGTTGTGACAGCAAACCAGTGGTCTAGTGTTTATATTACTTTCCCATGAGTCCTCTCTGTGATACATACTGTACCTTGTGTGCCATAGCCGGTATACCACTGTACAGTGTCTGAGTTTGGTAAACATGTCCTCCTCTTGTTACAGAGCCCACATTCATCTCTGCATCCTGGGTGAAGCGAGAACAAGACCCTGACAATGAGAAAATTTACATATTTTTCCGTGAAAAGAACTCTGACCACAGCCCAGAAGCTGACCCTTGGATATCTAGAGTTGCCAGAGTTTGTAAAGTATGTTGGACAACAAACTCAGTTATGTCAGTGAATGCTTTCTCTAGTCTGCTAAACTCAGTAATCAAGCTAACATAGAAGCAAACATAACCATGTGCTACAGTCATAGGGGCATTCCCACCACATGCATCATCAAATCAGACTTCCTCTTCCTTAACTAAATAAACAGCATAGGTCAGGAATTAAAACCTTCAACTCTTTGATCTTAAAATAGCCTTTGTTGATTAATTTCAGTCTGTAGGAAAACTGAGTGTCCTCCTGGTGTAATGCATTGGTATTATTTTGCAGGTAGATGAAGGTGGATCAAAAAGATTCTTCCAAAACATGTGGACATCTTTTCTCAAGGCCCGCCTTGTCTGTGGGTTTCCTGAGGAGTCACTGTATTACAACCGTCTCCAAGACATTTACGTGATGCACGCTGATGACTGGCATGACACCAGAGTCTATGCCCTCTTCACAAGTAGCTGGTTAGACACTTTTCTTTCCTTTTTTCCTCACCAGCTAGACAGCAACAAAAGTAACACACTGACAGGGGACACAGGGTGACTCTTAAAACTGACAAATATAAAATGTTATTATCCATGGTGACAAACATACTGTAACTTTGATAACTACAGATAGTTTAATAGGTTTAATAATTAAGAACTAACAAACATGAAGTAGACTGGTTCTGCAACATGATCAGTCATATTGACAACAATTTTTTTAATGTTAATGACATTAGTATTTTTCATCTCAGGTTTGACAGAAGTCCTACAGAGACATTAGATATATAATATTAGACAGACTATACAGTCACAGGTACATTTAATAATGATTTGTGTGTAAGAGCACAGCGTAACTAAGCCTAGCTTTTTACACCAACACTTGCTCTTCATCCATTCCACTAAATAACTGAACCAGATACAGACTTTGTTGGGTGACTCCCACTCCGCAAAGTGACGTCGGAGTTACGTTCTTTATATGTCGTTTTTTTTGGACTTCTTATTTTGGTCCACTGAAAGGGTTGTTTTGTAATGCCAGGCGACGTTTTAGACATTGTTTTTATACTGCTTCTTTATTTTTACAAATACTATTTATACAAGCTCAAACCCATATTCAAAACGATTTCACTTTTTTAATCACATTAAAAATAGATGGTATAATGCTATAAGTGACTTAATAAATAACTTGACTAGATTCAAATGTGAAATTCAATACAAATGGTAGTCAATCACAAAGCTTGTGCAAATCAAAAATGAACAACTTGGGTTGATAATGCATTAGTCCACGGGCTTCTTCCACTCCACTGTTACTCTCTGCACTGCTGGTATCTGATGTGGATGTAGCTGTTTGAGGTGATGCTTCTCCACTGGAAAAAAAAACCCACTGCAGGACTGGATTCATAGGTCTTCTCATGAGATCTTAAGATTCCTACCAAATACCAATACCAAAAATAGGAGGAAAATGTTAAAAAAAAAACAACGTAATATAGCTTCATTCTCAGTAAGATGTCTAACTGTGTTGCTGTATGAATTGTATCGTAGACGTCGTATTATCTAGTGTTTAATCTCTATGTGACAGGCACATGTCAGGTGTTACACCGTTTTCTGTGACCATCAGATTCTGTAATCCTAAAGGCGCTCGTTTGCTGATTCGTCCTTAAACAAACGTTGTGTCCCAAATAATATATACGACCTACAATGGGTTTTCTGTCAGTAAAAATATCCGACGTTACGTCAACATCGAGATGTGAGAGTGCAGAGTTAACGATACCACATTTAAGTGTGGTATGGTTGGGATCAGGTATGACAGCACTGGGCTGGTGTCAGGGAAAGACTGGGGGCTGGTTGATGAATAAAAATGTCACTTCACACACATTAAAAGTTAAACCCAAACATAATTTTTTTTCTAACCCTAACTTCAGCACTTGTTTGCCTAAACCCAAACTCACGGTGGACTCCGGTGTCGAACTCAGGTCTCAGGTTGTCGTTTTCCGTGACTATCACATGTTGTGAACGTAGTCCCTGGACCGACACTACATTCGTGCATGAGGAATCAATCAGCGAAACAGCGCCCCATAGGGTCACAGAATCTCATGGTCACAGAAAACGATGTAACACCTTGTTTGTACTCCGTTAGCCTGAAGTTGGCTAGTTTTGCATCAGGCTAACGTTTGATGAAGCTCGAAGTAACTTTACGGTGAAATAGTGTAAGTTACGTCCACAGCATCTTCCATAACTGATCATACTAACGTTACCATATTACATCACACACGGTGCATTTCAATGATTTACCCCGTTAATTCGCTAGGTAACTGAGCACATTAACAAATTAGCATTATCGTTTAGTAGGTGACTACCTCTGCTAGCACTCACCTTTCATGCGACTCGACAGACTCCCTCTTTGTGAAAAGCGTCAAATCCTTTCTGCAGACGTTGAAGGACGCCGCTCCTGGATTAGTTCCTCATTTTAATTTGTTCGTCCACAATTTGGATTTGTAATATTCCAGCCGAGTGATTACAACAGTAACCACGCTGTGTTGTGCCAGAAAAGGCACCCCTGGTCATCCAGCTCTCTGTCTTCAGGGGGCGGAGTCACACATTGTCACAGACTGACCGATCACGCGAGGTTCAGGAGCAGTTTACATATTACACTTTCCGACTTTTTATTTGATTTCTCCGTCTAATCAGCGAACTATTCATTTAGAGCACATATCACATTTTTGCTATTTGTTGTGAAACAAATACAGTTACAGTTTCAAGCACTATATCCAAAATTCAAGCACTTTTCCAACCGTGAAACCACAACATTATAATAGACATGATCTGTACGTCTAACCCACGTCCAATGTTTAGTGGGCTGAAACTAGTGAAATACTTTCTGCCTCAAATGCAGATAAAGAGTACAGACCAGACCTACAATACTGAGACTGTCTGCCGCATAGAGACTTTGTCTGCTCCCCAACCACCTAAATTATATAACTTAAACAAATTAAAAATCATCAAAAGAGGAGTGAATCATAAGAACTTAATAAAAATAAAAACGACTCCTCCTACAAAAAAAATTAAAAACAAAACAGTCAAATGTGGATTATTAAATATTGTATCTCTCTCGTCAAAATCCTTGTTAGTAAATTACTTGATAAGTGAACATCAGATTTTATTACTTATTTAGCCTTGCTGAAACCTGGCTGCAGCAGGATGAATATGTCAGTTTAAATGAATCGACCCCCCAAGTCATATTAACTAACATATTCCTAGAAGCACAGGTCGGGGTGGAGGAGTAGCTGCAATCTACAACTCAAGCTTATTAATCAACCCCAAATCTAACAATAGTTATAATTCATTTGAGAGCCTCACTCTTAGTCTCACAGATTCAAACTGGAAAAGTGAAAAAACTGTTTTATTTGTTATTGAATACCGTCCTCCTGTCCCTTACTCTGAGTTTTTATCTGAATTCTCAGACTTTCTATCTGATTTATAGTGGGTGACTTTAACATTCATGTAGATGTTGATAATAACTTTCTCAACACTGCCTTTAATTCTTTAGTCTATTGGTTTTACTCAAAATGTAAATATGACCATTTCTTAACAACTTTTGAATTCACTATAATGGAGACTACATCCCTTAAGAAGAAATCCCACTACAGCAGATGTCTAACTGAAAATGCTGTTACCAAATTTAAAGAATTGATCCCATTATCTTTTAATTCAGTTACATATGCCAACACAGAAGAGGGCAGTGATTTTAACTTGACTCGTGTATCTCATTGACAATACTGCAGTCTCATTGTGTACAATACTTAGTTAAGTTAATCAGAAGAGATTAGCTCCATGGTACAATTCACATATTCGTACCTTAAAGCAAACATCACGAAAGTTAGAAAGGAGGTGACGCTCCACTAAATCAAGTGAATCCCGCGTAGCCTGGAAAGACGGCTTCATAGCGTATAAAAAAGCCTTGCATAAAGCTAGAACTACATACTATTCATCATTAATAGAGGCAAATAAGAACAACCCCAGGGTTCTTTTCAGCACTGTAGCCAGGCTGAGAAAGAGTCATAGCTCTGTTGAACCTAGTATTCCTTTACATCTCAGCAGTAATGACTTTATGTATTTCTTTACAAATAAAATCGTAACTATTAGAGAGAAAATTGATCAGATCCTTCCTGCAACTGGCATGGACGGATCGTCGAGGCAGATGGCCGCCCACCATGAGCCTGGTTCGGCTGGAGGTTTCTCCCGTTAAAGGGAGTTTTTCCTCTCCAATCGCCTCAGTGCTTGCTCACGTTGGATTATTGGGTTTTCTATGCTATTCTGTATTTACTTATATTTTGTAAGGTCTAAAATCTTACAATGTAAGATTACAATGTCACTATATGCTACAACAGGGATCTGCAACCCTGGTCTTCGAGAGCCGCAGCCCTGCTGGTTTTCCAACCATCCCTGTACTTACAGCTTCTGATTGGATGAACACACCTGATCTAGGTAATTAACAGCTGGAAGGCCAGAGATAACTGGAAAACACGCAGGGCTCTTGAGGACCAGGGTTGCAGACCCCTGTGCTACAAGATCAAGTTTTATTGTAACACAACTTATTATCCATTGGTCCTGTAGGTTTCTCTCTGATAGGTACTATGACAACAATAACCCAACTAAACACAGAGTCTTGTACATGACACTACATTATATCACTGTGTACCAGGTCACAGTATACTTTTGGAACAACCTCGCCATCACTATCAGAGTTTTGTTTCTGTTAAGCAGGTGTTGACCTTGCCTTCCAAGACACTGTAAAAACAGTCCCTGGGAAAGACTTAAGATTCCTGCGATCTGTATCTTGTACTTTCCCTTCGACATGTTCTTCACAGCACTGATACAGCAATACTCTCATAAGAGGGTTCACAGCAAAATGAACAAAGAACTAACTGTTAGACAGCTATTTATCAACTCTACTGCCAAGCTATGCTATCTAGCTTAATGGTCAGAGTCAGTGTCTGTCTCACAGTCTCACAATATCTAAAGAGTAGGATTAGGAATACATGAACTTCAGCACATTTATAGCAATAGTAAAATTATCCATTTCTATAACACACTTCACATTAGAATATGTAGATAAGGTGTTCCAGCATGTATCTGGTTTGGCTCTATGGCTTACTGAATTTCCATTTGCACAAAGAAGTCACTTTGTATTTCTGTAACTTGAGTGTAACCTTTTGCAACATACGTACTCATCATGTGATCATCACTCTCCACTTCACATTCATAGTCATTACCTTACTGATGACTTTCCCCCTGTCTGTTGGAGAAGTGAGTACCCTGATTACTTGCACTTTGATCTTCTCCTATGGCTTTTTTGGGAGAGAAATAGGGAGAAAACCTATTCATGAAAATCATCATCATCAGTCATTTTGACATATTAAAAGGAACTTCACTAGTCTGATTCTCCCTGTGTTTTGGCAATTTGTGACACCGTCATCCTTGAAAGTTCAGGTTTTCTTCCACTCAACTGCAGTGACTGCCCTAGAAGTCTATCGTAACATGTGTGGATTACACCCCTTCTTCTTCCTTCAGCCATCTCCAAGATTTTTTTTTCCATCTGGAAAATCTCATGAAGGCTTTTGAATTCTGTCCCTGTTCTTCATATTTGCTGGGACACGCCTAGGACATGTGTGTTATCTGGCCACAGTTGAAGCAGGTTATTTTCTTTCTCTCTCCCCCTCACTTCAGTGGTGAAGCCACTGCTCTTCATCATGTTGTCAACACTCATGTTGGCATTAAAATTCTCTGTGCTCTTATAACTTCTCAGCTCACTAAATGTTATCTTTTCGTCAGCCTGTGTTATGTGGATGGCAAAGGGCTGTAATGATTTGGGCAAACCTAGAATCACTGGATCACTATGAGTTTCTTCAGCATTTCTCTGTAGTATAATTGCCTCTGCCTAGATAATATACTTATTGGCGGCTTTCTGCAGAGATATTCTTTCTGTGTAGAGGCAAATCAGAGGAAAATGTGTATGTATCCCTAAGTATCTGCAGTGCTTTTCCACCATAATTCACTACTTCTTTCATAACTAGGGCAAGATATCATTTTATTTTATTATTTCAGCCTAATCTTTTTCATTTGTCTTCAGCATCATCTTCCAAGCTATCAACATCACGTTTTGCTAGCTCTGGTTCACATAAAATAATCTGCTCTAGCCCTAGTAAATAATGCAAAAGCACCATAACTTTGTCTTCCACAGCTTGTAATTCTTTCATTCTCTGACGAAGCATAACCTGTGCCATCTGCTTCCTACATCCCTTCTGGGACCTCAACCTGTTGGCTCTGTCACTGTAAAGCCAGGTAGTAAGGAAGGAAGAAATAGTCACATCACTCAGCATAGATGTTTCTTAAACCGGGATGCTGCATTTCCTGCACTTTATCGTGCATGTTCTCATTTTCCCCATCAGCCCATCATCTTATAGGTTAATTTAATAATGATGATAGAATAGGACCACCCAGTAACAAAGCCACTGCTTATGGATTAACACCTTTACATCTGGTGGCCAAACCTGTAATTCAAAAGGCTCTTACAGTTTGTCAGTCTATGAGAAGTTACAGTATTAGTTCTTCTGTGACAAAATTAAACAAAATAATTGTTAACAGAACATAGCAATGAGGCAAAATCATTAGCAGAGACAACAACTAATTTTAAATTTAAAGTTTTAAAAAACTGTTGCTAGTTGAACAGTTTTCACTAAGTGGCATTCACACTAAATTCACTTGTCTTATTTCACATCTAGGAACTCTTCAGCTGTTTGCATCTACACCATAGAAATGATTGAACACATTTTTGAGAACTCAACTTTCAACGGATACAAAGGACAAATTCCCAAACCAAGACCAGGAACAGTAAGTTTTTGTCTTTGCAACACTCATCTTCTTCAACTTCTTCCTAAAGTTTTTTTTGTTCCAATAACTGTTTTTCAGTGTAAGTAAAAAAAAAGCCATGTTATATAAATGGGTGGACATGTGGAAAATATGTGTCTGCATTACATATCTCATCAAGTGTGGTTCAGTGTTTCCGTCTCTACAATAGTTTTAGAGATTGTATTTTGGCTACAAGAGTTCAACCCAGTTGTTGAGGAACTTGAGGGACACACAAACATTGATTTGCAGAATTGCCTGCCTTTGCTTTAAACAATTCACAGCAGTTGCTAATTTTGGTTGAGAGCTTGTTGCAGTGTTTTGTAATAAAGCCCATCCCCGCCTTGCATGTGTTCAGCTAAAAGCTTGAGTAGATGTTTGTCTATCATTTGTTTTTATACAGCATCAGATGCCTTTAATGTTGTGTACCTAAAGGCATTACAATTGCTTAACCTGAGTGCCCACGTTTAGTTTATGTTCCTATTTCCTATACAGCATGCACTAAACACTAAAAAACTACTTTGTATCTTGTATCTTTCAGTGTGTAAAAAACAGCAAGAGTCTACCACTTGTCACCGTCAATATGGTAAAGGATTACCCAGAAATGACTGACTGGATTCACTCTGTGCACCATACAGCGCCGTTTTATACAAGCAGCTACAACTACACCAAGATAACTGTGGACCAAGTCCAAGCAGCAGACGAGCAGTTGTATAATGTTCTTCTTTTAGCCACTGGTATGTTGTGTTTGGGAAAATAATCAGCTACCAGGGTCATGTAGACTGTCTCCAGCACTCTGTGTTATTGTGTTACTATTTGTGCCTTTGTGCTGATTTGACTTGTAAACGTGCATTGTTCCTAGTCTCTACCATGAGCCAAATACTATGCTAAAAATATAGCCCCTTCCAGGGCCACTCCCAGTTAGTGACTGTTTGCTGTTCCAACAGATACTGGGAAGATTCATAAAGTCCTCGAGGCTGGGTCTGAACCTTTCATCATCTCTGAAACACAACTCTCCAACGGTTCAACGATACAATCAATGAAGCTTGATTCCAAAAAGGTACAGGTAATTTAAATGTATTTAAAGATAAATGTCATCTATCTTAGTGATGCATTGAGCTAAAGATTCAGTTGGTTCCTCCTACCATTCAAAGACATGCATGTTAGGTTAATTGGTGACTCTGAACTGCCCGTTAGTGTAAATAGACAGTGATAGACAGGCGACCTGTCCAGGGTGGGTAGAATGATGATTGGTTGGAAAACATAGTAGCTATAAAATCTATTTATGCTAGTTCAAATGTCTTTCTTCCCTCAGAAAAAGTTAGTCGTGGCTTTTTCAGAGAAAATATCATTTGTGGACCTTCAAAGATGTCAGGAGTACAACAGCTCCTGCTCAGATTGTGTTCTGGCCCGGGACCCGTACTGTGCCTGGACTAAGTTTGGATGCACTCCAACAGTCCCGTAAGTGTGAACACTGTTTGTACCAAGACTTTAGACCACACTAGGATATTCACACTATGTTTTAAAACAATGAAACTGAACATTTTATAGTGGGGCCATTCAAAATGTCCTGTATGGACGAATATCTGTGTGCTCTCCATCAACAGAAGGTAATGTATCATTTATGCTTCACATTTTCTACAGGCTTTCAAAAGTTTGTTCACACTTCTAATGAATTTTTTTTATTCATTCAGAGCAAAAGCAAGAAAAACGGAAGAAGCGGGAAGCAGTTTCACCACTGGATTCAGTCACAGTTCATTCAGTTCCCCTGGATATCTCTTTCTACCTGTCATGTCCAATAGACTCTTATCATGCAGAGTATACATGGGAGCACAACGATCAAATCAGCCCTTGTATGCAAATGCAGTCTAACTGCCTGCATCTTATCCCTGTCATGACAGAAGAGAACTATGGCACCTACAAGTGTATTTCCAAAGAGAAAGATTACATCAATGTGGTGAAAACATATCAACTTAAAAACCAACTGACTCTACCTAAATCTAGAAACTATATCCCTTCTGAAAGAAATCATGCTTCCGCTGTTGTGCTGCAGATGGCATGGATCAAATATGGAGTGACTGTAGCAATGTTAGGGATTTTCAGATAGAACGTAGTGGATTTAGCTATTTAACCTTTGTACCACTTGTAACTTTGAAGGATCTCTGTACTGATCAAAAAAATTATTTTTGAAAATGTAGCATCAGCATCTGTAGATGCTTTGCTGGTCCTTTCAAGACAGGCAAGACTAAAATCCAGTGAAACACCAACAGTTTAAACAGGAATTCTCCTGCCGTGAATTTTAAACATCAACAATCACGTAGCTGTGTTTGGCAAAAACTGTTTGCTTTCAGATCTACAAGAATGTGCAGCAGCCAAGAGAAGCAAGAACAGGAAAAGGTTGTTGTGATAAAACGTGAAGGTACCACAACTGGACAGCACTGCTTAACTGATTGAAGTATTTGAGAAAGCCCAGTGATGCCTAATGGTGCTTGCTTGTCTGAAAAAAATGAGAAGGAGTGAGAAGTAATTTGAAATAATTTTAAGCACACTATTAAAATGTTGAGGTGAGTGAAAAAAAACTTCCAGTTAGGCATGTTCATACTAGCTTCCAGTTCTTTGGTCCATTTGAGGTCAGAAAAAATGTACATTTCCCGTTTAAATTTCCTCTGTGCCTCAGTCCAGTGTTCCACCGATGACAATGTGAAACTGTTAAGGGAAGGGTGGAGGCAACCAGGGACCCTGATTCCTGTTTTGTTTGAGCCCATTTTTGCAACAGTGGCAGGGGAGTCATTTGAAAAATGGAATAAGGTTTTACTTCGCACTAAAACAGTTCTAGAATAACAGGCACCTTGTTTAATTTGCACATATATTTTGGCAAAAAGAAGAAACAAATGAACAGAAGCTTCGCTGCATTTTCTTGTACAGTAGCAGCAGCCTGAGCAGTACATATGTGGGGGATTGGTGTTGAACTACATCTACACAGTTTGATCACATCTGTCACTGAAGAAACAGTTATTTATATAAAAGGTGAGGTTGTGTAACTTCGAAGAGTAACTTTTGCCACAAGTAGCAATACCAAGGGAGCAATAAGATCTAAAACTTGCTGTTAGAAAACTGCCTTTATACTGTCTATTATAAAACAATATCTGCCCAGAGTTTACTAATATTAGCCAACATTTAGGAATCAGTCTGTAGCATCAAAATCACTCTGTGTAATGAAGTGGGTAATTGTGTATGTAATTGCGTGTGAATTCAATTTTGTATTTTTAGGAAGACAAATGTGTTATTGCTTCTATCAAATGCTATATCATCTCACTTTCAACAAAATATTATTTAAAAACTATTAAGCTAAATACATTTATTTAACTATGTAAATAGTGTTTTGCTTACACAAGCAATATGTATCCTTACTATTTAAAAAAAAAGCTTATATTTTTACATAATAGTTACCTGATGAATGTATGTTTCTTATTATATATTTCCTATTTATTAAAATTTCAGTATTACTAATGTTTACAGAAAATCAGTCTATACAAGCACAGACATTGTGACCTTGTTGCACACACCTTGTTTACACAAAGAGAAGAAATGACAAACAATTACACTGTATCTCTTTGGCCATCACTCTAAAACCACTAGAGTGGAAATCATGGATTCTTTTCAGATTTTTGTCCAGATTAACTAATTGTGAAGCTCCATGTGAATTCCCAAAAAACAATTTTTATACTTTTCAAAGATAGCTGACAAATCGAAGGAAAACCCTAAATAAATGAGTGGAGCAACATTACAAATGCAGAAGCTTCCACACAGCTTCACAGTACAACTGTGCTGTTAACGTCCAGCGTCCACCACACACTCTGTGGTGTATAAAACTGCTGAGTGGGCCCAGTTGATTCAGATTTTGGATCAAGATGGAAAAGATCAAAGTGCCATTGAAAGAGGCTTGTTGTTGGGACAAAAGAAGCAGGAACTTCAGTCACAAAGACTGTTCAACTGTTGAGTGTTTCCTACAGTAACATAGAGGGATATTATAGTCAAAAAGTAAGAATTGTCAGATGAGACAATCTTCACCATATTCGCAGGAGTTCTGCTGTGCTACAGGGGGCATTTTGATGCTAGGTGGTTTGGGTTAATTTGTCCCCTTAAAAGTAAAATATTACTGCAAAGCAATACATCATTATTCTTCTGAGTGACCATCTTTATCCTATAAATATTTCTATCCTGATGGGAATGGTCTCTCCCCGGATGACAATGCCACTTTCCACATTAGGGAAGGAAGGGGACATACAGTCACAACACAGGCTCAAATGTGATTACATACCATGGCCTTTGCCAGATATCACTCTAGCTGAAATCCTGTGACATCCTTTGAAATGAAGTTGTTTGTTCTTTAATTTGTCACCCATTTCTTTATGAACACCAGAACTACACATCACAGCTTCTCTGAAGCAGATTCACATTTTCAGATATTGAACTTCAATAGCACAAAAAATCACAGAGAACAATACTGGCTCTCCACACTAACATCAAATCCTGGTGTTGCTAGGTTGGGTTGTATAGAGTCATCCCTAGTTCAGAAAAGCAATGACTTAACATTCTGTAAAGGGTATGAAATTAAATATCCTTTCCACCCACAGGCTCCACCTAATACCACATATTTTGACAGCTGTGGTAATATCATAGATTTCTACCAGCTGACAAAAGGGGTTGCTCTCCATGCTTTGTTACATTGTGTTTTATGGCCAAGCCTCAAACCACTTTCAAAAATACCAGTGCTGACACCCACCTTACCTAACAGACAGTTTCCTGTCATAGTCTTAATTCAGATGAAGTAAAACATGTTTTGGATTACCATAATTTGTTTGTGATGTCTACATGAGTTATTTTACTTTACATGAGTCATTCTGTTTAATTAGATCCAGGTCCTCTCTGCTAAAACTGTAGGATGAAAGATATGTCAAGGCCTATATCATGGTCTTCCCCAGATCTATATTGTGCATGTTAGAATCACTGACAACCGTTTTCTGAAGTACCGTTTTAAAATATTTTAGCATCTTTGAGTCAGGATGGTGCAAACTGTAAGACATGGTGACTGCGAGCTTCTGGTCTCCATTGTAAAACTCGAGCCACAGAAATGACTCCAAGACTTCCTGTTGTGCCTCTTGAATAACAGGAAAGTTTGCTGGAGAGAGTCCACAATCTGCAACATACAAAAACAAAGATAAATCTTATTTTCCCTACAAAGTCATGGTTCAAAGATGGAACCGCACCCTTTAGATTAAAAACAAGCTTAATTCAAAACATATTAAACAGAGATGTATTTCCAGGGTCCAACACTGAAAAAAATGATTGAGAATGAATAATTAACTCTAAGCATGTGTAATTTACACTTGTTGGACAAACACAAATAGCAGACATTCTGTCTGTAATTGCAGTCTTTTGCCAGTAGAGGTCACTGTCATTTAACCAGGCGATGGCAAATTGTATAACCAGAAGCGTTTAACAGTAATGTTATCTTAATTGGTCAGTTACTTAACCCCAGTGGTCAGTTATATAGTTATACAGAATTTCTCTCATCTTATCCCAGTCGTGTATCCCAGAGGGAATTTTCCATTGGATTTGATGTAATTTCCACAGGTGTGGATATGCTGCTGAGAGACGTCTCTTTTCCAGCTCCTGTTGTTTCAGATGTTGACCTTAGCCAAACAAGTGTAGGCTCAGCTGTCTCAGTAACAATAAAGGTGTTAGAACTCTTTTTTTTTTTAAAACAGCTCATGTGCAGTCATACTAGGATGGACTTGGATTCTGAAGTCAGGTTCAGAAGCCAATTTACCATGCAGAAGAAAACGCTGGAGTGTTGATGAAATAATCTTGTTGAACAATCTGGTGACGTGAAAGTAATCAGGGCTAATTAAGTGTGATTAGCAGAGACCCAGAAGTGAGTGGGAATCCTGACATTTATTCATTTTGGGATTTATGAGAACAATAAAAAGCATTGTAACAAATATGTAATAGATTTTATGTCCAGAATTGCTAAATTCCAATTTCATGAAATATTAATCCAATGAATCCAATTTCACCTTTTTGCATTCCAAAATGACCTTAGAAGATATTTTGACTATTTTGATATTTAACTCAAACTAAAGCTGTTAAACTATTGTATCTGCATGAAAAGTTTAGTGCTTACTTTTAGTGGCCCTTTTCTAACTTACCTTTTTTAATGTTATGCTATGCAATATTCTTTATACTTGTTCAATAAAACGTATTTAAAAAAAGGAAAAAGGTAAAAATAAGAAAAAAGAGAAGTTGAGAAATTGTTACCAAAAATGGTCACAGGAGAGAGGAGAGACTCCGTTTCCGAGCGCTTCTGCAAACGAAAACAGGAAAGGAAACACCCTCACATTGTAATTGAGCACTGAGATAGAGCCTTCAAAATATTGGACATTAATTTTTTAACAAAAACGCACTGCTGTTTCTGTTTTGCAGGTAAGCAGGTATAACTATATTAACTTTATGTGTAAAGGCACATACTCACATGTGGTATGGAAAAGTTGGTCGTTGCTCCCAAAAATGTTGTTAATCATATTAACAATCAGTTGCAAACAAAAGTGTACATATACTCATCATGAACTTGGCTATCATGGAAATGTTGGACTTTTATTTTTTTATTTTTGAGACATATTTCTGAGGCAGAATGATTGGATTGTACAACGTACACATTTTGTGCACATGGTTTAATTCGTTTTTTATGTTTTTTAAGTGTGTTAGGTTGTGTATAGGGTCACACATAGCTACATACATTATTCAGTGGTGTTTAAAGCTCCACAGTGTCTTTCAACACTAAGCCTACCATTACAATCTGGTGACTAAAAAGCTGCTAGAGACAGACATACTTGTTGAGACCAGCTCACAGTTCTTTGGTCCATTAGAGGTCAGGAAACTGGACAGAAACATGTTAACACCAATGTTTTGATGTTGTTTGAGTTTGAGTGTTTATGTGAATAGATTGTTGCCTTAATAATTTAATTTAGCAGTTAACTAAAGTGTACATTGTTATGACCGAGTGAACTGTTACTGGAATACAGGGATATGCAGAGTTTACTGTTCTAAAATATCTACGGCTCAGTCATCTGTTAGTAAAGACACAAGTTAAAATAGTCACAGTGACAGGTTTTATGGTTATAAAGTTTTCCACTGGTATTACTTTTCACAAGCATTTGAGCTTATAAAAGTTGTTAATTGCTTTTTGAAACCAAACATTTCTTGTTGCTATTCTTTCACATTAAAAGTGTTCAATTGTCAAAACAGTGTGAGGTTTTTATTGTGAAGTAACCACAGGAAATGCATCATGAGATAAAGTCCCTTCTAATGATCTGCAATTTAAAATCATCTGTCCACACAGTGTAAAAACTGAACAAAGAAGCATCGTAAGATCATTCTCATCATCTCATAAGAAACATAAAAATTACCAGCTAACTTTTGGGGAACATGTTTTATTATTACCTAAGTGAATCACACACACACAAACTGTAAGAGTGGATAAATAACATAACATTACGTTCAACAATATAGGTGCGGTGCCTAAGTGGCCACACAGCTTTCACGGTACATTTCCGCAGTGAATGTCTAATGGATACATCTGATAAAACATTTTATATGTCTAATGTCTGATAACTGATACTTACAGGTGCAGAAAATGGCAAGAAGGCTCCTGCAGCTCTTTGCCTTACTGACTACTGTGATGGGCATTGTGCAGTGCTGCCCAGAGCTCTGCAGTTGCCAGGATAAATTTGCCCGCCAGTTTGCGGACTGTGCTTACAAAGACCTGCTGGTGGTACCTGTGGGTCTTCCCTCCAATGTTACCACCGTGAGCCTTTCTGCCAATAAGATCAAACATCTGAAAAGTAAAAACTTCATCAACATCACTCAGGTCACCTCTCTCTGGTTGGCTCACAATGAGATAGTTACTATAGAGACGGACACCTTGGCCCCCCTGATTCAGCTCCGCAACCTGGACATCAGCTACAACAAAATTGTGAACTTTCCATGGGGGGACCTGCACAACCTCACCGCCTTGCAGCTTCTGAAAATGAACAACAATGAGATGGTGAACCTTCCAAAGGATGCCTTTTCCACACTGAAAGACCTGAGGTCACTGCGAATTAACAACAACAAGTTCACCACAATCGTGCGGGATACCTTCACCGCACTCACCTCTATGTCTCACCTCCAGATTTTTAACAACCCCTTCACCTGCTCCTGCAGCCTGGAGTGGCTGAGGGATTGGATCACAACCACGAAGATTTCTGTCCCTGAGCCAAATTCAATTGTATGTGAGGCCCCCGAGCACCTGAAAGGTACACTGGTTACAAATATTCCTAAACTGGACTGTAAGGCCCCTACTGTCACTATAACCTCCCAGCCCAACATTGAGAACACAGAAGTGACTGCAGGAAATCAGAAATATGTGTCCCCCTTGGCCTCCACTGGAGAGATAAATGACGTGACAGTGGTCGTTTTTCTAATTTCTCTTCTGGTCTCTGTTGTGTTCTGAGTTAAAAATAAGATCCCCAGATATGACTCCAGGATTTCCTGTTGTGCTGGAAAGAATTCAGATTACACAAAAAACAAACACACATTTAATTACATTTTTGGAACCACACCCTTTAGACTAAAAACAAAGTTAAAATAAGTTTTAAGTGTATCTGCTTTATTTATCTCAGAAAGAATAATGTAGAAAGTCAAACTACAAATAAAAGATTCTCACATACAACAAACAGACATGTTTTTCGGTATTCGGTATTGCCAAAATATTGCCAAAAACACACCCTTGTTGTATATTTACCATGACAATACAAAGTACATTTACATAACTTACACATTATTCTTAATATATGTCACACTGTCATAACTATAATGATGTCAGATTAACAACGTTGCTTGCTGTCCAGTCAGCCAAAACATATTTGAGGAAAATTAATGTTCCTGTAGTTTATCTGCAAGCCACAAGTTGAGGGCTTTTTTCCCGCAGTTTTTCATATCCACATCAGTGTTTCCATGCTAAGCTATGGTTTTATGATAATAACCCAAAGAGAGAATTTTGCACCAAAAACTTAATTCAGAGTGTTAAACCCTTGTAGAAATGATGAGCATTATAGTTTAAGATCACACTTTATGTATTGTATTGTATGTTTGGCACAGTGTATTTTGTGGCTGTGTTAATTTGCAGTAGTATGTGATGCAGTTAGTTATATACAGAAAATATTGTATTGTTTGGGTTATAGGAAAGATCTCCACGGCAGGGAGGTAACCCATTAGTGAGCTCTTTCGTCTCAGAAATCAGGAAGCACTTTGCAGTTCAGTGCTGAGACAAAAAATCCAAGATACTGAACAGAAATATGTTAACAACAGCATCAGCAAAATGTTTATCTTGTGACAATGTAGGTACAGTGTGTAATTTAAAGGCACATGTTGATGGGTGCTGGAAAGATGGTTGTTGCTCCAGTCATGTTAACAAACATGTAAGTTTAGAAGTCTGTCATTGGAATGCTGGGGCTTGATTTGGCCTTGATAATAAAGAGAAACTCAGAATACAGGAAGTTTGTGAACGTGTTTTTTTTTGTTTGGGGTTTTGCAGCGTCACAACATAAACCCAACACAGATGATTAGTTCAGTGGTGTTTACAGATCCACAGGGTCTTTTAAATTACCATGCTCTGTAACACACACACCAAGCTCACAATTACAATCTGGTGATGACTGTAAAGCTTCTAGTCAGAGAGAGATAAACTGGTTGAGACCAACTCACAGCTCTTTGGTTCGTTAGAGGTCAAGAAACTGGACAGAAACATGTTAACACCAGTGTAGTCCTGCTCTTTCTGAGTAGTAAAAAGAAAAAACCCCACACTGAGTCTTTATTTATTTATGAGTGCTACACCTTAAACCTCGGAACAATCCTTTAGAGCTTCAGCTCAGGGAGGGGAACACTGGAGCCCAAAAAGGAACCAAAATCAGGTTAAAAGGCAGAATCTGAGTGTTTATGCCAATGAACTGTAGTCTAAATAATTGAATCCAGCAATTTAACTTTAGTGTATGATCATTTATGACGAAGAGTTTGTTGTTGGAGAACAGAGACGTGTTGAGTTTATACTTTATTACGCCAGACGATGGCAGTATGGGAGAAAGAAACAAGCCTCCCGAACCACAACTCAGAGCATAGTGTCAATATACTAATAGTAATCCATGCGAGTGAAACATTTAAAGGACCATAACGCCCAGTAATGAGTATTTTAAAAATAATAAACTTAAAATCTAACCATATGTTATTAAAACAAACCGGATGATTAGTGATAAAAATATATTTGTGTGCGATTGAACATTGGACATTTCTGGTTAATAAGATTGATTACGAACAGGAAATGTGTATTTATCTTAAAATGGCTTGTATTAGTTTTCTATGCCACTTCTGGATAAAATACATTCACTAAAGCACATAACGTCGTTAAATGCAATCAAATTATCTATCTATACATCTGTAATCTATACATCTATAAATTATCTATATTTCAGTTCTTTTCCCTCACTGGAGTCGAATTCATCCTCTTTTGGACTTTTTTGTTTTTTATTGTTATTTGTGATCAGTCTAAATCGGGCAGCATTAAACTGTCTATAGACACAAATAAAGTTAAAATCCCTCAGTGGGTTTCTAAACTCTTCGCTGACTCCTTACATTAAAAATAATAGGCCACAGCCAAACCGAATGAGGTCAAGGATTATCATTGGGTCGGGGCAATAAATTAAACATAGGATCCTATATTATGAATTTTTTAGGGTGGGGGACCCGGAGCTTCTGTATCTTTAATAGTGAGGAGAGAGATGGGAGAGGCTGCGCGTTCACGGTTTCTTTTCTCGCTGCACGGCGGCGGGGACGCGCAGTGGATTCCACACTCGCTGGAGAGGAAAAAAGCGCCGTCGGACTGCAACAACGACTCACCGGGAAAAATGTTCCCATCACCGCCCTTCATTAACGCTGTCCAGGTCTGCAAAAGTCACGTGAAAGGATCCGCGACATATGAGGACTCGAGTTTTTTCGACCATTAAACTTGTTTCAGAGGAATAAAAACTCCGACAGTGATTAATAAGACACAGGAATTGAAGTTAACAGTGGACAGGTAAGACGATTCCGTAGTTAATAAGGCGGTTATGCTCTAAAGATGAAAAAATACAGATCTTGGACAGGATCCAAATCATAGCTTCCATGGTGGAAGAAATTGTCCTGTAGGTCAGTTGGAACTCCGATAAACCACAGGGGCATCTAGACTAAAGTGCAGGTAGCTAGAAAACTGTGTGCACTGATATTAAGCTCATGCTTAAAGTGAGCCGTTTTACTTGCAAACACAGAAAAGGTTTCAGCACCACAAACAGCGCCACTTTGTCCGCATCGAAAACGCGCTCAGATCCGGAGAGACCAGCTGACCCTGAAATTGCAGCAAATAGCCTACGACACACGGCAAATGTGCATGTATGTTTCTGTAAAGCCCGTGGCTGTCAAAGACCAGTGAATTAATCAGTGCTGCATTGTTGTGTGATTTGGGCAAAATGCATCTGAATAAAAGGAAACTTCTTCTTTGATTCAAATTGCGGCAGAGCAGCTGCGGTTGTAACAAGCTAAACATCTTATGCTGCAGTTTTCTTTGTCTTTATTAGTTTGTAATGTATTTGCGAGTGACTAAAGCTAATTGAAGTCCCTTTAAAAGCCTAAACTACTCTAAACCAGCAGCTTTCACAGTACATTTCCGCTGGTATAATGGACACAGTGAATGTCTAATGGACACAGTAAATGCTATGCAGACATCTGATAAAACATTTTATATGTCTAATGTCTGATAACTGATACTTACAGGTGCAGAAAATGGCGAGAAGGCTCCTGCAGCTCTTTGCCTTACTGACTACTGTGATGGGCATTGTGCAGTGCTGCCCAGAGCTCTGCAGTTGCCAGGATAAATTTGCCCGCCAGTTTGCGGACTGTGCTTACAAAGACCTGCTGGTGGTACCTGTGGGTCTTCCCTCCAATGTTACCACCGTGAGCCTTTCTGCCAATAAGATCAAACATCTGAAAAGTAAAAACTTCATCAACATCACTCAGGTCACCTCTCTCTGGTTGGCTCACAATGAGATAGTTACTATAGAGACGGACACCTTGGCCCCCCTGATTCAGCTCCGCAACCTGGACATCAGCTACAACAAAATTGTGAACTTTCCATGGGGGGACCTGCACAACCTCACCGCCTTGCAGCTTCTGAAAATGAACAACAATGAGATGGTGAACCTTCCAAAGGATGCCTTTTCCACACTGAAAGACCTGAGGTCACTGCGAATTAACAACAACAAGTTCACCACAATCGTGCGGGATACCTTCACCGCACTCACCTCTATGTCTCACCTCCAGATTTTTAACAACCCCTTCACCTGCTCCTGCAGCCTGGAGTGGCTGAGGGATTGGATCACAACCACGAAGATTTCTGTCCCTGAGCCAAATTCAATTGTATGTGAGGCCCCCGAGCACCTGAAAGGTACACTGGTTACAAATATTCCTAAACTGGACTGTAAGGCCCCTACTGTCACTATAACCTCCCAGCCCAACACTGAGAACACAGAGCTCAGTGATGGTTTCATGTTGATCTTAAATTGTGAGACAACTGGGAGCCCTAAACCACAAGTCAGCTGGCAGGTGATTGCAGGAAATGAGAATCATCTGTTTCCCTTGCCCTCCACTGGAGAGATAAATGATGTCCCAATTAATGATAAAACAACCAACAATCGGTTCCTTGTCTTTAGAAATGGTTCTCTCGTCGTCCCTCATATGAGTAAAAAGGAGGATGGAAATTATAGCTGTTCTGCTGTGAATGAATTAGGCAGAGCAGAGAGCAGTATCAGGGTGGCTCTGTCAGGCACCAAAAAAGCATCTAACAAGTTGCCTGATTCTACATCGGACACAAAAGCCACTGTTAAAAAGCCGACAGAAACCAAGACCACCACAAACAATGTGATCAACTGGTCCAAGCCTGATGACAAAACAAAGAAAAGTCCTGAAATTTCATCAGACAAAATTGATGCCAAGGAGCCGATTGGTGACATTTCAAAGGATCCCCCTTTTGTGAGCAAGTGCGGTGTGAGAGACAGCAGCGAGTACATCTCCAATCATGCCTTCAACATGAGCTTGGATGACCTCAAACAGTATACCTTTGACTTTGGCGTTATTGCATTAGAAGTGTCGGAGACTGAGGCCAAAGTGCAGCTGAATCCACTGCAACTTCCCAGCAGCAAATCTAACCTTCATATCAGTCACACTGAAAACCAGGAAACTGTGAATAAAGAACCTGTGGGTCTGTACCAGTCGTCATCCGGCAAAACCACACTGGACATGCTCTACCTCTGTGTGAATACAGGAAATGGACACTCCATGGTTCAGTGGTCCAATATAGAGGAGGGGATTAATTCCTATCGCTTCCATGGTTTAAAACCTGGCACCAATTACACACTTTGTCTCACCTATGGAGGGCAGGACTGCCAAGTCCAAGTC
Source organism: Ctenopoma multispine (assembly GCA_034779795.1). Classification (NCBI taxonomy): domain Eukaryota; kingdom Metazoa; phylum Chordata; class Actinopteri; order Anabantiformes; family Anabantidae; genus Ctenopoma; species Ctenopoma multispine. The sequence continues at coordinate 13,819,022 of JAUYWH010000024.1, forward strand.
GTCTTCACAACTAGGAAAAAGATCCCCTCCCTGCTTATCATCGTGGTTGTCAGCATTTTCCTACTGGGCCTGGCCACAGTTCCCTTACTGGGGGCCACTTGCTGCCATTTGTTATATAAGTACCAAGGGAAGACATACAAGCTAATCATGAAGGCTCAGAATCCGGATCAGATGGAGAAACAAATGGCTGGAGATTTTGATCCTAGAGCGTCGTTTGTGGGGTCTGAGAAAACCTTCAACCCCAGCGAGTTAGGCGAGGGGGAGGGAGAGGCAGAGGGAGAGGAAGGAGACGCAGAGGGAGAGGCTGAGGGGAGCGTGGTGACAGAGTCCATACCCGGATCCTCGTCCAAGACCAACCAGGAGGAGTTTGAGGTGGGCTCGGAGTACAGTGACAAGTTACCGCTGGGAGCAGAGGCAGTCAACATCTCGGAGGAGATCAACGGCAACTACAAGCAACCAAGCCGCTGAGCCCCGCTGATGTCTGCGAGTATACTGTAAAATATTTTACTTTAAAGTAGCCTACATTCAAGCAGGTAACTCGCTCACCATTACTACACGTAAAAAAAAGAGATGTCGCCTGGTAAAAAGGTGACTCTATAAATTTTTTTTTTATCCCAGAAACTACTCCGCCAGTCACTGAGATAGTGAGTTGATGCGTGTGACATTTGTAGTCTACTGTAAGGTTAAAATAAACAACATACGTTTACAATGCAAACACGGATTTCTACACTTTATCAGACCTCATCAATGACAGGAAAGCAACAAAGTGTTCCCTTTTCTGCTGGACAGACGCGGATGGGCACGGGCGCAAATTGTGAAAGCGGCGAGACGCGAAAAGTTAAACACAATTAAAGGCAAATAAAAAATGGTTTCAACATTTAAGAACTGTTTTTGGAGAGCACAAAAAACAACAAAGAAAAAAGTGCCATATTTTATAAAGCCATTTTAAGTAAACTGGCATCAGGGAACAATTGCTCTTCCTGAGCCGTATGCGTCTGTGTAAGGCTGTGGATGAGCCTTGTCTAATAGAAATATCACAAAGACCAATTTTTATTTTCTCAGGTGTAGACATTTGACTCGTCCACGAAACTGTAGTCGCAGATTTGGGTTATGGTGTTTGATGATATGAATTTAGATATGAACCGCAGATATCTGGTTTCGGCGTCATTGCGCCGAGCAACGCACACAGCAGCGCCCTGCCCGCTGTCCTGTGAGGAGGGAACTGTCACTTTCAGCTGTGTTGTGTATTTTAGGTTATTTACAAATAGGTAACAAAAATGTTGTTTCACGTTACGTAAGGCTTTAAAAATGTGCGACTTTAACCTCCTAATCAACGGGTGCTTGCTATTTACTCTCGCTTTTTACAATGAACTCGTCCATGGCATGTCACACGTATTTCCTTGTGTGGTTTTTATTAGTGTAGTCTATAGGACTTTAGATGTTACTGTCAACCTGTGATGTAAAGCCATGTGAACTGAAATTATTCTTTTTTTACGACGGTAAGTTTAAAAGGAGCCTCAACAAAAAGGGCGCATGTGAGCGTCTGACGGCTTCACCTGTCTTGTAATTTGATGCATAGTGAGTTTTTGTGAACTATGTTGTAAAACGAAACAAGAAACCCAGTGACCTTTCAAAATTTTTTGATATAATTTTATGTAAGTGGAATTAATAAAACATATGAAACTACACAGGCTTTTCTCCCGGTTTGTCACTGACCTGAGATGACGTGGTGTCAGGAAAAATATCATTTACATTTAAAATATGTTTCTCAAATAGCAAGCAAGAAAACATGCAAGCAGGTTAATAAAATTTTACATTTTAAACACCAGTTTGTGTTTTAACTCGATTTAGATGGAAGTCACAAATTCCCGGTTAATGTATTGCTCATGCGCTTCTTTTGTCTTCTTTGATGCGTTTTTATTGTGGGAGTTCAAGTTCAACATCTCACATATACAAAAGAATAAAAGAGAGTATGTGATCTTTAGGGCTATAGTGTGTTTGTGCAGAAGTTAAACGTGCTTCTCGTCTTTTTGGTCCGCTTTAGTTCATTTTACTCAAAACGACATCGCATATTTGGACTTTAAATTAGGCTACTGTAAAATGAAATAGACCTAGTACAAAATAAAAATAATGTAAATAATAATAAAAAAAGAGAGAAAATGTTTTTTTCAGTTTTATTTTCACAGTATTGGGAAGATAAATTATGGTGTGTATATTTTCACTTAAAATGTAGTATTTTAAATGACAATGCAGAGACAAATGTTGGCGAACATTAAAAACCACAGATGATTTTAGACATTCACAAGAAGACGCTTGTAGCAGCAAGTGGTTTGGGATTTTGGAGTGGCCAAAAAAAAAAAAGTACAATATCATATCATTTGTCTGTTAGTTCCTATTCTACAGGTTACTGATAATTACGTGTGTGCCATTGAGAAAGAACAGGTTTTTACCCAGTCTATGAAAACAGTTAATTTTGTCAATTCATAAATACTGAAAAGCTCTAAATATAAATACCCTTGTTAAAAGGGTGTTTCAGTGAATTTCACAACCATCTGTTTTGTTTGGGGAACACAAAGATCACAAAGAAAACACACAATCATACAAACAGAGAACAGTTGGTGAATATCTATACATGAGGCACAGACCTATGAGTGAACTTATCTCACCAAGTGCAGACACACAGTACCACAGTAGGTGTGGACAAATAATATGAGTTTAAGGTTTGCCCAAGACCAGGATGAGACTTTGCAGTCTATGCTTAATCAGGGTCACATTCATGTTCAGTTGCTGGCAGCAGCCTCTGCCTCCTTGGTTGCTGCCTCCTTTTTGCTCCCCTGTTTGGTGCTGCGGTTGAGGCTTCCGTTCACAAAGCTCTCCGTAGTCTGACACTGGAAGTGCTTCCTGGTGCCCACAAGGGACGGGTTGTTGACCAGGGTGTAGAGGAGCTGCCAGTGCCCATAGGCCCTCTTGGCACTGGACACTTTATGCTGTTTTTTCTCCTGCTGGACCAGCTGGATCCCTGAGGACATTTAGACATCATGATAGCACCGAAGGTATGTCATTTATACATAAGTCCTATTTCGTGCAAAGAATAGTCCTTTTTTAAATCCTAGCTGAAATGGGAAAAGATTCTTCTCAAGGCCCCTCAGGACCAACGAGATACTACAGAAAGAGTAATAATAGAAAGCAATCATATTCTAATCCTCTAAGCATGGTGGGAGCATATTGGGCTTGCCATTAACACACTGAAAGCTTAAACCCCTTGGGCTGCATGAATATAAAACAGGCAATTAGTGTAGCTCATCTGTGTAATCAGCTTCTTAAAACTAATCTTTGTAATACAATAGATTATTACTGATAATGCATTGATGCAAACAAGCAACATCTCCACTGCACATTTGTAACTGTACTCAGCTGTGTCTAGATACTGGAGAGAGCGTGATTCCACAACAACTAAGTTTCCTGCTAATTTATCCCTACAATGTCTATAATGTCCAGTTGTCACCACATGTGTAGGTGGCTATAACTCATCTTACACTTAACTCAGTATCATCACTGTAGATTAGCAACCAGCTCTAAAGCCACTGTTAATATTTTGGCTAAATTATTGTATATAAATGATATGATATGATGAATAATAGCAACCTGTGTGACCGCATTGTCTCTTGGTTAAAGAGACTTGCTGCTCAGGCGAGTGTGAGCATGCCATAAGGACAGGTGACTGATTTATAACAGATTTGATTAAAACCAACAGCAGGACCGTAAATTATTCCAAAGTGAGATTCAATTTGCTTTTGACATATTAAATCAGAGCTGCTAATCTTTTTGCTTTTTTTCTGTGCATGCAAGACAGTCTTATGATGTGATTATGTGCTACAGTGACCTGCTGCTGAATTCTAAACCTCTCTGGAGAAATTAAAGATGCCATACTGTCTTTAGTGTAGATATGTGTCTATTGTTTCTCTTAAAGGACAATGCTGGTAATATTCTGTATTTTTCTTACTGTCATGAAAAGAACACCTAAGTAGACAAAGCCTGATGTTGCTCATCCATCTGTACCGTAAACCTCCACTGCTGTCCAGAAACCACTAAAAGCAATCAATCAGTCAGTCAATCAGTCACATTGAGCACTGGGTGATATATAAATTAATCTGTGACTGAAAATAATTATATTCCTTCCAAATGTCTTGCTTACTTTTTTGGAGTAATGTTTGCTAAAAAGAACCTACAGGCATATGATCAATTTACATTAGAAGAACTAAAAGTACTTGGGGTTAAGTGCCATAGACAGTTAAGGGAAGTAAAGTATTAGGGGAATGGATCACATGTTGCTGGTTTTAGTCTCCTCCTCAGTGGATTTCTTGACAAGAAGAAGAACACAGAAAAACACTTATATGACCTAACAAAAGAATGTGTGTGTAGTCTGTGATGTAGACTTGTGAGTTTTGTGCTACAGACCCTCTTCAGCATCCCGTGACTTCTGTCCACTACTCCTTTCCTGGCCCACAGACTGCAGCAGCATCCCACAGAAGGCCTTCATAACAGGGTGAGACTGGCTCACCTCAATCTTCAGATAATGAGCATAGCAACGGTAGGCTGCAGACAGACACAGGGAGGGGGGGATCACTCTGACTGGGCAAAAGCAATAAACACATAGGACTGCACCCCATGTTGGCTTTGAGGCAATCACACATAATGGCTGTACAATCACACTTCTTTCTTTTTTTAGACCACCTGCTTTTCCTGACAACAGATGTCTTAAATTTGCAGCCGTTTTTGAGATCGGTGTGCAATTAGAGTCCCTAGCACTACACAGAATACAGATATCATTTGAGCTGCAGTGAGCTGGTAGCAGGGTAAAGTGGGCAGGATACACAATTCCAGCCTTTAAGTGGGATCAGTAAAAGTGCATTTGCTCATAGAAAATTGCTTCTTTTTAAGCCTCCAGAGAGAGTGAAAAAAAAAATCCCACAGAGGCATCTACAGCAGAAACGCTATGTTAATACCAATGAGTATGTTAACATTGTGTGTCTGAGACTACAAACAAAAAAACTGTCGGATAATGTACAATATAATTAGCCTTTTTTTTTCAACACATAAATTATGTACCGAGAGCAATTTTTGTAGATGACACACCAACACAGACAGTATCAATTATATAACAGTGGCACTATTGTTATAAAAATCACCAGTCATACAGAAAGCAGAATGTCTGGCTCACCTGGGTCAAATGCCTCCACATTGCGGTTAAGAAGACTGATATCCATACGTCCCATGTGAACAATGTTAAACAGGGCTGTGATGATCATGCGCCAGAATGCAAGTAGTACCCCAATCAGAACATTGACTGGAAACAGCAAGTACGTCAGCAGGAAGAGATTACCCCTGTTAGATAGTACAGAACACATCAAACATACAGGACAATTATCTGGCTATACAACACTTAGTGCACTATACCTGAGCACAACACAAACAAAACATGACAACAAATATAGTGACTCACCTGTTGTCTAGATCTTGTGTGCCTGCTGTTTTTTTGATGAAGCAAAACCTGGCGAAGATTTGTTGAATCAACACAGCCAAGAGAATCATCAGCCAGAAGGGCCTGAAAGGACAAAATCAACAATCAAACATCTGTGGTGATAGAAGAAACAGACAGAAGGCACAAACAACACTTTGTAATTCACTGCAAATGATTATGATTTTTTAAGATAAGAATTAAAATCAACTAAATTAGGAGGACCGGATGTGTTACAGCAGGAGATTCTGCACTGGTCACGCAGCACATGTACTGAGAAATGTAATGAGTGAGAGAAGTGACGGTGCTTACCACATGCTCCACAGAACCTGAAAGAGAATCAGATTCTGTCCGTGCAGGACAGGTATGATAACAAGGAAGACAACAATCAAAAGGCAGAGGAAGAACACTATGGTCTGGATGATCATTCCTGTAGGGGACACATCAGAGCTTCAGGGCTTCAGGGCTTACATCCAGTCCAGCATCCAACAACCTCTAGACTACACATCAAATTTTCTTTCATATCACAGTGAAAAAAGATAAACAATCATTCAGGTATCAAAAGTCCTAACACAACTCTAGCTGAGTTAATTGTTTGCTAGGAAGATGCATTTACAGTAAATACATTTATCACCAAAAATCTACCAATAATATTAGAATAATTTTCTAATTATAATTATTTCTTTTTATAATTTCCACGAGTATCTGGTAACTATACCGATACAGATGTGAGCTGCTGTGAAGCTGGTGTATCCCATCCAGCAAACCAGTGCTGGTCGGGAAGCTCTAATACTTCTCTGGCAATTGTAAACATTATAGATATCTCCTCTGTACAGCCCCTTTAGGTTTGACCTACAGAAGGAAAAACACAATCAAAACAATACTGGACCATGCAATATATAAACTAATTTATCACTGAATGTTCAATTTATATAGTAAATTGAAGAGATAATTTAGCATGGGAGCAAAATGCAATTCAATACTGAACTTAGAAACCCATTTTCTTTAGTACAATATAATTTATGGTAATGGCACAGTATTTCATGTCTTATCTTAACAGCCATTTTCAATTCTAGCAGCGGCAGTTAACACAGAGTGAATGCTGTTCTGTCTGTCTGGATGATTAGTACTCTATTATGTTATAATAACTCCCATGTGAACGATTACACTATAATGAAGCAACCAGAATGCAATGCACATTCACAATTCTTGGAAACTTTGGGAAGAGAATAAAAATTTAAGAGAAAATATTAAAAAAAAACCTACCGATGCAGAACCATGGATCGCATGAGCATAGCCAGGTTAACCAAGCCTGAGAGGGTCATCGCTGAGATGTAGCATACTGAAATAACAGTAATAAAAAAAACGGCATACAGGCTTTCAGTTGTTCCTATTTCTTTACAATTGCCATGTTATATTATTTTCTGCAGACTCAAAACAATGTGGAGAACAGCTACTGCAGTTTATATGTGGTGTTTTATGGAAATGCAGTGTGTGCAAAAAGCACAAGAGGAAGCCACATTAATATTTTAATAAGAGTCTAAAGTAATTTAGGTAAATTAAATACATGTACTGTATATTCTGCATCTTTCATATCACTAAATGGCTGTTTTATGGTTCTCTGGTTTCACTCACTTTCTACACACCAGATGAAATAAATCACAATTCTCACTACTTCATGTTTGTCAGGAGATAGCATTATCCTAAAGCCAGCTAAAAGTTTGGCAACATCTTCATCGACTCCCATACGGGCAGTCTGGAGGGTAGGCACCACTGTCAAGATCAGTAGAAGACCCATCTAAAAAAAGGACAAGAAACATATTCATTACTAGAGAACCCATTCTAATACCATAGCAACATAGTGTTTTCTGCTAATTACAACTGGTAATTAAAGCTACTCAATAATGTTTTACATATTAATTTATTGTTATTTGAGTATCAACGCTCGACTATGTGTATCGAGGTTTTACCTGAAGGTTCAGATTCAGTATGTGACTATTAGATTGTACTGTGTGTATTATGTTATATAATAGTTTACATACTGTAATATCCAATAGTTACCTGATACATGGTTATGAAGGACACTACACCAGATATAGCCAACTTCAGGGGAAAACGGAAAGCTGTTTGAAAAAAAAGGTAATGTTATAAAACTTTAAGTGCAGATAATACATGAGAGCATGGCCAGACATAAAAGAAGGTCACTATCAGATATTTACCATCCTCTGGTGTATAAATATATAGCTTTACAGCATCAATTATTCTTTGATGGAGCCTGGGCGTCTCTGTGCTTGATGTGCTGAGGTGAACAGTAAACAGAGTTACACATTTAAACACTAAAACTTCAATGCATTCACAAGATTAGGACAACTGTGAGTGCATGAGGCATTTTGCCATCATTACTGAAAACATCAAACAAAAAAAGGCATGTTTTTATGTAGGTAATGTCAAACATGCACAAAAGAGAAAAAGGCAATGCAGTAATGCACGAGTATTCATCTACCATAGTAACCTCTGCAGATATTTTACCAGTAGATATGCTGTAACGGAGTGGTTTGCAAGAAGACACCAGGAGCACCAACATGTTTGCTCTTGACAGCTTCACTAGCAAACCTTCAATCATTAGCGCTCATTGATGTTTTCGATCTAATGGTGTTAAAGACACTGACTGTGAACTGCAGTGTGAGTCTGGACCTTTGTTGTATTTCTCATTATGTGTTACAGTTTTTGTCAAGGTTGTCTATGACAAAACCTTAAAATATCTCTCAAAATAAATATCTATGAAACCAGCTTTAGACAAAAAAGATCCAAGCTGGAGAAATATCAAAAAACAAACACAGCTTTGTAACAATTAGTTTACCAATAACATGATAAAGTTCTCACCTGATCTTGTTAGGCTTCTTCTTCTTGAGTATTTTCTTTACATATTCTTTGTAGTAGCTGCTGCTTAGATCCTAAAACAATGGTAAACGTGTAAACAATCAAGTGAATAGATAATAAATAGACTAGTATTTGTGCTCAATGAGTTACAAATATGTCAGTCAGGACTTTATGTAATTATTAGGTATATGTTGTAAAAGGCACTGTTTAAATTTAAACCTGTCAGTCAAACTCTAGACAATCGCCTCACTCCAGCCTTGTCATAACCACGCTGAGATTAGTATAAAATAAGTCCAGCATTGTGTCCCCTCAGTGAGAAACAAGGTAACCTTTTCATAATCTGATCAAGAACATAACATAAACCAATTATGTCAAATCTACTTAAAATTATTAGGCCACTGGCATGCTGCATGGAACTTCACATTGTCCCTCAGCCTACGAGCACAAATAAGCTCCTTGATTAGTGTGCAGCTTATAAAGGCTCCTTGCATTAACAGATTGAGAAGAAATGTGAGTCTTAGTGAGATTTTTCTATTTTAATAGTTCAAGCTTACAAGAACACAGACTACTAATCAACACAGAAGCTTTTACACTGTTTGTTATGTAACTAGGCCAAAAAATTACTAAGATATGCAGAAACTGTTCCCACATCAAAACTTACCTCTGTAGCATTGTTCTTTTCAGTGCCCTTTAGGCCTTTGAATAAAAGAAGTGGGTACTGGAAACTAAGAAATGCCAAGCAAGCTATTTGGGGCAGGCTGGAGAAAAGGGAGAAGTGTTTGTGTATCTGCAAAAGAATAAAAACAAGACTTTAAATCACGTGCAGTAGCATTTTGTTTGGGAGTTCTGGAGGGATTTACTAAGAATACATCGTTAAAAGACATTTTATTGAGACAAAAAGCAAGAAAATGCCTTTGTTTGTCACAATAGGAATCTGAATAATGGCCAAATAATGGTTTCAAAGCAACACAAAAAGACATTAGAGATTTCAATTGCCATAATTATTCAAATTTAGCAAATGGGGAACAATGCTAAGTCATACACTGAATACTGGGATTTAAAAGTGTGATTTTCTATGTTAAGAAAAAAAAATATGGCTAAGCTCAGTCTTGAAGTTTAGCTCAAATGCTCCCAGCAGTATTTTATGTGCCAGCTCATGGTGGAAAAAACACATAGGCATCATCACTATTAAAAAAAAAACTAAATACATGCTAAACTGATTAACTGTGACAAAGCTTCTTGATTAAGACCAACAGACAGTGAAACTAATTGTTTTGAGTCGCAGCCATTCATCTCACAGAAAACCCAAACAATATGGAGGTGACACCAAATCTGGGATTGGGTGGAGTTCAAAGCTCCAACCATGTGTCCACGGATTCAGCTGAAACGCCTGATATTTATCTTTCCAATCACATCACTTACAGGCAGTACAGACTACAGACTAGCTTTGTCTGGTTATCAATGGGTTTCCAGACCAGAACAAATCAGCTTAGTTTGTAAAATAATCCTTAAAACTCAGACAGATGATAAACATCAGAAAAAATGCTAACATTGGGTTCTTCAAAAATCTGTTGCTCCCTAAAATATTATTTATACGTGAATTTGAATTTTTATGTGATTTTTGCTTACCAGAAGTGTTTTGGGACAGTCAATTTTCTGCCAGACCAGAACGCCAAAGTGTGTCCATGACAAAAGACTACCAAGTACATAGCCAACTTTATTATGTAAGGTGCCACATGCCAGGAGAGGGTAGTATAGTGCGGGGTAATAGAAGACTCCCAGAATCACCCAATTCTCTGCAAATACAAGAAATGTGTGAGACTCACTACACCAAAACTTTCACACAGATTTTTTTTTTAAACTGATTTTACTGAAGAGCTGCTATATTTTCTTCCTTGTATAATTTTCGTGCTGTATGAGGTTTGTTAAAGTGGCAGGAGACTGACTCCAGTCAATTTATATGTACAGGTATTTTCATTGCAGAAGAAAAAAACTCATCCAATTCCTAAGTCATAAATAGAGACATATAGAAACAAAATAATCCATTTACACAACAGATATGTAACAAAAAATAATGTTAATGGAAGCTGACTAAACTTCTAACAGAAGCTTTTGCCCAGTTAATCAAAAAAGAAAAAATACTCTTCAAATAAATTAAACATAAAAATTAAAAAGTTTTACTGAAGACTGATAATCTCTGAGAAAAGTAAATATATATATTGTAGACTGATTTTAGATCAGGATGAGCCTAGGTGACCTCCTCACGTTTGTTCTGGGAGTCTGTTGTGAAGGGGAGGGGGTTTGGCATTAAGACCAGGCCCCATAGTTTGCACAAGAGCACTCCAAACACAGCCACCGCCAGGCCCTTGTGTTGTGTATGATCCAGGAAGTTGACCGGACTGTGAAATCAAGCAACAGGTATTTAGAGCCCACATGTTATCAGCCTCACACTGACATTGAGCAGAAATGATAAAGCTTCAGAAGATAATATAAGCATTTTTAAGGTTTTTGCCCACAAACTACAATTTCAGACAATTTCTTACTACCTCTGGCTTCCCTTCATTTCAGCGTGGTATGAGAAATCAACTCTTAGGCTTGAGACTTGCTCTATTAAACCAGGGAAGCTCCACTGAGCATAAAAATTCTTCTTCATTGGAACCCAGCTTCAGAAATACACAGCCAGTCAAACGCTGAACTTAGTGCTGATAATGTTATAATAAAGTCGCAGGTGTTTTAAAAACCTGTTGTTGCCGGTGTATTTCAGTGTTTTGGGAGACTGCAACATCTACATTTATACCTTGTCAACATCACTTTAACATAATTTGAGGTCATAACCTACAATACTCATCTCTCATTTCAAATGTGAAGGATTGTCCTGTCTCAACCAAAATGTTTACCTGTTAATCATCAAACAATACCCACATACTTGCAAGTAATAACTCCCTGATAGATAAGAAATCTTATTTATGAATCTTATGAATCTGGAAAAATGTCAACAAGGTAGGACAGCTTCACATATTACCATGGGGTTTTTTGCATCCAAGAAATCAGGAGATAAAACTGAGTCTTACCTGAGTAAACCTGGGAGCCCCTTCTGCCTCTCACCCACCTTTGTGCGCCTGGCTAAGGCTGCTAGGATCAGCATGACAACAACCTAGAAGAGAAAACCTCAGTTACCATATTTTACAGAACAGTGATCCCTGTGCAGCTGTGGACTCCCCAGGGTTCAGACTTCACCCTGATTCTAAAAATGAGGGGAGTAGGATGTCACAAAAGACTAAACCTCAGTGGCTCATTAGTGCTCCCCATGGATGTGGACTGCATGAACTGTCATCAGTCAGAATCACTGACCAGTGAGAGTTTAATGACCTGTCATGACCTCTGACACATTTAGGCTGGGAAGAATGGCTTACTCTAAACCGGACCAGTGTAGACCAGCTTCTTTAAGTAAGTAACATCATTATTTAAACATGGCAGAAGACATCCAAACGCAATTTTTATATTATATAATAATACTCGTTGAGTGAAAAGATTAGTCTGTGTAGTGCAGTTATACATTTATCATACATCATTTAGTATTTATATTACTTGTGTGAGAGAAATAACTGACAAGGTTGCACCATTGTCTAAATTGTCTGAATCTTTTTTACTAAGACATGATTTTTGAGTCAGAATTTCCATGAAAAAGACATAATGGTAGAAGACAATGGGCTGTAAAAAATTTTTTTTTTAATATTCAAGTTTTACTGCACTTATGTGAGAATCAAATGTGTATTTTGTGATGTAAGTCCTTCCTATGAGCCTTCATTGGCCCTAGATCTACACCTGGATCACTCTCAAAAACCTATTTGGACAATGTCCCAAAGTTCCACAAAATCTATATTGTTTTAGATATTCTTCAAAACAGCAGACTAACAAATGATACTGAAAACTTCCCTGGTAAAGGTCATTTTTGAAAGCTGGTGCTGAAAGACAATCTCATCAAGAAAAAGAAATATCATATCTTATATCTCAATTCAGAATTCATATCATATTATATATTAAACATGATTTATCTCTGAGCAAGGTTGAACACAATGAATGAAAGTCAGTTAATGACAAGACGGTGTAACCTTGTGTCATGTTACACGGCCTTACAGATATTGCAGTGATGCATGTATGGTAGAGCCTGTCATCAGCAGTGGGGTCACATGGAGGGATAATTCTAAAAAGAGAACAAAACAATCACACAATGAGTAAAACAATCAGTTTAAATCTTAAAACTCAAGGCTTTAAGTCACTGATCTGACCTACAGTATACCCCACTAAACCTTTCACACATCACTGTCAGGGCCATTTGGGGCTGGAAACTTTGAGACTGAAATCCTGCAGCAGAGATTTTGCATTAAAACGGATTGGTATCAGCGTGACACAGGAAAACAACAAACGGCCTATGTTCACGTTCATTAAAGGAGCAGGAATGCCTGATCATGGGGTAGTATTTAGAACTCAGAGAAATCCTCATATATGTGTATATACATATATATATATATATGTGTATATACATATATATATATATATATGTATATATATATACATTTATATATATACTGTATATACATAACTTTAAAAATACTGCATGTACTGCCTTTGAGCACAGAGATGACAGCTTGTGGTATAAATGCTTTCACATCTTTCACAACAGTCTTACTATTCAAACAATGTGTAAATTTGTAACTTGGCACCAGACTCTAAAACCAGATCAGACCAATTGTAAATTTTATGGAATGTCAGAATTCACATTTCCAGAGACAGGTCTGACATTACTTGTGTTTACAAAAGCAGAAATATTACACTTAACAGTAACAGTAGTGACATCACAAAAGCTTTTCAGACTACAACTCATCACAGTCTATTAATTTACAGCCAATATAATTCACAAGTTAAACACTTGGGCTGGTAATTAATCAAAGTTGTTCCATTGAATTTCTCTTTTATTGACCATCTGTGGCCATCAGTATTTTTTCTTTTAATCACTATGTACCTATGGAAACATGGTGGATTCTTTAGCAATGGAAAGCAAAACCACCTTGGGACTGAGAGTGAAAGTTAGAGTATAAGTTTTAGATCTTACGTACAACTTTGTATAGCACCAAGTAATGCAGTACATCTTCACTTTTGAGGCTGAAAAATAAACAACTCAACCTTTTATGTTTAGTTATTTTGAGTTGACTGAAGTTGTGGTCTAGTGATTTTTTTAATGACTCCTATGCATAAATCTATATTCACAACATAAAAATGATACAGCCTCTATTATAATATGACAAATAATATAAACAGAAACAAGACCACACACTAACACTGGCGCTGGAGAAGTATGCCAAGTGTCATCTAATATCTCAATGAGAGCTGTATCTCTCAAGTTATTCAGACTTACAAAAGTTGGAAGAACACATAAAACCATGGGCCTATTATAATTTCTTCATGGTAACGTGTCTTTAGACAAACAGCAAAGTATAAAAAACTGAACTAAGTGAATGACATTTAGGTCGAAGTGGACTAAACTTTTGTCCTTGAATAGACAATAATATTGTACTTACTCTGGTTCAATTTTGGAAGGCACAGGATCCAGATCTGGGTACTCATAGTCCTGGAAAGCATCCTTATCCATTGTAGGTTTTTTTCACAGATCCAAAGTATTTAACCACAATCTCTAGCAACACACAACTGCAATCTCCTTAACTCAAGAGGAAGAAGTGTCTCCCAAGTCAGCTGCAGAATTGTCCTTGTTTCCCTGTGTTTCGTCCACTCTCATTCACACTCTCTTACCCTCCCTTACAGCCTGTATTCAGGTGCCCTGGTCCCACTCTGGAGCTGAGAGTAATTTGACAAGTCCTGGCTGTAGTTTGCTGCCTCCACCCTGCAAGGGCCCTATTTCAGCTGAGGGTTACCACCACTCTGGGAGCCTGGGGAAGAGAGTGTGAGAGGGGCAGTGCATGAAAGGAGAGAAAAATGTGGAGATCCTGGCAGCCAATCTGGAAGGCCACCTGCAGCTTACTGGGATTACATCTACTTTTGGAGTTGTGGAATTGGACCTGCGGCTGGTGGCTGAAAAGGTTTAGAGTTATAAAACTTCATCTACCCACAGTCTGTGTGCGTAACTGGGAGCAATGAGTCTTTCCTATCAGAGTAGAGTTCCACTTTGATAACAGGTAAATTCCTACATTGTTTCCGTCTGTCATGGTTCACTCACATTCATGAATGGTTACCAAAATAATTCCAGGCAAATCACTAATGCAACATGGAACCAAATAAAGTAGGATGGAAGCTCTCACTACAGGAAACACCTCACCTTACTTGATAGAGTAATTCTGCACCTTCAGCTTGATAAGGATCAATGGAGAGTTCATTCAACCCAGCACTTTGTCTTCAGAAGATAAATTAAGTTAAAGATTTCAAGGGCATATTCACAACAAAATGTTTTTCTAAATCAGAAATTTGAATCTTTAGTCTGCTTTGCTGGTATCAACATATTTAACTATGTTGTTTTAAGTCTTTAGGTTTAAGGTTTTTTAGAAATGTGATGTCAAGCAGTACATATTTAAGAATGAAACTGATTCAACAATAGGTAGTGACACTGCCCAGAGGAAAGAAATTTAATCTATGTTTTTCATACCCATTGTATCTGTTGTTCATACTATTGAATAGTTTTTGTGGACTTATGGTGGTGAATAGACTCAAAAAATGTCCTTAGAGAGTACATTTTATTTACACTTTCACAATTTTAAAGTTTTATTATTATAGCATTGATGATCATTTAACACATTTTGCTGCACTTGCATTTTATCATTTACAGATTTTCAAGTGCTAACAATACTTCAATACATAATACATTATTGCATTATGAGTTTGTTTGTAAGTCTCCTATTTCACATGACAGTACAGCCAGTACAACCTGGCTCATCTCATCAGACCACATTGGACCAAACATCACAGTTTTAACTATGTGGGTTTTTTTAGTTAGTAGGTTGTTCCTACTGAATCAATTAATAACAGCAACAACAGTATAAAGAGATGCAAAATGATCACAAACTACAACACAAGCATGTGATTGCAACAAAGGCAGACATCATAGATACTTTCAGTTATTTTTATCTCTGCATGTTGAATAAACTAAAAGATTGTATAGATCTTGTGCAACATGTCTGCAGTGATCTACTGTATTCCTGCATTCATCTGCAGTTGGTTGAGACTATGTCAGTTTTGCAACACTGCCTCCATGTCTGCACACACTCATTATGCCAGGATTACAGTCACACAACTTTAAAAAGCAACAGCACTTCCTTCCCAACACTCCTGAAAACATGGTTACTCAAGCACAGTAAGCCACCAAATCAAAAGTGCTCCTGAAAAAAGTAGCCCAGAAAATAAAAGGGTCAGTGAACAAAGAATGCTTTGAACAGTTTTAATTACATCACAGAGAGTCAGTCTGATTGAGACAGACAGTTCACTTCATCAGGTTTAGGAAGTTGACTTGAAAACCCTTTAGTAGGAAATGTATTAAGCAGGAACCTTGTAAAAACAGACATAATTGAATTACTGATTTACTAATCCATTTTTAACAATCTAAACAGCATCATCATCAACAGTGACAAGCCAAGCATTCACAAAGTCATTAAACATGAATGAAAATCTGTAAGCGAATATCCTGTGTGCTTAAAATAAAAAGCACAAAATCCTTCACATGACAAAACAAAACATGCTGGCATTAGGCTCACTCTGATTTTGGCTCATATGTGCTTAAGTGATAAAATACTGTCCATAAATAGATTTTCAACAATTTCATGTTGACTTTCTTTTCACTCTGTGACTCCGGGTGCTCTCATGTTTCCACACTGCAAACATCCAACAACTCTGAACACATTTGTTTGTCTTCGAGTGTGTGTGTGTTTTTTCCAGTAGAGTCAGGTATTTCTTCTGTAGACATGCGAATTAAATGACACCTCATTTGCATTATGCACGGTCTAAAACAATGCACAGCAGTGGAGCAGGGGGATGTTGCCGCTCTTGTTTCCCACAGCTGCGCATGCTTTTGTCGTTCAGGTGCAGCTGCAGCAGCCTGCTTCCCTGGATTCGGTTACGAACAAACGTCATGGACAAATTTCATGGCTTTGAAGTTGAGCTTGATCTCCTCACAACAAAGAGACTTTCAGCCTGAGAGAGCCACAACAGGTAACGTAGTCACCTGTGTCTCTGTTCCCCATGTGCTGCGCTATCAGCCACTTAAGCCACGAGGAATCACGTCTGTAATATAAGTATTTACACTTCTGGACCTACCTGCGCCTCTCAACGGCGACGTTTATTTAGTAGTAAAATTTGCCATGGTAACTGGTAAGTTTTACAACAGAAGGTTGTTTTATTGTGATTGTATTTTCTAACGGCAATGGCTGATCAGGTTTATTAACTTTGATGTTAGGCTACCTACAAACCGCATGCAGACGCGTTGCTGCGCCAGGAAGGCGATTAACGTCAAAGTAGCAAAAGCTAATGTTGTCTAGACTCACCAGTGTATACACTTTATATAAGCTAAACTGAGTGCATCACATTTTTCAACACTCAAAACCTGCTATAAATATCAATCAAAATCCAATTTAGAATTAGTATCTTACCTTAAATTAGTCCTGTGATTCAAATAACTTCACCAATTTTCCACCATACTGTAGGATACACCTGCCTCAGAGTTGAAATTCAATGGTTGCATCAACAACAATCTAAAGAGCAACTTTTCTTTTTTTCTGGACACCTCATATAGTGGCTTGTTGGGACTTTGAACCATTGGATCCTGTGTTGTGGTGGGAACATCATAAAAGTGCTGCTGCATGCAAACTCTGGAGACGTTGTTGTGAAACATATAGACGTGACTCATGAGGTCAAGACTACACAAAGATGGCCTTTTGCAATATATTCATTAATGAAATGTCAAGAAGACAATGCTAACAAGGCAAGGTCTTTCTCGTTAAATTAATTCTTCATTATGTTATCCCAAGGTACAAGTTTGTGTTAGCATGTCTTTAATGTAATGACCCTTGTGACAACCTCCAGTATTTTTTTGATCTGTTGAGATGTCAGGACAAAAAGAGGACTGCTTCTGCAAAAGTTGCATCAACATAACAAATAGTTGTGTTTCTGTTCTGACACATATTTTCCAGAAGTGTTTTCATAATGCAGGAGAATCCCATCATGTTGGAAGGGAAGTGACTGTGAAGTTCAACTAACAAGGTCATTAGTTGTTGGTATATGCAACCTAGTGACTGAGTCATTCACATCAGTTCTGGATCAGCACAGTGACCAACCTCTGTAAGTGAGCACTTGCACAATACTAACTACTTTGATGTTTTATTCTGTTTCTCATGTTTCTGTATGAGTGAGAATCACTCCGTTACCTGATAGCTGAAGTTCTGCTTTAGAGAGGCTCAGATAAAGAGGTTGATGTCAGAGCTGGTGAGGGATTCTTTGGCATGTCTGTTTTTCTTTGCTGATAATGGAGATTATTTCTATGAATACAGACGCATTATGGCCTTGAAGTTTATTTCTATTGATGCATTGAGGTCAGTCATGTACACTGTCCCCTTCCATGAAGTCTCAGACCCTCTTTTTTTTTTTTTTATGTAGAAAACATGGCGGCTCCTCACGCTCCCTCCTACCAGGTTTGGGGAGACGACAGCACTAAAGCTATATTTCACTTCCTCTTTTTCCCAAATCAAACAAGCAGAAAATCTCATCCTCTAAAATGTAGCTTAGCACTAACTGGAGATGTTGCAACACAAAATTTCATACTAAAAGTAAGTTCTTGTGATGCAGCATTTTATTATTTAATCGCGTGCAATACACTATTTTTTAGGGTGAGGTTCAACACTTCAGGGCACAGACAATTGGCAATTTTATAATCATTAGTTTGAATTTATGACCTGTAACTGTTATTCCCCCTTCTGCCACTGATACTGAAGTGGGAATGGAAGCTCTTTATGTATTTGAAAGAGTCCACACCAGGCGAATATGACCTTTCTATGACTGTTCCATATGAGCAAGTGAGCACGTCCTCCTCTGACTGTTGTTTCCAAGTAACTCAATCTATGTTGTTCAAAGTGAACATTGACTCAAAAAACTCTTGAGGAAGCAAAGTAATTATACCACGAGGAAAATCATGCATCATAGTTATTAACTAGCTGACTACAGTTTTTCCTCATGAAAAACATGAAAGGTAGTAATCTGCTCTCACAAGCTGGCCTTCCAGAGAGAAGAACACAAGCCTGCTATATCAATAAATTAGATCCTAACACATTATTTCAGTTTAAGTTTAGCTTTCATAAAATGACACTTTGTATTATTTGCAGTTTTTCCAAGCCAGACTAGTATTAGCATAAGAGGTCTCAGATAAATAAAACGAAATCAAATTGTATCTTCCTTGAAACGTATTCTTTCATTCTTTATTTTGCCTTCCATAAATATTAATATTTAATTGTTGGCAAAGTCAATTCAAATTGAGTAATACTGAGAAATATTACCTCAGTATTAAATCATTCCTCCTGAAGGCCTCATGGGTGCAGGGGTCTAATTACTGGGGATAGTTTTTTTCCCGCTCAGTCTGCTGCAGTGCCTCTATCATAATCAATGAGCCTTGTAACACTCAATTAGAACATAATTGGATTTGTGTGTGTTCGAGGTAGGAAAACATGTACATATGAGCGGACATGAAAGAACCGCTTATCTCTGTTGACAGCCGTAATGAAGCTGAATTGGGTTATTCTGCCTACACTCAGATGCTTCATATTTGGAAAAAGTGCTTGGACTTACGTTATAATGTTTAGTTAATAAATTATGCTTGGGTGCACAGCCCTAGCTAAAAAAATATGAGTAACATAAGAAAAACATTAGTTGTTTTTCACAGTTATGGTAAAATTACACACAAATAATGTCTGTATATTGTATAAATGTACCATAAATAGATTAAATTTAGAGTAATTATTCAACGCTAATTATCCTGATCTTGAAAAATGGACGCTAGGTAGCATAACTTGCCAGCATTAGCACTAGATTAGCATCCCCAATAGATGTCATTTCTTCTCATGTTTTTCTTTTCAACATTCGCTGAATTACTGACAATTTGTAGTTGGTAGTTTGCATTAGTGTTCTCTCTGTTATCATCAGAGTCCAGTAAGTAAGTTAAAAAAAATCAATTTCAGTCACATAGCTCATTTATGTTTTGATACTTCCTTGTTACTGCAGTAGGCCACAAGTGAAAGATTTATTTCCCAGTTTATGAGCCCTGCGAATGGGATGTTATATTGAAGGATTGTGTGACAAGTACAAATCTTCCTGATAGTTATTAAAGAGGCCATGATCGCTTTGCCACTGACAGCCTGGTGTGCGATGCTCAGTCTGTCACGTTCCAGCCTCAAATCCTTAACAAGCTCCTTGAATTTATGGCAGGGAGACAGGGTCGTGTTTGAGTTGCTGTGTAGTAATCATCTTTATATAACCGCCTGGAGACACACTGGCAAACACACAACACACTCAAGAATTTGATTTGATCTTCATGATCTGTTTCTTTTAAAAGACAGGTTACTCTTGGCATTTTAGTGAAGAGATGCTTTACAGACTTTATAGTCGTGTTTATGTGCATTTACACTGACTTGCCAGTTTTTTAGGGTCTTCAATGCAATGTTTACTTCATGTGTGTTTATGGTGGTGGACAAAATCTCACCATTCCATATAATATAGTCCAGGTAAATAATCAGTGAAACAGCACAGTCTCACAAAGGTAGAATTTATTACGGGGCTGTTGTATTGGACTGAATTAGATGTACAGATGTACCCGATAAAGTCAGTGAGTCTTTGTATCGTATGTTGTGCTGAAGGGACCTGACCCCATGAGATGAAGGGATGAAACTCAGAGTATGCAAAGCAAACGGAATAAGGATTCTGTAGATGACTGATATTGCTCTTTTAGATTCTGGGAGAGTTTTCCTATTGTTTTAGTTGGGATGTTGTCAGTGTGATAGATGATGTCCTTGCTATGTCCTCTGTTTTGTCACTTCTGTGTGTGCAATGCAGGGGTGGTCTGTGTAAGCATACATTTAAACGTTTTGCTGATGTAAAGGGTGGATTATTGGTGTGCTGGCGTATTTCCAATGTTACAATCTCATCTTTTGAGCTGTAAAACTGAAGGGTAGAAACTCAGTTAATATATTTTCATAACCTTTTCCAAAGCCCAATTTGCTTTGTTTTTATTTTGTATTTTGCTATATATAAATATATTTTTATCATATAGCTGTTAGGACAAGACCTATTAACTACAGCTAGCACTCAAAGCTGACTTTTAAATCAGGAAAACACAATGTCTTATAGAGGAAAAATAAAAAGCACTTTCATCAGTTTGTATTGAAATGATCCACAAACAAAAAATGTATCCCAGAAAATGTGCTATGAATATGTATTTCCCCATCAAAGCAACATGTCCTGTCTCCGTCTGATTGGGGAGATTTGCATTTCTCACGTCTTAGTTTTTAATTATGAAATGAGAAATTCACCCTAGCATGCCTAACATAATTGCTGTCAGAATGAGGGATTTGCCAAATTGTCCCAAAAGAGCTGCTGTAATTGAGGACAGAAACACAGTGATTATTTTAGGCTTCATTCTCTTAGTACACAGGATTATGTATTTTATGTGTCACCTTTTGTACACAGTGTTCCTATTTAGAAATGCATATTGTTTTTGTTGTTGTTTTTTTTGCTAGTTTTATTCAATGCTTAACATCTAAACAAAGCTTCTGCTTGTATGCGTTTCTGTGTGTAGAGTGTATCTTAGTATTTCAGCATCCTGGTTGCTCTCAACCATGTTAAAAAGGAAACAGATTGTAATATGTAATATTAGATTTAAAAAAATGAAATGCATAGTGTTGAATGTTGTATTTTCTATTTATTTAGTGAACCTTTCGAAATTGTATGTCCAGTTCTTAGTATGCCTTTCAGTAGAGCATCATTTTGTGCCACTGGGTCTGAGTTTGACCAGTTTTCATATAAGAAGATGCCTCCTGGTCTGCAAAGCGTTAGATTTTTCTGATGAATAATGTATTCATAGTCTGAAGCGGTAGACGTGTCTCACTGTGTGTTCAGAGATGCTTGACTTTCACACATCTCTGCTGGAATGAGGCTGAATCAAGAGCTTGTCTCGGTTATCAGCAGCTGTGGGGAATTTCCTGCTATGCACAAGAGACAGAGAGAACATTTCTGCAACGTTAAGATATTTCTAAGATGTTGGTCTCAGAGGCTTTATAATGATGACTGTATGGACACCCAACTTAGTGGCCACACAGGTGGAACTCTGGTTGCTAGTTTTACATTTTTAGTGTTAATGCCATTAAACCCATGTCTCATATAATGCAACTAAATATTGTAGTTTTATGGTGCCTTATTGGAGGCTAAAATTAACATCTTTAGGCCATATTTTGTGTTATTAGACATCCTTCTAAAACAAATGCTTTTGAATCATATGATTTGTTTAAATCAACATTGATACTGAATCTACTTGGTCTCCCTACAGCAGAAGGATTTTGACCTGGAATCATAAAACATTTTTAGCTGTTGTCTGAGGACAGAGATAAAGATAAAGGTTACTTCTGAACAAGCTGGATACATTTTGACAGAAAAGAGATAAGGGGCTGTTATACTCTTTGATGTAAATTACTTTATTACAGTTTGATGTAAAAACTGATAATATTTCTAAAATGGGTTTATATACTTTTTCCATCAGTAGTAAATAACTATTTAATAGAGTGTGTAGACAGTGTAGATTATACACTGATTTCTACTTTAGAGTTGGGTTTCATTTTGAATTTACAAAACCTATCCAATCAACCCTGTCAAGGTTAATGAATTGCAGTGGTTGCTTTGAGGGCAGAGAAGTGGCCAGCGCGATTATTTGTGAAAGTCAGTTTAGAACAAATGGCCAGATGACGGGCAATCTGTGTGTTTTCTGAAGCTGACGGTAAATACCATTGAGACTGTGGTTCCATCACACTGAGTAGGCCCCCTGCAAAGATCACTCGTTCTGGACTCCATTAGTGAAAAGCTTCTCTCCACATGCTGCTGCCTGAACAAAGATGCATGTGTTTCTCTGACACTAAAGGAGGAATGTTAGCAACCACAAATAAAGTTTCTGTAAACACAGATTGACACAAGAAAAACATCATGCAATTTATAAGTTACATCATTGTGTGATGCTTCAACTGGTGTATTTGATGTAGCACTTGATTTGTGTTAAGACTTGAAACACAGATAGTCAGATAATCTGAACTGATGTGTTTCAGTCAGGATCAGATGATAAAAGTGATTGGTAAAGATGGGAGTTGTTAAAGCAACATTTGTGTCACCTCCTGCTACTGTGTTTGTAATGTGTGCTGCTGAAGGAAACCTGCTCTGTAATTTGGTGCTGTTGACAATATCTGATATTATTTCTGCACCAGAGCCATGAGTGCACGATTGAACTTTCTCTACAAAAGGAAAAAAACACTGTAAGCATTCAGCGACAGTTGTTTTATACACTGTTTGGAATTAAAAAATTGGTTCTGTATTATGTTACTGCAATTGGAATTATGCTTTCCCTGATGTATTATCTGTATTGGGTTGATATCCACCGGCTGTCACAATGAGATCATGGTATTGATTCCCCAGATGACTGCGATGGAGAACTTACTCACATTTCCCGGAGAGGTTTGATGATAAGCCAGTAAGGAAACCCCTGTGGGCATTGGTAGGCACGGCAAAATACATTAATTTTAGTATGAGGTTCTGAAATGCTTCTTCAAAGATGATTTCGGATCTGCTTAACATCACAGTCGTTCTCTTCAATTCAATAGGCTGTTCACTGTGTGATTGGGTCATAAAAAACACCACTTTGAGCTCAAGGAGTCGCACAGCTCTCTTTCATGTGACCTAGACCTTAATTAGTACGGCAACAGATTGTCATTTGCATGTACTGCCCCAGTGAGTAGATGGGAGGTGGCGTACATATGGGGAAGGATAGTGGCACTTCAGGGCCAGTTTGCTTAACAGACCCTAAAGGAACAGTACTAGCAATTCAGAAATGTTGTTATTGTAGCTAATTTTAAAAGTGCATGCATTTATCATATTATTTTATTTGTCCGTTTATAGTTTTAATATAATTTCACACAAAGAAAAATTTGTTTTGAATTTGATTTTTCTTTACATTACCAATATATACTGTTTTCAGAATTACATTTTTATTTGATTACTTCTTCACGTCACTGTGCCATTTGGTGGTATTTGATATGCACCACAGATAAGGAAACTCCATTAAGAGTCATCTTTCAAAGTGTGTCCTGATCCTGATAAAAGATCTGACTCATACCTGCTGGGAATTTCTGCCTCTGGAGAACAGAGCTGCACAGCGCTGTAACACTCCTCCTTTCATTTAGCAGGCAGCAGCATTTAGACATTACATGCCTCTGGCTGTTTGCTTTAAAGTAAAAAAATCTTGTCTGCTATAGAGATTATGCTTTGTTCTTTGTTCATTCATTTCATCTATTTGGTGTTATCAGCTTGTGATTTTTGTAAGTTATCAGACTGAGTAAAAATGTGTGTGTACCATGTATTTCTATTGAATACAGGAAAAGTATTTTATTTATGTGGCTTTTCAGATGTTCAATAACTCACATATGACTGCTTGTAATAATTATATTATTTGTTATACTTAACTTATCAGAATAAATAAGGCTTTACCTTGTACTTGGATAGTATTTAATTTCTCTTCACAAGGCAAATAATTTGTTTCGTACAGAAACATTTTTCTGCACCCCGTGTTGAATTTGTTTTTGTACTTGATCATCTTTATCATTTGTCTGGTTGGTTTGTCAGTTGTGAACATGCTGCTGGCCAGTTTAATATCTCACATCATCACTCATACGGTTATTACCCTGCTTACTACAGCGCATGCAAATATTCTCTGCAGTGATTTGCATTTGCGCTGCGGACGCCAATCGGTGCTCCATATTCTTTAAGTTATCATATCATATAAGATATATTTCTGTGATTCAAGTTTGAACCAGAGAAGACAAATACTTCTTTTACTCCACACTGAGCGTTCCCCCTTTAAGTGCCTCGTTGATTGACGGGCAGAATCCCTAAAAGCCTCTGCTGACATGTTATTGCTCTGGGTCAGGAACAGGCAAACAGGAGTTAGCCTCTATACTCCTCTCCATCTCATTTTCTTTTTTCGACTGTCCACTATCTTTCTGCCTCCTTATAAAATTTTTGCTCCCCTCTGAATTATTGACTAGTCTGGAGTCCCGTGAGACGTGACCTAGTAGTGTGTTGTTGTCTATCAGCAGCAGCACAAAGCTTTATTTGCTGAATCCCCAATCCAAAATGATAACATTTCAGACTTCCTTATGTGTAGAGTCTGAAGGACCAGTGAGAATAACATTTCACTGCTACTCATATAATACCACACACTGCAGCTATATACTGACATGCAGATGTAAGTATGAACGGTGCTGCTGCTGATTTAACAGTGTGCTACATAACAAAAATATATAAATGTATTCTTCTAAATAATTGTGTGAAACTAATCCATTTCCATAATATCTCATTAAATGCTTAAAATGGGGCTTTATGCCACCAAAAATACCATTAACCCAAATATGTGGCCAATAGTGTTTGTGTTGCTTAAGGATGTCAGAATGTTTGACATAAAGATCCTGGGTTAATTCTGACTGTTTTTTGAGTGTTAATTGCCTTGTTTGTGTGTTAAAATTTGTACTTTGTCAAGGTCAATATATTTGAGGACATACATTTTTAAGATTATCAATGAATTCTGACAGATGTGATATTGAGAAATACTGTGGTGCAATGTCACTGTTTTGAAAAGTAAACACTAGAGATGATCATTTTCCTCATGTGCTATTCTGTATTTTTCTAATTGTCAAGAATCGTCAAGACTAAATTAATACCAACTAGCTTGTAATAGCTAAAAAATAAATTTACCTTTACCTCTGTCAGTGTCACTGTGCTTAAGCTCATTCATTCTTCACCTGTTCGCTCAAACATGTGGAAATAGAGCTTTTACAATTTTCAGAGATTTGATGTGCTACTGTGCATTTATCTTCTGCTTGATATTAGTCATTTCTTTTTTTACAATAATAAAGGTCTATGACACAGAGGAAAGAGTTGTATCAGACTTTGGCTACATAGCTAACAGGACTTGTTACTAGGAAGAAAAAAACAGAATATTACCAGACTTATGAACTTGATGCATATTTTCCTCATATGTATTGTTCATTGAAACATATTGATTACACTGACAGGCTTTCCTACAGTGAACGCATCATGCACATTTTTTCTTTGTTTGTTTTTCAGCTCCTTTTGATCACTTTCTATCACACGTCTAACTTTGAATAGTCTCCTCACATAGTTTGATATTATAACACAGGCTTGCCTGAATAGTTTGAGAACTCTAACAGCCAATGAGCCAGTGGGACCTTCTCCATCATGAACCATCATGTGATGAGTTGGTTTAAACTCGGCAACCTGAGAAGTCTGTGCCTGGAAACTGCTGGTTGTGCAGGGGAATGTTGATCCATGTAGCACTAGAGCAGACCTTGCTGCTGAAGATAAATGCCGCTTCATTGTCCTCAACTAATTATTCCAGTGAAAAGTGTGACATCGCCCCCCCAGCTTTGAACAGCGTTTTGAACAATATCGAGTGGCTCAAGGTTGCCATCTGATGTGACTTTAAATTGGCTTGAAACACTGCTATGAAAAGCAGCTGCAGCTGCTGCACCTATGTGTTGTGAAATTACCTGTTGCTTAGGAACCATTGTGACTTGATGCATGAGAGTAGGCTCTGCCAAGGTCTTTGAACCAAAGAATTCTTCCGCAATGTGTTGCTGTAAGTCAAATCTTAACTATTGGTATTTTCTATACTGCACGTATGGTCTCAAATTTAGATGCAAACTGAGCATCTTGTCCTCTTCTCATCTTTGTTGTTACTTTATTGTATTCAGTTACATTTTGACATTGGTTCTGTGCACTGGAACCTGTTTTCCTGATAGGAACATGGTTGTGAAGATAATGCCATAATCTGCGTATATGGTGTTACACATTCACTCCTTAGCATTTTATTTTGATTGACTCTTCTATTTGTGCATCTCATAGCCATTCAAAGGGCTCTGAAAAAACCTCTGTTTTTACTGAGGATCTCATCTCATGAATGTGAAGGTGTTGGGAGAAGACGCCTACATTCAGCCCTGGCATAGAAGTTGTCATTGTCATTACACATGGTGATTAAATCGTCCACTGCTAAATTAAGGTAATATTTGAACAGTGTTTAAACAGTGTATATATCACATCTGAAGTGTTACAAATTATTCACATTTGGAGATGAATATGAACAGTAAATGCAAAACATAGACCTTTGTTAGACCTAACAAGAAAGAAGTCCAGCTGCCATGACTCACCTTCCTGATAACTTTACCCGGGTGAATCTGCACTGACTAGTGGTTGTGTTGCAGTTATTCTAAAATGCTACTCTTTCTACGGGAACATAATTTTTGAAAAAAAAACCAGCTTTCCTATGTTGTTTTTGAGAAAAAAATAAATATTTAACTAGAATTTAATAGGATTTAATTACAGAGTGAATGTTAATGGACAGGCTGCCATTGTAATGTGGGAAAATATATATTATTTATATTAGAGTAAGATGGCTGCCAACATTAGTCTTTTGAAATTATGTATTACACTGTGTAAAGGATGTAATTTAAGTAAAATGCCAATACTGTGTATACCAGAGAGGGCTTTTAATAAGCTTTTATTAAGCAGTAAGTTGCAAAGATCCTTTATAATTTCTAAACAATATAATTTCTACACTGATCCTGCTATATAAAAATCTGTCCTTGATGAGTGAATACCTATGAATGAGCATATACGTAGGTGTGGACATTGTTCCACCCCTCTCTCCCTGATTTGCACTCCCACTGTGAGGAAAAGCACTGGTCGAATGAAGACGGCAGATGCAGTCTCCATCAGTGGGGGCAGCATCAGAGGAACAGCAGCACTTCAAATGGAATGTGAGGTTTTCAAGGCATAGAGTCATAAATTTTTCATCCGCAACTGGCTTTGAGGCAGGAGAGGAGGCAGGCCAGCCAGGCTCCAATTGAAGACTTCTAACAACAAACCAGGGCTTTCAGAGACAAAAGGTTGACGGGGGAAGGGCACTCAAAATGAGAAACAACAAAAATTCTTTGTTTACAATAAATGAACAAAGCGCTGTAAACAAAGTCAATGCTTTGCTGCTGAAGCCAAGAAAATCCTTCAGCAGGAGTGGCAAATGATTATGACAGCAATAAAACAACAGTAGATAATGGCATTGTAAAATAATGACTGCCACAACAAAACCTGAATTGATTCTGAAATTGCAAGTTGCTGTTAGTTTTCTAGTCATCCAATTGCATTGTGTTACAAGCAATTTATATGTAAGATATTTAGATAGCATATTAATTATATATATATTTTTTTTATAAACAACAAACACTTCATACAGACGTTCAGGCATCAGTTGATTGAATAATTTAGCCATAAATGACACCATTCAGCTTTTATTTTGAAATGCACAAACCTATGAATGTGAACACACTCATTTTTAGTTATAAAACAAATATAGAAGCAACAGCTAGGCTATTATCTACAGCCTTTTAGCACAGTCCTCCTTGATAGCTGGTGTCTTATTAGTATTCTATAAAAAATGAATGTGCACTTTCAATGCTGTTTAAAGATGGCACATGTTCCCTTCTTCAAATAAGAAATAAAAGCTATGTGTCTTTGTACAACTAGAGTTCACAAAAAATATCTTAGACTTTTGTGTCTTACATTCCAGGTATCTCTTTAAATGTGAGATAGATCAGAAATATGAACCTGCACAGTGGTAAAAGCATCCTGGCCATAAAACGCTGTCCCTGATCCCGTAAGCAGACAGTGGAGCTCTGCCGAATGGCTGCAAATTTAATGACAGATTTTCCCGGCAATGCTGAATCCTCTGGGTGCAGAATCTGCCTAGATGCTAATGCAGCTTGACATC
Organism: Ctenopoma multispine; assembly: GCA_034779795.1. Classification (NCBI taxonomy): domain Eukaryota; kingdom Metazoa; phylum Chordata; class Actinopteri; order Anabantiformes; family Anabantidae; genus Ctenopoma; species Ctenopoma multispine. Next base: position 13,847,551 of record JAUYWH010000024.1, read on the forward strand.
TCCATCTTTGTTTGAAGAATCCATGTTATCCTGAATGAGCTACTGCAACAGAACATTGAAGGCAACTTTTAATACAAATATTCATCTGAACACTACTGCTCTACTTTTTTAGTACACTCAGATGCCAGTCTAGTCTGGTCTGATCCTGAAAATATTGTGTGTGCAGTTGTGAGGTGACAACACTGTTTATAACCCAAAATACTAGATTGGTTTTAAATAATTTACTCCTGCAATGTGCTTTTTGGGGGGTTAAAGTGGTGACTGCAGAGATTTTGACAAGTCAAATTCACTCAGTTTGATGTTTTATGCTAAATATATCTTCATACATTTTGCATGCATTAAATCACCTTCTCCACTGAGCACAATGACACAAACTTGGTGGAAATAACAGGATCTTAGTTAACAAGTGACAAGTATCAGTGCAACGTACAATTCAAAGAAATGTGGGGAGGGTCTCAGTTTCATTATGAAAGTCAGTTATCACTCTCACTACATGTTTTGTGTGTGTAATTTAATTCCATGATATTTAATATGTTTGATAGAGTTCAGTTGGTAGAGTAATATAATACAAGTAAGATGTAAGGTCTTTGACAGTATTTGGACAAAAAAAAAAAACTCATGGATATTTTGGGTCAATGTCTTTTAATCCCATTCTACAGACAAATGAAAATGGTTGTATGTGTGGTAAGTGATCCAGTCCCATGCAAAACATACAGTGTCGCAGTAGTAAGTCCAGATCCAGCAGTGGCATCTAGGTAAAGCTATGCATTTGTTCATGAGATTAAAAGCAGTGTGGTGTCACAAGGGCAGTCACGCTTTGAGCTATATGACTGGAAGCAGGTGGCACGTTTGTTACGTCCTCACTAAGAGGGATTAGGCTTCTGAAGGGAGAGGGAGTATATTTGATTAGCCTGTTCAGAGGTTTTGATGGTCAGGCATTTTGACCTGCAGTCCTGATTTCTGAAGTGTATTCCTTAACATCTTGCAAAAGATAACTGTTTAATTTCAATGAAGAGGCCACTTGTTTGTCTCCTCTGGGCTGTAAAAACTGGTCAAACACTGTATATAACACACAGTATAAAAAAAAAGGACAAGGTGACAACATGAATGTCAGTTGTTTGATTTACACATTGGTGTTGCTTAGAAAAACAACTGACTGGCTCCCTGCAAAGACCGTCAAAAATGTGTTTTATCTCCTCAGCTTATTGTAGATGTTTGCATTTCTGCATTTTCAGGCAGAGTGGAGTGGATGAATCCCGTGGGTGGAGGAGTCAGGAGGTGATCAGTTGCACCCACCAGCCCACACACAGCCTCTCCCAGGAGGATAGATTCTCCATTGCGCTACAAGATCTACAAGCCTACAGGGAGGGTGAGCAGCCAAAGAGGACAACACCACCAAATAGGATAAAGTTATTGTGTAATGATGTGTGGGCTGAGCTTTAGATTACAGTACATTATAAAGAGCTAAGAGAACAGCACAAAGAATATTTACCTCTCAGGGTCAAGTTTCATCAGTTTGCTGTGGGTCATTTAATTAGGAATACGATGGGATGATTTTTGACAGATACCTTTTGAATTTAAAGGTGATATTCTAAATATTGTCTACTAATCCCGCTGCATATGTCGCTGTAGAACAAATCATTGTTTAAATTCTGTAATTGAGTGTGGTACAGAAGAAACAGGAAGGCGTGATCTGTCATCACTTGTGATAGAAATGCTTAAAAATGTTCTGAATGCAGAGCTCGGGTGTGCAGCATTGTTTGAAAGTATTTAAAGTAAATTTAGTTTGAAAGATTTTACCAGCCTAGCTGAAACAAACTGAGCTGTTTGTTTGTCATTGTCATATGAATAGAGAAGTTATGACTGAATCTATGACTGATATGAAATATAATAGCCTATGTAATTTAAAACCATAGCTGGCACACATTTGTGAGAACGGAGCCATTTGAAATGTTATGGCACAACCTCATGTTCAGAACTTACACCTAAAAACATTATTGTAGTTATGTTGAGGCTCGTGATCAGACTAATGACAGTATAAATGGCAAATGAAGCATGCTTCATAAAATCCAATCACTGCATTCACTGATACAGCTAATATTTCAAGTAGTGACTGAACTGCAACATCAAGAGAAGAAACATATTGACCTGCATGTGTCTCTGAAGTCTCTCTGCTACTCAGGAAAAACATTTTTTAGGGGTAAATTTTGGCACGTATGATTCTACGAAACAGTTAATGCAACATATTCTTTATAGAAAATATTGGCATCACAATATATATCTGTGTGAAATTACTTTGCCTTGATCTGCTCACCAAACCAGGGAAAGATTTCATTGTTGATGGTAACTGTAAAGCATGGGTCTGCTCATCCACAGAGCATGGTTTCTGCCTGTTAAGTGACAGAATAATTACACACAGCGATAAATGGCGCTCTCAGTGAGTGTGGAGAGTGATAGCTGTGAATGTGAAGGGAATACTGATAGTCCAACAGTGGCAAAGCAATGTTTCTGAAGCCTCCTCCCTTTGTTCGAGTCCCTGCTTTATTTGTCTATAGCTGCCTCCTCCCCTTTGCGGCGAAACAAGCTCATTGGAGGACAGCAAAGTCACGGGTTGACTATGAGGTTCTCAGCATAAAGGATTCTAACTGTTGCTAAGGTGTTTTGAATGTTTAGTTGACCATTACACGAGTTCATTTGCGATCCATCTTCACCTTAGCTGAATGCTAAGAGATGGTATGGTATGTGTTGTAAGTGTGAAATCTCAGGATTACTCAGTTTCCCATAAGTGGGCCAGACAGTCTACACTGGTACTTGCTGTCTGGGTTGTTGATGGCTTCAGGCAACATTTGTTATTGAGATTTGACCCACAACGTGTTGGATTCTTTTTTTATTGAATGTCTTTAAGTTCTTTGCCAAGGAGAATTTGGCAAATACTCCATAGACACTGTCTACAGGCCTCTTTATAAAACGCTCAGGTTCACCCTCAGTTCAGAGCTCATGTAGAGGTAAAGCTATTTCAGTGCTGCAGACTGAGAACATCATATAAGACAGGAGTTTTATTAAACCCAGTTCTCTCTGCGTGTATTTGTTTAGATACCGTGTTTTATTTCTGTAGTTTCAGCCTCAGAATTTTTGTATTTCTGAGAACTAATGGCACTGTTTTTAGATGGTATTACAAAGAGACTGTATTTAAGGTCCTACACATTTTCACTTTCCCATATGGTCAGCAATAATGAGTTACAGACAGATCTTATTGATAACACAAAATATGCCACAAATCAGAATTAACCAGAATTAATGAGAAGATTAACAACAAATAAATAACATTTAATTAAACATTAAAATATGTATGTATCTGTAGTGATGGTACTTAATGTGGCTGACATTCAGAGATCCACTATCCTCCTGCCTTAACACCCCTGCAGCTTTTCCACCACTACCACTTGGAGCCAGTCCAGGTAATCTCACCCATCCACACAAAGACATACTCTTAAGTCTTTTTCTGGATCACAAACTGCCACAGAGAAATATGTTCAGTAAATGCTACAGCTCTGTGCTGAATGTGACAGTGCTTCTGAGTACCTTTCACCTTCTCTCTGCACCTCCACATGTCATCTCACTGGTATGACAGACCCTTGTGCTCCATCTGTGTTATATTCTCTCCTTCAGTTAAACTAAAACAAGCTCAGTCAAACACCGTCAGCACTTGTCTCCTGCTGCCTCTCTTCTCTACTACCCTCCTCTCAATGCTCTAGTTTAAATTTAGGTTCACCTCAGACCACACACCATCATTATGTCTGACTAGTGAAGGGAGATGAGAGCCGCTGGCCCCGTCTGTGATTCTGGGGGAGCACATCATCCTGACTGTGTAGAGCAGTGTGAGGCTGGGCTGCCTGGGACTGTTGGTATTGAGCAGTGAGAAGAGCCCCAGGCACTATCCATCAAAAAGGAGCCGTTTGCACTGTGGGAATAGACATGAATAATCCATGCTTTCTTTACTCTTTCCTGTGTAACTATATGCGTATCCCATTACATTCCCATTTCTTCAGATATCTTTGTATTAAAGATGCTTTTTATTTTTAAAATTATAGCTGGGAGATTTTATGTTTTTTATTAAATAAACTAAGATAAGTTGCCTACATTGCCTAGTTAGCATCTCATTGGGAGTACCTGTTGCTACTTCTACGTTATGAAATGTCCCAAAGCTACAGACATCACCGCCAGTGTGGGACTAAAATACAAACACTCCGTTTTTAAACTTAAATGTCTTACATTTCTAATTTTTCTAATCGCTTAACACAGCAATCGAGTGTGTTCTTGACTCACACAAATACATTACTGTAGGATGCCAAAAGTAATAAATATTATTATGACTGAGCTACCATTACAAGGAAACTAGAGTAATTCAAGGTGAACAGTCACCCAGGGTATGGAGTTCAGTCTTTTGTATTATAGGTTAAATGCCCATGAGAGTAATCCGACTGTTTTATGTGAGCAGGACACAATATACTACTGTTCAAACACTAGACTGCACTATTTCTTATGACTTGATATGATTTTTACATGTAACCTGGACACACAGGTAATGTCAGCTGTACAACATTATTATGTATATGAGTAGCATGGAGAAGACTTTTACCTTTGGCCTATTTTAAATTTTGCCTTAAGCTATAATTCTGAATATCTTCATGATTAATATAATATATTATCAACTGAAGGCCTGTAAGCAATAATACTGCATTGGTGCTCCAGTGTTCTGTTGCTAAACCAAGATGAAAGACTAACAGACTGGTTTCAGGTTAAATCAGACTGAAGCTGGTTGAATACAGTGTTTTTATGGATGAATCGGGCTTTGGGGGCATCCTAGTTTGCAGTTTTTTTTATGATGGTCATAAACATTGATTTGTGCAGCATTGTTAATGTAAGACCCTCTTGAGAGCTCTGGCACATAATCACTGTTTGTGAAGTCCTGTGGTTCTTTTTTATTCTCCGAAGACCAGTGATATAGCCTTAAATTCACCCAGGTGAATTATGCAGTGAAAGTTCATACAGAAGAGATTTCATTCTAGTACTGAATTATAGTTTAATGGACTACTGCCCCACTGTGGCAATAATATTATTATGCCCATATGTCACATTGTGTCTGTTTTGTTTCCTTCACCATTCTTTTCCAGTTGAGGTCTCTGTGCCTCATCTCTATTTCACAGGTTTTGAGGTGAGCACCTTTCCTCTAATCCAACATAAGCCAGGTTACACATTTATTATCATCCCCACATTTCCAAATATTTGGTTGATAAATGGATTAAATCTCTGGCGGTGATGAATATGCAGTGGGAGAGGTTTGCAGGCTGTGAATTAAGCAATTATAATGTCAGCAAATCATTGTACTTTAATTAGATTGTGAATATCTGATAAGATACCCTATCTCAGTTTTCTGTTTTCAAAGCTCTGTGCCAATGAGATGAAATGATTCTAACTTAATCAAACAAAGTGAGAATTTGATATTAGCTGAATCTTTCCATTGATCATCTGCCCACCAGGTGGTATTACATAGCATGGGTTTACATGTCCGTATGTTATATTGCATATCTTGAACCGACCAGCAAAGATGTGCAATGTGAGATGTTTGCAGATTAGACAGTGAGGGGTTTGTGGTGTGCATGCTCTCTTGTCTCCGTCTCTGTATTTCCTCTCTCATAAATCAGTCAAGCTTTTAGGCGGTCCTGCAGGCTATGGAAAAGCTCAAAGAAGAAACCTCTACAGTAGGTCTTCTACCCACTGAGACCCATAATGTTTCTTACCAGCACTCAAACCGGTCAGACAGAAAAAAATATGGCACACCTATTATTCTGCTTCCATGAACGGCATGATCAATATGCTCTGGCTGTATTGTGCAGCTGGTGGGCGAGGCCGGGTCTTTCTTACAGGGAGGGTAAATGCACACCAGCATGGGCACATCCTGTAACACACTAATGCACCTCAGGGCTTCGACATCAATTAAGAGAGACAATGGACAGCTGCCCTGTACGTTACAGACTAAAAACTCTGCTTACAGCAAGAATTTGTCAGATAAATATGCTTGTGTTTACGTGGTGAAATGAGCCGCCATTATCTATTAGAGTAGTTAAAGCGATGCTTTGTCACAAGTGTCCATCTATTGGGTAATTTTTAAATGAACAGATTTACATTTTGGGGGTGACAGTCACATCTCTATGCTAAATATGAATAAGTGTCACTGGTTTTCTCATGTACTCTTTACATTGTCTTTTCCATTTTGTTTTTTGCACAGATCAAATGACACATGTTAATTTAAATCAATTTAGAAGTGCTAATGGGAGTATTCTGTTACCTTCAGTCAGATCCAGACTAGCTCTACCATGTTTTCAGTCTTTCAGCAAAGCTTGTAGATGTAGCTTCCTACAGATCCAATGAGAGTGGTATTGATCTTCTTTTATCAAAAAGCAAATACCTTTAAATGTCAAATAATTTCTTTAATGGTCCTATTGTTCTTGAGCCATTTCAAAAGGAAAAGGAGATTTAATTTTATATACTACCTTCATAGTATTCTGTAGCCTAATGAATGGTTATTTTTTTTGTCGTCACTGTGTCATTTGTGATCTTGGCTTGAGCTTTTCCACCTTTTTTTTTTTTTTTCCTCCTGCACCTTCTGGTCGTCTAATAATAGTAAAGCTGTTGCCAAGGTGCAAATTGTGCAAGTCAATGTTTTATTTATTTTGTTCACTCAAATGGATTTCCTATCTGACCGTCAGAACCTTAATCTGTAGCAGGGACAGCAGTCGACACCCACATCATGTTTCCATTTATGGCTTCTGTGGGTGGGGGGGATAGCCATTACAAATTCTTATTATTCTGAAAGTCTGGGAGCAGCTTTCTATTTCCACAGAAGCCATGTTTCCATCACTCAATTTAATGTAAATGGTATATTCAGGATAGTGACAGCTGTGACAGATTTGTTGCATTTTGTTACATTAAAATCCTTTTTGGATAGCAGAATTTTACAAAATAATTTTTTGTATCAATGTTGTCTTGATAATTAGAATAATAATGTTGTGATTAAGATATTTTTTATACGTCATTTGCTCTGGGATGTCATGATTCTTTCCCCCCCACAAGCAGCAGGAGTGACCAAAGTATATCTTCTACCCTCCTGCTCCCTACCTCCACACGTCACTCTGCAGGGCTGATTTCAGGTGCTCTTGTCAAGCTCTTTTCTAATTGGGTTTCCCCTTGAAGTACTTCCAGAAAAACGACGGGATTATATATCCAAAAGCCTCCAGGCATCAAAAGAAAGCTTTGTGTGTTTCTCTTGATGTAACTGTAACTGGGAGGACATGGGCAGGGCATGGCTGATGTCCCAGAGTCATAGTGGGAAGCTGGAGTCTGGAGAACCGCCATGTCTTCCTCTCCTCTCTCAGAGAGCTCTGTTTGTCACTTGCTATCACCGTCTGTCACGCCACAGAGCACTGTGGCCATACACTCTCCTATCATGCATCTTTCCATTCTGCCCAACATGGCACAATCCTCTTCTGCACACTCAACACCTCAAAGGGGAAACGTCATCCTTCTCTCCTCATTCGGTGCTAAAAGGGCCCTCTCCCCCAGAGGGACCTCTACACTTCCTCTGACAATCGATTTGCTCAACCCTCGCCTTCGTTCATCTTCCTATCTATCTGTCTCCTTCTCCTTAGGCCTTGCCATTTGTCTCTTGTGTTTAGCATTTGTCTGTATGCTCACTGAGGATATCTCAGTAGCTTTTGTTAGTAATCAATGTCTTGTGTACTTCTCAGTACACAAAAGCTGGACAGCCTGCACCTGGTAGGTACTGCTTACACACACTGAGTGGAATTCCTCCCAGTTATGTAAATCTCTCACTTCATTATATATTCTGCCTGTTTAGATTTGGCTTTCCCTTGCAGTTCACTTACAACTCTTCCTTAGATAGCATTTTTCAATTGAATTCAACCCCCACATGAGGCATATTGATTGTTCCAGTGCACTAATTATCCTGCTTGGCCTTGGATGTCTCTGAGAACCACAGTCAGCCTTTGATCCACATGTCTAGATTGCTTACATTACTGTAAAAAAATAAAAACTGTTTTTATTACGGAATTAATTATGTTGTGTTTTGACTTCTGGTTTTCTGGACTTCTGACACCTTCTTAAATGACCAGTCTGACTATATGTAGTCACTTCCTGTTCCACAGAATGATCTTTTGACTTGGCTGATCAGCATCTACGTGTGGGACTGTATGAGGGCAGTATTTACATATGCATTCATGCATATGTGATCATTCTGAATGTATGCGTGTACACGTGTGTGCATGTGCATGTGGGCAAAATTACAGGTTGGTACATCCTGCTCTGCCACCATCTGTGCATAGGGAAGCAACAGACCACTTCATACAGTCTCACTGTCTCCAACATAGAAAATTATAGCTCTGGTTTTATTTGTTTATTTTTTGCTGGTATAAAATATGAAAATGAATGAATGTGCCTATAGGTTTCCTTATTTTGGTGAACAATTAGATTAAATAATAAATACAGTTGACATGTTAACCTGAATACCTAAATTATTATACTGTAATAATAATTCATGTTGTTGGTTCATCATTTTAAACTTGTGTTTCCTGTGCGACCCTATCAGATTCCTCTTTATTCACGTGGATACACAATAAATAAATTAAATCATAATTAAAAGATAAGGTCTGCAGGCTATTATTAGAATTTACCTATATATAGATTATTTTGATTGCCATTATCTTAATAGCAGGGTTATGCTGACAGTTATCTGTCATCTCTATTTGTGAGGTTAAATTTTTGCATCACCATTTTTATATTTAAAATTTGTCATGAATTTTATTTAAAATTATTTTGAAATAACTGTTTTGATATTACAGCACATTACAGCATTACATTAGTGACAGCACATGTTAATGCACCCGTTGGAATATATTTAACTTAGATTGAATTAAACATTTATTGGCAAGTTACTATTCCAGATGCGTCCTCACACTGAATCTATTTCCATGATTAGAATTTTAGTTCCGTCTGTAATTGCCAGTTATAATGGTGATAAGTTGGGAATCAATAAGGAGCTCTGGAGCCTGTGTCAATGGTGACCTTTGTGTGGGCTTAGAGGAGCCTCAGCCAATGAAATGTTTAGCTGAAATATCCCTGTGGATAAGCACTCATCAGTTGGTGTGTAAATGACACCCTCTGTGTCTTTCTAAACAGTGCTCAACCTAGTAGAACATATGGATGCAATGAAGCTGTTTGTAGAGAATATTCAGCATTGACATTAAGTAAACTGCAGACTGCACTTAGTTATATATAATAGCATAGACATTACTTCAAGAGACAGGTTACAGAAATATGCAGATATTGCAGATATAAATAATACAGTTGTTCTGTAATGTATGCAGACCAGCTTTATGCACCCTAATGAGCCAAAACATCTGTCTGCCTGGGGCATGTTCTGACCCTTTTAGCCCCTCTCCAGCCCTGTCCATTAAGAGTCCCCTCTGCTTAGCACATCCTCCTTTCCTCATCTGCAGGCGCCTTCCTTCTTTGCATTTTCTCCCAGGGCGTATGGCTTAGATGTGCTCAGTATATGAGGATGCACACCCCAGCTTCAGTGCCATCTGCCAGCTCCCCTCAGGGCACCAGACAGGTGCTGGGCACGCTCTCACCCCAGCTATGCCACAACAGCACTGCCTGCTGGGATCAGCCTCGCTGTGCCAACTGTTGATCGTCATGTCCTCTCATTCCCGCCCAGAGACTCTCTTATTATCCCAGGGACATGCTGTGCTTAATATAGATTCACAGTAGACTAAAGATGGATTCAGAGTATGTTTTAATTTTTGATGAATGCAGATAATTTCCTGAAGCCACATTGAGTCTTTGTTGTGTGTTGCTGTGTTTCTCCCCTGTGTTTACTGCAGGTCTCCCAGGTTTTTTCCCTCGAGACACAGCTTGTGTGGAACCACAGCTTTCGGTTTCTGCAACAAGACAGGTCTACTAGGTTTACTTGTATGCCCAGTGGTTTCTTAACCACTGGGAATGTAGGGACCAAAGTCAAACATATACAGGGATTAAAAATGTGAAATTAAGCTGTTTAGTGTTTATACAGTTATGAATATTATATAATCTACATTTCCAGCACCATTATGGGTTATGTTGTCTGTATACTACTGATATTTTCACAAACTGATATCAGAAACGGGGCAGGAAGTTAGACAATCTTCCCTTAAGTGTGAGTGAGATGCTTAATACTCACTTTCACATAGCTCTAATTTATAGGTGGCACAGAATGTGTTGTTAAATGTATTTCCAAGAAAACAGTCATTCTTTGTGTTCCTGCAACTGTTTGATCATTTTAATAAGACCTACACATACCTTCCATTTAAGATGGAGCACTTCAACAGCAGCACAAACTACAGATCATACTTTTGAACACCTCTCAAAAATCATTTTGAAAATTTAACATTATCAACTTAGTAAACTGCAGATCTATTATTGGACTGTTGCGTAAACTGAATTAGTTTTAACTAGATGTATCTAATAAACTACCAACTATCTGTATAACAAAAATTAATATACATATGTCGTAAGTCAATTTTCTTTTCTCTCGCTTTGTTTTTTTGTTTCTTTTTTTGTGTAAGGTTCCACTTAAATAGCCATGGGGCTCACTTCTCTGCTCAAATACTAAAGAAATACATGCATCACTTCCCTGGAGAGGGTACTAAACATATTTTATTGCTCCTTAATAATTTTTTTTCAACATTATTATCTGAATGCTGAAAGCTCTCAGGAGCAGAGTGGCAAATGTGATGTGGCAAATGTGATGTGGCAAATGTGTTGTGTGTCATCACCTGTACCTGCTCTACCTCTCTTCTTCTGTTTGACTCCTTACGAGGCCTGATTCACTGGCAAGATGCAGCCTACGATATTAACAGATGTCTGTCGTGTTATTCTCAAAAGTATTATGTTCCCAGACAATGATATTCAAACAGATATTTCCCAGATTGTCTCTTAAGTTTTTTTTTATTGCAAATGTGGATCTGTAGAAATGTTGTCACTATTTGAATAATATCCTTTGTGTGCAGTCAGATTGAAAAAATTAAGAGTTCTTGGTATAAAAATCTAAACTTGGCCTTATGCTCAAGGTCATGATGTATATCTGCATAGAGGGAGGGCTTCATACATTATGTATATAATATATCATTTATTGTTAATTAGCACTAACAGGAAATGATGGCCCCTGATTTCCCCTTTTTTTTGTCTAATTTGCATAAATATAATGGGACACAAGAGGGTGTAAAGCCCAACGCCTGTTCTCCCCAGAGGGAGGAGAAGAGGTGTTACTATAGGATCTGGGTGATCTCAAGTGATAATTGTTAGAGAGCTGTTGTTCTTATGGTCAGACCATAAACTAAACAGTGTGAAGTGAACAAAGAGGCAGTAACTAACAAATAAGTGTACCACGAACCTGACTCTGGCTTTTAGTTGAAAGATAAAGCTCTTAACTAGATATTTAATAGATCTTAATGTGTAGATCACTTAGCTTTTGTTCAGATCACAAATTGACAGGTGGATTTTTTCCACTGTATTTAATGTAAGGTAAGATGGTGAACAAATGCTTGCTTTAGACAAATGTAGTAAAATCACATGATAAATGGCAATGTTCATAAGAACAGATTAAGATCAGACACCCATAATTCATCTTTCTGTATAAAGGAATAAAGACTTTGATTGAGGACTCTCTAATAGTTGTGTTACCTAAAAGTGGAAATCATGAAAAGAGGGCTAAATAATGGTGGTGATTTTGGTGTGGGGGTTGTGGTTTCAGGGAACGGTGATACATTATTCACAAGGGTGGGGGCCTTAAGTGCCAAATTAATTTGTTTTTTCTTTCCAGTTGGACGGCAGAATAAATGGGCCCTGTCAGTTGTGCAGTAAAGTGCTGTGCATTCATTTAGACAAGTGTTATTGCTGCACTGGAGCAATACGGTTTTAGCAAAGCAGACCAGCCTGGTGGGTGGAAACTGTGTAATTATCTCTGGTTCCTATGATGGCAATGATTGCTGAAACAGCCAAGTGGTCCCAGAGCACAGCAGGTGTGACTGCCAGACTCCAGGTTGGTGGGCCTGTCAATGTGGGCCTGTGTAGATGTGAGTGGATGTGAGCAGGTAGGGTGGCTGTGATAGAACAGTTTGGTTCATGATGAAGTTTTTTGTCTGTCTGTGATGACAATGACAAACTGGCAGTTACTCGTGTAAATTCAAATTATTACTGGATTAAGAGTTTGATTTATTGCGCAGTGGTTGGACTGGTCCTATCCAAACCAGTCTCTGTCTCACATCTATGTTACCTACTCGTATAACATCAGTGAAAGCACTGAGATGTTTTTCAGCTTCGCTGCTGTGTTTCAGTTTTCTGTGTAGTGATCTTAAAAACATTATACCAACAGATTGGTGTTGACAGATATTGCGTGACGCTGCTTTAAGTCAACCAAGCAGATGTTTTTATCCTTTGAAATTCTACCATTACTTCTAAGCAATTCTGACAAAGCACAAATGCAGGAACACAGACATCTGCTGTGTTTCAAAGCAACAGTGGTACAGAAAATGAATACTAATGTGGCTGGACAATATTTATCTGTCTGACATTCAAGAAGGCTAAATGCTCTGCTTATTCTCTGTGATACAGAGGAAACTTTAAAACACGCCGGACTTTCAGTGGTGTGAGATAGCAGACATGGCAGATGTTTGCCAAGAGATATGATTTTTATTGATGCTCTCACAAAGCTTGGAGTGACAGAGATATTGCAACTGGCTTATTTTCTCATTCTGAATTCCTGTGTCAGTTTCTGTTTGTGCTGCAGGGTTAAACTTAACTTGTATTGACTGATGGAAACATACAGTATATTAACTCACAGAAAATAAACTTAAACTCGCAGACATCAGCAACATGTCTGGTATGCTATATACTAAACAAATACACATGGAGTGTGGAGTACATACAACATTCAAAAAATATGGGTATATTTGTCCTCTTCACTTAGTAGGTTTCTGCTTTGCAACTACTCACCAGCACCAATGAAAATCCAAACAATGGTTCACTTTTATATTTGTCTTGTTGCTTCGCTTCAGCCTGATAGACAGTCAGAAGAAGATCTGTTCCTCTTCTTACAGTTGTGTGGTGAAGACACTGTTTGAGATGATCAACACACTCGGCTGACTAATGAGGTGGATTGAGTAGGGGCAAAGGGGTGGGTTGGACGTCTTTGTTAGACAGGCCTGCAGCCCCCTTCTTTGCAGCCTGCTCCCAGGGGAGGCCTCACAGACTGCATAATTGAATCAAGTACACATGGTGCCTCCCCCTCCACAGTTCACTCCCTCCCTATAGTATATGAGAGGATCGAGGAGAGCTCCAGCTTTGATGCTTTTGTTCCCCTCAGAACCATGGACAGCGCCAGCGGGGCTTCATCGCAACTAGTTGCCTGCTGCTGTATGGAGAGGCACATCGTCACTGCAGCCCTCTGACAGTTGCTACCTCTGCAGATGTCATCATTTCTGCTCTGTGGAAGAGGATTGATGTGTTAGTTTCTACAACACCATAAATTACTAGTCTAGCTTTGGAAAGCGGGAGCTGGGCCAACCCGAAAGATCGAAAGGTTCAACAGTCCATTTAATCTGTATTTGATAGAACATCCCTGCAGTATAAATCATATGTCAGTGTGCAGGTGGCCAAGGCAAGCAGAACAAACAAATATTAAGACAAAGACAGGGCAGTGTGACTGTGCATAGCTTAGTGCCTTGTATTTCCTCATTCACTGTTTGTCTTTTTCCTCAAACAAAGACAACGTGTCCTTGGTGCTACTCACAATTCAGCACCCTCATTTTAGAGAAACAAATTGAAGTTGTGCTTCAAGGAAAAGTCTGCTTATTAGATGGCCTCCAGATGCCAGGGTAATGAAGGATCCAGGTTTGAAATCGCCAGATACAGAGCACAGTTGGACCAGAGTCTGTCTCTGAGATGAATGCAGCCTCATTCTGCTGGCTGAGCTCAGTTCTATAAATGTCATGTAGTATGTCTAATTACATAAACATGTCTCTTGTACACCATTTGAACTTTTAAACTTTGTTCTGGTACTTTCATTTCAATGTAACATTTCCATGTTGCTTGGAATTTAAAAATAAAGCACTGTGTCACTACACTGTATTGCCAAAAATACTGGGACGCTTGCCTTTACACACACATGAACTTTAATGACCTTAATCCTCTTCTGGGAAGAAGTGTAGTTATGGGAATATTTGACCATTCGTCTGGAGGAGAATTTGTGAGGTTAGGCACTGATGTTGTACGAGAAGGCCTGGCTCACAGTCTCCATTCTTATTGGTGTTCCTAAAATGCAGCTACCTGTCCACAAGATTTTTTTAACAAAGGGAATAATAAAAGTATCAGTTATTCTTATTAAAGCTACAAAGCTGCCATTGAGGTGTTGCAAATGTGAATAGCGTGTAAAACAAGCACCTTATTTACATGTGGAGTTCTGGAAAATCTAAAAGGTGTTTTTATTATTATCTGAGGCAATACAAACCAAGCAATCAATGGAAAAAAGAAAGACAATAGAAAATAATTGTCAATTGAAGCCTTTATTAAATATATGTAAAATGAAACAGAATATGAGCTAGCTAAGTGTTTTTATCACAGTAACTAGATCATTAAGTCTTGCTCGGAAAGCATTATTGCAATGAACTTTGGTCAGATATGTCTAAGAGGCTAAAATGTAATTGTGGAGAACAGCTGGATTAGTCCAGACGATGTATATCCGCTCCTAATGATATTAGATAGTAGTCTGGAGAATACCTTCCAGCACACAGGCTCTTTCTCCTTGACAGCCATGTTTAGTCAGACACTATGACTATTTCATTTTAAGTGTATAAAGCTTGCGTTACCATGCAAAGTAAAATGGCACTTGAATTTCATAAGCATGTTTAAATGTTGTATCTCTGCAATATTTATGCTTAAGACTAATGCACTGACTGTGTGATGGTATCGAGCATCCACTGTATTGACTTCTATGTGCAATCTCTTAATGTCTATCCCATCTCTCCTGCTTGGGACAGAGCTTGAGGAGTGTTCCTTCACTCATATTGCCCCTCCCAAGCATGAGCACCACACCCTGTCCAGCTCTCTGTAAAGCCTCTTGATAGAGTATCACTGCTACTGTATGTCTAAATTATATCTGAGGAATATAGAAGTTGCAGCACTTTTGTTTTTTATGTACCACACTGTGATCAAGATTATTCATTTTGTACAGTACATGCATGTGTTCTCTTTCACGCTAGATTTATATTGGGTATATTGGGATTTATATAGTTATGTGTTTTAAATTACATATTGATTGTAAATCTACATGAGCTTTCAAAAGTCTTTGACTGAGACTGATCAATACTCGCTCTCAGTACAAATTTCAAATTCATCAGACCTGCTTATATAGTATTGATTTTGTGCAATGGCTGCTCTGAAAAGAGTCTGATTACTTTTTTCTTCCATCAGTCAGAACAAACAGAAGCCTGATAGCAGCAGACAGGTAGATCTGCTGTGCATTGATACTTCCACTTAATCTTTTTGTGTTGTATGATGGGAAAGAGTAGATTATGGCCTCAGAGGAGAGAAGGAACGGGGAAAATAGGAACACCGCTATACTTTTTACTTCAGAGCACCATCACCGTTGCAATTATTTTAACAACAACAGTAAGTATGTGTGAAAACCTTTATGTATTTTTTATTGGCAGGACTGGGGTACTCCCCACAGACAGGACCCTGAGTTCAGATGCAGTATAATGTATGCAGTCCTACTCCACGAGAGCCGCAGTGTACAGTAATTTCCGAGCCCCCTGCCGCCGGGCACTGTTATGATTTGAGAGTATTGCAGACAGAAGGGAGGAGAAGAGCAGAACTGGTCCTGAATAATAATAGCTTTACAGACACTTTCCACACATTGCCGTTGTGCAGTTTACACACAGATGCATGAGCATCTCATTTCAGGGACAGTCTCTGGGTACTTTGCACATACAGGTTTTTGTCGATCAGCTGACAGAAGATAAAAGGGGCCACAGTGACATCTAGTGGCTGTAAGTTGTCACCTTTTGTTTTGTTTTCACCATTACAAATATGTAGTCCAGTGAAGAAAGTATGATTTTCAGTGAACAAGCAGTGTCAGAACAAAATCTTGGTTGAATTTAGCTGCCTTAAATACATTTATTCAATTTATTTTATTAAAATTTCTTTAATTTAAAGCTTGTCACACATACTCGTACATACATACACATGTTCTTCTGATGACCATGACTCAACCTTGACTGTCCAGCTTCTCTTGTTACTTATACAAGATTTTTGTTTTACACTATTCCACCCGTCCCAGTAATTGAAGACATGCAGACAATAATGTAATCAGCAAGGCCATTTGGCACAGTCCAGTATATGTAAATCTTAGAATAAAATGTAAGTAAAGCTGCCATGATATAAGCTGGCCTTGACAGACAAAAGCATAAAAAAGGCTGTGGAGAAAATCAGACGTGTGGGTGGGGGAATCATGAATGTGGGAGGTACAGTCTGACTCTAAATATGAGAGCTGAGAGATTTAGAGACCTTGGACACTGAGGGTCAAGGTCCTGATGACTGTTACATGGAAGTGCCCCAAGCACGTGTTTTTTATTATTTTCCCTCTGTAGTGAAAAAAGAAAACATTTTTTTAGTATTGCTAATAAATTATCTGGCATCAGATTTTAAGAAAGAGAGAGAGAGACATTTAAATAAATTTCTAGTTTAACGTACCTAACAGGCATTACCTATTTTAACCAATCCTGCCATACAACTCTCCATGACTTTACATTTTAACAAACAGCAGTCATTAAAACAGTTCTTACCAGGCTTGGTCACAGCTAATTCCTCAGTTGTTTACCTCATTCTCCTGTTGTTCTCTGATAAGGGTGGTTGTGTGGGGAGACAGGGAGCTCTGGTCTGGTGTGCAGGTTGGGTTGGGCTGGGCTGGGCTGTTCTGTTTGAAGTGTGATGTGGAGGCCGGTATCTGCACACGGCAGCTGGAGCAGACCGTGTAGAACAAATTTGAAGCTATTCTGCTATTCCCACTTCAGCTAAATGTGTAACCTCACAGTCACCTCTGAATACAGATGTGCTGCTGCCTCACAATGAAGCTGTTCTAGCAGTGTCAGCTATTGTCTGGCTTGTCTTGTATCAGCTCAGCTCGAGTTAATGGCCTATCATCTGTTCATCTATGCGGGGCTGTCTATCACGAAACCCTGCTGAATAGTCTTCCTTGGCCATTACAGATCAGAACACTGTCCTCCCACAAAAGGGTTGAAGGGTTAACTTCTCTATTCTGCATTCTTATCTCATTTTAGAAATGTAAATATCCTGTCAGACCCCCATGCCTTCACTCTGCTCGGTCAATATGAAGCTAATTTAAGTCTTTAACCTTCTGATGGACCCCTGGCTAATGCCGTTACTTCCTCTCTACACATGATAAATGGTCTTTTCCAAGGTTGCATTGAAGCTATGACTAATGAACGTATGCCAAATAGCACTCTAAAAACCCATCTTATCTATGGTGATGTACACACTGGGATGGGAACTACAGTATTTATGTGGTCATCATTTGGATCCACTAACCCTTTCTTTTATGGCAGTTGCTCCTCTGACCTGTTCTCCGAGGCTGGGATAATCAAGATGCAGGTCACTGGCTTTCAGACACAAAATGTTCTCAAGCTATCCATCTCCTGCCAGGATCTGAGGTGGAAGTTGGTGGATCCCTTTAAGCTTTGATTGATTTTTTTTTGGCCTCAGACCTATGTTTTCGGGAAGGAGTGTGTGGCTGGGTGTTGACATCATTGCTTCACTTGTCTGCCCTGTGATGTAAATTCAATTCCAGTGACAGTCCTGCCAAAATAGGGATGATGTATTACACAACAGGCACGCCCACCAGTCTCTCATCAATCTTCATGCCCTTTTCACAGCCTCACACGAGATGTGACATGGTTTTAATTTTATACAATTCATTAGGGTTTGTTTGTTTTTTGGTATAGCTACCATGATTTTTAACTAAATGCTTACTTTTTTGTTAATGAATAGTTTTTGTGTGAAGTATTTCAGATTCTGATACAGTATCCCAAGTGTCATACATATTTTCCTACCTTTCACTCTTGGGAGCAGGGGGACAATGAATGCATTAGCACTTTGATGTTTTTCTGAACTATTCAACAGTAAGCCGGCTTTGGTAAATGTCAACTGGTGTTGTTAGTCATTAAGCTTCAGTTGTATAGCATTTTGGAAAGGTCATGTCGCACCGACAGGGAAAAGCTGTCACTGATACTAGCTGTGCTGCGCCTGTAGCTTGGATACCAACCTGCTGTTGGCAGTGCTTTAGGGCGGGTTTAGATTGCTTCATTGTCCCCAGAGGCTTAGTCACATTTTCTACGCATGTTTGATGAGGATCAGGAAATTCAACACACAGGAGCAAACACTATCAATTTAAAGGCCTGGGCACCATGGTAGTCAAACGGGTACATTGCATGCCACAGAACTGCAATGTACCTGGTTCGAGTCAAAATCTGGCTGGGGACCTCTGTTGCATGCCATGCCCTTCCTCTTTGCCTCTATACTGTCACCTATCAAATAAAATTAATACTTATATTACTTGTCTGTGTCATAAAAAGCTATCTAGGATCTTTCCAAGATTTACAATTAAGTCAAAAGTTGAGTAAATCACTATGTGCAAAATCTGAAGATCCTATTTTCCTCCATCCCACTGTTTTAACTACACAGCAGTGTGTTTCTGTGTTTGGATGCACTTATCAGCCACCCTATTCATTATACCTTGCTTTTATGTGCATGCCCTGTCTGTTTATGGAACGCTGTGGTTTCACGGCAGCATAACCGTAATTGACAGACGTTGATTTACTGATAATCCTTGGCTTTGCTTTCACCGTGGACCTCATAGGGAGTGGCATTGGCTGTCAGCCTCGCACGTCCTTGAATCAAAGCTACATGTTGCCCTTGACACACACACAAACACACACACACACATCCCTCTCTCTCTCCCTCCCATCTTTCTCTTTATTGCTATATTTTAAAAACATTTATACTGCTGACAGGGCACAGATATGATTATATATGCAGCAAAATGTCATTTTCTCAGTGGTGGACAGTAATTAAAATGTTCAAGACACATTTTAGTCACAGATGGTTAAAACAACTATTACCTGAACTTTAATTTGACATAATTTAATATTATTGCAGATATTGTGTAAATGCAGATCAATTATTAACAGCCTGTCTGAATCTGAATTTTCTAAGATACAGTTCAGTACTATAATTAATGAAGGCTTTTATTGTTAGACATTATGATATGAATTGAGTGGCTTTCATTTGTGTGCTATTAGTGTGTGCAATTTATGGTTCTTATCTTATGTAACATCTCCAGTGTTTGCATAGCAATACTAATAAGCAGGCTTTATACAGTATGTTTATACATATCTTCTGTGTAAAAGTCTTCATCTCCAAAATGAACACATGGTGTATAAATACATATATATATAACTATAAATATTTGTTTGAACTATAGAACCTGTGAGAAATGCTTTAATGTAAAACATAAGTTAAACAATGTAGTGTAATTCCATTATGCCTTGATTAAAACATGCAGCAGAGATATGAAATCCACACTGCTGTGCTGAATTCCTGTGATGCCTGAGTGACCAGCTGTGTAAACCCCCAGCATCCTCTTTTCTAATTTTTGTTTTTTCCCTTCTGTTTCAATCACCTTCACTTCTCTTACAACCCTTTTGCCTCTGTGTCCATTAGCACACTACAAGTGTTACCACTCAGCTTGCTGTGTAGATGTTAGCATGGGAGGGTTTTAAAGGAAAGAGAGGATGCTGGGGTCAGATGTTGAAAAAGGAGGAAAACAGTGTCTTGCTTTAAAGCTAAAAAAATTAAATAAATAAAAGGTGGTAGACAGGAAAGGTGGAATGTGTGGAGGGAGGTAGAGAAAGCTCCTGGGAGCCACCTTGCTCTGGCAGGCTAATTGAAGCTCTGTGTGGCAGCAGACTCAGCCGTCACTTCAATGAAGAGCCAATTTGCTGCATTTTTCAGCCTGTGTGCTGAATTCTGATGATGGTAACGGAAAGCCTGACAGACTGACACGGTGCCACTGACACCCGTCCATCTACTGCATAAGGACACACCGCACATATCCCACTCCCCTCCACAGATTACACATAACAGGGTCACAGGTATTCTAATCACGAGCATCAACCCAAAGCACAACACATGAATCTGAATGAGTTTGTTCTGAGGATTTTAGAAATTTGTTAGGCAGTCTCATGCATGATAATGTGAAGTGCAGGAAGTGTTCTCACTTCTACAGGTTTTGCCTTGTTTGATTAGAAGAGATTATGTCTTCTAGCAAAACACATAGCTGCAAGCATTCAGTGAATTATTTATCATGAATTAAAGCAGTGACTCAAATAAAAAATATCAGAAAACCCAGTAGGATTTCCATATGGTAAGCTGCAGGAGAGATACAGTATCATGCATGTAGTAGATTTGTTATGTGGTCCTATAACATTTAATGAGATTTCAATATTATCCACTGGTCTTGGACAAATTGCTGTTACAGCATTTCAGAAGGCTTTTTTGAGTGCACCCGGCTGTTTGAAAAGGTGATCTGTGTCCAACACAATTTTGCGTGCTGAAAACAAAAACAACAGGGGCAGGAGAGTTCGCTTGATACAGCTTGGCGATACAGTTATGTGTGTCAGTATCTCGATATCACATTTTGTCACTGCGTTCTAAAAACATCTGCTTTGTAGTTTTGACACAGGTGGCTTTTACTTGACAATGATTGTTTATATATTATTTTGTTTAATCCAAAATTGTATTTAAATTTAACTTATTGAAATGAAAAATGTAGTATTAATGATTTGAGATTAGACTCACACTGCGTTGAGTGAAGCTGGGAACTGCTCAGAGGGAGCCACAGGTGCTGCACAGCACGTCATTAGTCATTTCCCATCAATCTGTTTATTCAGTCTAAGACAGAATTCATCTGGGGGCTGGTATTTACTGAACAGGAACCTCCCTTTGATTCTAGTGATTGTTACTTGCTGCTTGCAGGCATAAATATAAAGCATGATTAAAATAAGTTTTATTGATGCTAAGATACAAAGGAGCAATGGTTACAGAAGTACTCTTAAGTGAGGCATTTGAAATTTTAATTCAGTATAAAGTAAATTAGCATCAAAATGCAATTAAAATTTCTAGTAAATATACTACGTATACTGTAGCTGTTCAGTATATACTATATTGATTATACATTAATAAGTATGCATTCCTTTTTTAGCTTCATTTATGAAAATCTGTCACAATTGATTTGTTTTATATACTATATATTGCAAATAATAATCTTGTGAGGAACAAGATTCATTATTAAAATGCAATACCAAAGCTACAGTAATCCTGTAAGAGAAAGTTGCATTCAGGCTTGCTTTTAGAGAGAGTGACTTCATTAAATATAGGCCTTCACACTTCTGAATGATTTAGACACCATGCATTAATATACGGCAGGCACATAGTCTTAACTGACAAAGAAGCAAATTACAAAAGCAGTTAAAAGAAAGTAAAGTAGAAGTACAGTGAAAAGTACAATATTTGATTGCAAAATGTAGGGAAGTAAAAGGTAGCAAACAATTAGATTAGGACCTCAAAACTGTACATAGGTACAGTTCTTCACTACATGTAATTAGTTACTTTCCAGTACCACGAAAGACGGATTTTGAAATGCAAGATCCACATAAATTGAATCCCATTGTTGTGCTTTGAGTTCTGTTGTATATAACATAATGTGACACTGGCTTGAAGTTGTTGCTAAGGTGTGTGTTGTGGTTACGTGTTCAGAGCTCCTTCTTTCACATACACCATCAGCTGTTTGTTAATTTTTTGGAGGATGACGCTAGCTTTTTCACTTAGATGAAGGCCTCAAAAAAGACTAAATCACTCAGCAACCCTGCAGCTACAAAGGTAGGCTCTGCCAGTGTGGAGGTATTGTGTTGGAAGGA
Source organism: Ctenopoma multispine (assembly GCA_034779795.1). Classification (NCBI taxonomy): domain Eukaryota; kingdom Metazoa; phylum Chordata; class Actinopteri; order Anabantiformes; family Anabantidae; genus Ctenopoma; species Ctenopoma multispine. The sequence continues at coordinate 13,869,717 of JAUYWH010000024.1, forward strand.
GAGCTTGTGGGAAGATAAAAGATAGACTCTTATTTCATGTTATTTCCATGAATCTGTGCTGGCAACCACCGTCATTGACAATGGGCGCTTTATTCAGTATGCAAGGCTCATACATGAAGGGCCTGTTGACATTTGAAGGGGGTGTTGTATGCATAGTGATGTAACGACCTTTATTTTTAAGAATTAAAGAGGCAAAACAGGCTACATATAAGTACAGTGAGTACTGAGAGGTCAGAGCTACAGTGTGTTATGGATAAAAGCTTGTTTTCTGTATGGTATGATACCACTGCAGAAGTGTCTTTACTTTACAGACGCTTTTATCCAAAGCGACTTACAGGGAGCTAGTGATCAGTGTCTGGCTCAGAGACACACCAGGTGGGGGATGAGCTAGGAGTCAGGATTCGAACCTGCGACCTTGTGCATTCCAGTCTGACGCTTAACCCATTGACCAGGCCACAGAAGTTATACTGAAGTTATGAAGTTTTACTGCTGAGGTCTCTGAAATATACACTACCAGTCAAATGTTTGGTGTCAAATAGAAATGACAATGTTTTAGAAGGAAAATTGATTTATAACATCAAATTGTTCAGAAATACAGTGTAGACATTTTTACTATTGTCAGTGACTAGCAACCCTGTGACTAGAAACAGCTGTAAAAGAATATTAACATACATGCACAGAGCACTATGATCAGCGAGCAACTGCATGTTTACTTAGTTTAATAATTTAAAAGGATAACTGATTATTAGAAAACACTTTAGTAACACAGCTGAATGTTTTCATAAAAAACATTCCTATGTATCTCCAAACTTTTGACTGGCAGTGTGATTAGTGCATTTCCTGTACCCTTCTGAATCATCAGTTCAACATTTTTAAGCAATTCTACTTAAATTAGCTAAAAAAGCGTTAAATGGGCTTTTTGAGTGGTTGAAGAAAGACTGAGGTCTGCAGCACTGCAAACAGAATTTGGGTGTTTGGATAGTGATGTTTGTCATTAGTTATTTCAGAGATTATTTCTTTCTTAACACTGAGAAACTAAATTGTTCTCCACAGCATCAGAGGAATGAATATAACCTACCATCCCATGATGCCCTAGCACAAATCCTACCAGATTACCTGACCAGTGAAGCGAAAAATGAACTTCAAAATGCAACACATCAGGAACAGAAGAAGCCAAACATAAACCGCACATATAAAACATATCATCCACACAAACGGTAAGGTGGACACCTAAATGTGAGAAACATGGTTTTATTTTGCTGTTCTTTGTTGCTTTCTTTTTTACACCAATTATCCTAATTTTACTGATGAGTCAGATATTTTAAACATTTTCCTTCTTCAGAGCCCCTCTGTATGTCTTTGAAGATGATCCCCATGTGGCGAAACTCACCGATCTCCAAACAAAGGTAACATAATCAATATGTCAACTATTGTATCGATCAATGAAGCAATACCTGCTGTCACGTTTAGTTAGTGAACAGTGACAATGAAAAGGATGCTGAGGTGGGTCACTACGCTAAAGCAGAAACTCACAGACGTGAGACAAAATGGCAGCTAAAAAATAGATTATCATTTTTCAGACTCATTGAACTCAAGAACCAACAAGTCGATGAGGTTTATACCTGTGCTAAGGTCTGAGGATATTATAAATGCAGATTTTGACATTTCCTGTGTTTCTGTGATCATTGTAACTTAGTTTACTCACTTCAATTTACTTTGTTTAGAAATGTGGCTAATATGATACTTTTTATGTTGATTTAGGTAGATTTTGAAAAGTATATGATACAAAGGCCTAATTAATTAGATGATTTCATTGTGACAGTGCATAACTCGGGGGAGAATACTACATGCATAATGGCCCAAAATCTAATTAAATATCATAATGTCATGCTTCAATTCAGCTGGCCTGTATATGTGATACAATTACCCAAGAGTGACAATATGTATGACAGTAAGGCCATTTTAATGTCTTCAAATCACAGAGAGGGAGGGAAAGTCACTTTTTTTTATTTCTGACACATGAAGGTACTTTCCAGGCTCATCATGGGGAGCCATCTTTCCCATCATGCCTGTGGGTGCTCCCAACAGAGACACCATCTCATCTACAGTCATGATTGTCACCTAGTCCCTGCCCTTTCAATTAGATGCTCAATTTCACTCTTGTGTCCCATGGGAGTAACAACCACACCATCCAAGATTGGAATCCCCTAATCGGCACCCCCCTCGTACATGCAGCTGGACCCTGCTCTCAGCGCCTATTCAATTCTGTCTATTCAGCTTGATAGAAGTGCACATGACAGAGCAGAGAACAATGCTGCTGGAGAACACATGCAGTAGTAACAGAGCTCTGGAACAATGCGATTCCTGGAAACTGGCCCTGATCACCTTCAGAATTTTTGTAATTTCTTCTAAAAAAATTAATTAAGAAAGACTGTGTAAAGAAATGAAAGAAACATTTTTTGATGATTTTTGAAAACATTTGTTTTTTAGTCTCACTTATGAATTATTTTGCTGAATTAATTACATTAATTTAGCCTCTACAGTTCAGCAAATGGTTTTAACCAAACCATGTACACAACCAATTACATGAACATCACACTTTGGGATGATTTTCCTTTTTGGCTGAATTATGTTCTATTAGTCACTTTTCATGTGCATTTCCAGCAGAAATCAACTATTCACTGAAACACTGAACCTTGTGACTGACATGCAATATGCAGCATCTATTTGCTGCTGAGACGTTTTTCTATAATGTGCTGTACAGAAATTTTCAGTTGACCACCTTTTGTGAGACTCTTAAGAGATGATGTCGGGGAGACATCTAGTGGTGGTGATCATATACAATCACCCGGTTTACCAGGCTGCTGCGCATGTTACTGAAAGTTGTGTGACATTAGCCCCATTTTATTCTGGAAATCTCATTTAGAAAAACAGAAAAGACCGACACACATAAAAAACCTTGAATGACCTTGATGTGTTGCATCAGGGTAAGTTAATCTTGCACTAAACACCAACTGGATAATGCTGTACAAACCAAATATTCACAGGTTTAATTGGGATTAACAAACTATAATAAATATCCCATCCCATGCTCCTACTGTAAGACTAACAGGCAGCATCTCCTCCTCCTCCTCATCAGGAGGTGGAAAACTATCGTGCAGCCATGAGCAAGATGGCAGAAGACATCATACTGCTGAGGACACAGATAGTGGCTTTGGAGGCAGAAAACAGCCAGCTCCGCAGTAATTTGTCTCTGCATCAGGACCTTGGACGATATCTGCTGGGTGACACAGACATCGACGTCATGACCAAGGCTGAGATGTCTGACCATATCAGTAAGTAAAAAAAAAGTATCACTATTTATTAATTAGTTTTAAAATTGGCATGAATCAAAATAGTGCAAATGCTATAAATATATATATATATAAAACGCTTCTTCTGGATTTTAAAACGTTTACTGCCCGGCCAGCAGTACACTCCATGTTAAGGACATTTCATTGGCAGATAAAGAAGTGGTGCAGAAGGCGTCTGACTTGTGTTTGCTAATCCTTGTGAGTGTCTATTTCCAAGAAGACTGTGCTGCTTTGTGATAAGGCAGCTCATTTAGGCCACGAACACCGATAAGCTCACCGGGTAGTACGTCCCTTATCTCCAAGGGCAGTTTGTGACCCTCAGTGAAAGGATGTTCCTGAAGGCCTCACTGCTGGCATCAAAGCAAAGGGATTAGATTTTAGATGTCCAAGTCTCAGGACTGACATGTTAATCATTCTAAATTTGTAGAGTTTCAGACTTTCTATGCGCCAACTCATTTTAAGATATGGTCAGCTGTTAACACATATGCAAAAAGACAACACATTACTTTAATGTGGCTATAGAAATCAGTACAACAGTGTATCTGTGTATCTTTAAGCAGATTTATGCGGATATATAATTCATCCTGATGTTTTTTGAAGCCTCTCTGAAATTTAAGTTGGCCAGTGAGACCAGTATGGTTGCATCGCAAAGGGACAGGATCCAGCAGCTCCAGAACGAGTTGATCAAGGTCAGAAAATACAGATCACAAATAAAATTTATTAACAATTTAACAACATGAAATTTGATATATAGTTTACTATCCTGCTTTCTTTCTGCGTGTTTTGCACAGAAAAATGACCGTGAGAAAGAGCTGCTGAAACTTCAGAGAGTCCACCGGCAACAGGAGCAACTACAGCAACACCAGAATCACTTGGCAAAGATGGTCATTTTAGAGGCCACAGTGAAACAGCAGGAAAAGGTTAACACTGCAACACCACTGATTTCACAGCAGACTATATTTTTCTGCAAATATCAGCTTATATTGAATATGTTATATAGGAAAATATCATTTATACTTGTGATGTCTTTGAAGGTCATTGAGAAGATGGAAAAAGCATTAAATAGCAAACTCAGAGAGGGGAATAGGCAAAGTGGTGACAAAAGGCTGATGTTGAAAAAACACAGAGGTGAGTGGACTGAGTGAGGTGGGAGGACAATACGCACTCACTGGCCACTTTATTAGGTACACTTGTACAATCGAATCTAATACAACAGCTCTGCTATGAACTCTACTTTTACAAGGTTATAACTTTTTAAGAAAGAGAGCCTTTTTAAGAAAGGTGATAATTCTACTAAGTGTTTATTTAGATTAGTGTGTGGTGGAGTCATACTGGAATTCATTGTGGTTCTAGTGTTTTGGCACCCTCATTCATTTTAAATGAATGAGGCCAAAACATTATAACTATCTTTTAACATAGTGCATTCCAGTACAACCACAGAATACAGTAAGAACTCAGTAATAAACACATAAGAGACTAAAACTCTCTGTGCTGTGTACTATAGGTGAGAGTGACTGCAAAAAGGATGAGATAGAGTTGGCCCTGGCAGCAGAAAATGCTCGTCTCAGAGAAGAGCTGGACCGGATTCGCCAGCAGCCTGCCACTGTCATTATACAGCAGTCAACACAGGTGCTCCTATACATCCTATACATACACTTATATGTGGTGTAAGACTTTACTCAGATTAGTGTTAAGATATTTGTCTGGTAAATTATACTGTCCAACTTTATCACAGTTTGAGTGTTGTCTGTCTCGTTTCCTTCTCAGACAAAAGCGGTAGTCCCACTGAAGGAGAGACTGAGTTTACTAAATAAGCTGGAAAAAGCTGAAGCAAGAATCAGAACATTGGAGGCTCAGGTGAAAAATGAGATCCTCTTTTACCGTCTTTGTTTTTAATAGGTTTATTAAAGTCACTAGTCACATTTTCATTCATGATTGATTACATGCTGCACTTTTATTTTAAACTATTACAGCTGGAGGAGAACTCTAAATTATGGGGGAGACAGAAACAGGAAATGTTGACCAAACTGAGTGAGCACAGGCATGGCTTTCTCCACTCCACAATCCTCCATAATGTTTATTCGGTTAGTTGACCGCAGCTAGTCCTTATTCTACACACTGTACTGCATGCAATTCATGAATAATTATTTAACTTGGAATAGTTTCCCCATTGTTTTGTACCTGTTACAGCTGGCTATATCAGATTACTTGTATACTAAAATGAAAATAGACAAAAGAAGTACAAACCTGAAATTAACTTAACTATTGCTCTAAACAATGTTAAAACAATATTAAAATGTATAATAAAGTTTGTTGGAAAGTCAGTTGGATTATTTTATTCTACACTTTCTTCATTACTTATGTTTTAATTGAAGATTTTATTTAGTATTTATACTAATATATATATATATATACACTACTATACCCTTTACAGTTAATTGTGATAAAGAACCATAGAAATGAGCCTGAATTGCTGTGCACCAGTATTTTCTTTCAACGTTGCTGTTACCGATGTACATGTAAAGGTTTCAGAGTCAAGATTATTGGCTTGTCTGGTAAGAGAATAAGCTCAAATGTACTCTGCACAACCTCATGCCGCTGTTTCTCCACTCTGAAGTTCTCAAGCATCTGTAAGAGCCAAAAATAACACAGTTAATATGATGTGTAAATATGCAACAAAACGTGCTCTTCATTCTCTGTATATCTCACATGGATAAGGAAGATTTGCATCTCTGCCTCAGCTATTCTGCGGCCTAAACACTGACGGGGGCCAAAGCCAAAGCCCAGGCTTCTGAAGTAGTGTGTCTCTGTCTTCAGCCAGCGGGAGGGCTGATACTGCTCGGGCCGAAAAAACACCTTGGGGTCTCTTCCCATTGCATACAGTCCTAACTGGACCAAAGTCTAAATTCAAACACAAAAGAAATTTGCATTGCATTGAAGCATTTTCATGGTGTCTGTAAAAAATCCTCAAATACAAAAACATGATTAAACAATTAATATTTTTAACTCTGTCTTACCCCAGCTGGGATGTGGTAGTTTTGAATGACGATATCTTCTGCTATGTATCTTTGCAAGCTCACTGCAACTGGGTGTAACCTGAGGTATGGCAGTGAAAAATCCAATTTTAAAGGAGACTAGTAGTACAAAGTAGAATTTAGAGCATTTTAAAACACTATCATCAGAAAAACTGCAGTATTGTGTTAGTGGAAAGTGTATTATTACAAATATGAAAGAGACAAAAGGTGAAACGGTTTCTAAAGTCGTTATAGACTTAGCACTGTGGTCAAAATAATAACTATAATATAGGCTATGTAATGGTAGATGTTGCTGTTATTTTAGGTGAGTTCTAATTCAGCACGGACAGAGAATTGAGCCAGACCTATAATCTACTTCTGCACATCTCTGCAGCATCACTGCTAGAAGTACAAATCTTGTACAACCACTTTATTCACCTCAGCGTTTCCTTCAGAGCTCCTTTAACCAGGGGAATGCTCTTCAGCATCTCCAGCATGTCTCCCTGGCTTGCAGCCCGAGCTGCAGCCACCTCCGCTCTCAGCTCCTCCTGGAGGCTGGGATGCCTGGCTAGTTCATACAACGTCCACAGCAGTGTTAAAGAGGTCTGAAACACACAAACTGAATTAACATATTAAAAAGTAAAGGAGTCAAATTCTGGATTTCTTCTCCTTACTGTATCTACTCCTCCAGCCATTAGCTCAGTGATGCTGGCCTTGATGTCTTCAATGGATAGTTTGTCCAGCATGAGCAGACTAGCCAGGACACCTGGGTATTTCTTTGGAGTGTCAGTCTCCTGACGCAACTGCCTGTAAATGTTCTGGATGCAGCGGTCCGCTAATGCAACAAAATGATAAAAATAGAATCTCCACCACATAGAGTACAAATTGACACAATGAAGATCTCTTAATCATCTTGAAAACATATGGCATCAGCACTATTCTACAAATGTGTTCATTCTGGTTGTCTTCTTAGTCCTACCTTGGTTAAATATCCCATCCCACGCTTCCACGTGGTCACGCCACACCTTCGCTCCAATCTGCTTCAGCAGACGAGGAGGTATGTACAGCATGGGTGACGTAGTCTTGAACATTAGGGTGATGCAGTCAATGAAATGTTGAGCTTCAGGGTCAATGTAGTCCAGCATCAAACCCAAACGCTCCCCATACAGCACTGAACTGACCGCTGTGTAGGACAGACAAAAGATCAGACCAAGGCGAGCGTGAGGAAACGCTGGCACTTGATAAAATACAGTTCAACATCAAGATAAAGACAATAACCAGTCTTACATTCTAGTGCATATTTAAAGAGTTCTTGAGAGAGGTCAGTGGTCCATCTGTTTTGGCTACTTCGCTTTATCTTTTTGTTGACTCTGGCCACAAAATCCTCGCCCACTTCATCCAGCAAAGGCACAAAGTTTTCCAGCATCTTTGGAGAAATCACCTCCTTGTTGAGAATCACTCGGTTTGATCTCCATTCTTCTCCATTCCTGAGAAAAGATTGGATGTTAATTTATCTTAATTTATTTTAACTATTAGACCCACTTTAATAGCAATTAATACAATCTTTCATTACAAAGAAGTATCAAAATATTGGTAAAACAGAAATTATAGAGTTTTAAAAAAAGACATACTTTAATAAAACTCCATATTTACGATTCCTGTAGTCTCTGTATGATGTCCATGCTTCAACTTTCAGCCTTTTAGGGTAATGGCCTTCCGCTTTGAACAGGATGGCAGCATCCTCAGGATTTATGATATTTACACTTTCATAATAACCAATTTTCTCTCTGATATACACAAAGAGAAAATGACAATGCCATATTAGCCGCTTAATTTTGAAAATGTGACCTTGTGGATTGGCAGTTGTATATTCTGATGCACAAAAAAATAATTTTGAGGTAGGACAGGTATTTAGTTTGTTTTTTTACAATAAACGCAATTTATGAGATTTTATCATTTAAGATTTATGCAAACTAACATGCCTTTCATACCTGTAAATGGGTCCAAAAGTGTTAAAGTTCTGCAACATGATGCGGTGAAGATTTCTGAAGCCATCAAGTTTCCAGAAATTGTACAAGTTGGTCACCCCATTCTTCCACAGCCCAGGAATCTCACTGAAAGGCTTGACAATGCTGCTGCTATCTGAGTACGCCTGTCTGACCACAGGCATACTACTGCTGCAGCGAACACCTGATGTTCTCAGCTCTTCTATCCAGGACAGGGGCAGCATCACGGGGCTGCGCCACACACTCCACCTGGCCATCCCAGCAACAAAAATGGTGTCTCTGTTCTATCTTCAGCTGCTATTCTGGCTCTACCAAGGACATCTTACGCATAAAAAGAAGGCTGGTCTAAAAAGTCAGCCCCCCTTACAGAGCTGATATAGTCTGTTTAGCCCTGCAGAGCTACATTACTGAGTATTTTATTTTCTAACACATCATCCTGCAATCACCTTTCTGTAAAAAGTGTGTCAGAAACTATCAAGTCAAGGTTTAGTTAGTTCGGTTAAATTAAATAAATATGAGCATTCATAAAAAAGGGGAATCTAACTTAAATAAAGAAAAGGTTGTAACAGAAACGAGTTTATTCCAAATGTAATCAGTGCATACATTTACTTTACAGTTAAAATTAAGACAATGATAAATACCTTTTAACATTTAAATCTGAACTATTTCTTCAGTAGCTTGATGAGTTCCTCCAGTTTCATTGCAGTCTTAATGTCTCCCTGGATTTTAAGTCTGCCACTGGTATAAGCGGCAAATGGTCGAAGTCCACCCTGAAACATGGCCAGAAGGTCGCTATCATTCATACTCAGTGTCACATCTGGCTCTCGATACAAGGGCCCTGCTCCAGCTGCACCACTGCCTACAGAACACATACAGAGCAACAGAGAGATGTATTTTTGAAAGTGTAGACAACCTGCTCTACCTCCTGATCTATAGCCAGATCTCACAGTCCAGTCATGATGCCTTGTTCCACTGTATATATGTGTAAATATAAAAAATATGACAAATATCTTCACATTTGTATAATTTACAGCAAAATATGGACTTTCACCTTGGCTTAAATCCACATAGTAACTATGGTGTTGTCCATCTCCAGAACTAATTTCAAACTGGAAACAGGCCCCAAATTGGCGAACCAAAGCTTCAGAAAGCAGAAGCTTGACCCCTTCAAGCAGCTCTTCAATAGAACCTGGTGTGGTCACGACCTCCAGAGTTTCACTGCTGAGCTCATCTGTAAAAGTAATGCTATCCTCTAAAAGAAAGAGACATGTGTATTATATGGCAAAATGGGTCAAGTTGTACAAAGGTTTAAGTGTCTCAGTGTGCAGTGTGCAGTAATACCTTGTTGAGATTTTAAACTACTGCTTTGGTTCAGAAAGTGCATGGCCAGCTGCTGAATAGGGCCAGTAAGCCCTTCCAACCCAGGCACAGAGGGTGGCATGATGAGGGGTGCAGAGGGGTCTTCTTCTGGCGCTTTTAGAAGCAAACCCAAGGTAAGTTCTACCCTGTCCACCTCCAACCCCCAGGGCCGAGTCATCTCATTTATGTCCATCTGTAGAGAGTGCGAAAGGAAGTGAGTTTGATGTGATGCAGTGAAATGCCACCAGTGAGTATATCAAATGTAATCTCACCCCAAGATATTCTCCTAGTTTAACTCTCTGGATTTGGATCTCCCTAACAGTCTTCTTGGACAGACTGTGGGTCAAAGCATTCTGTGCCGTCATCCGGGTTGATATGTTTAAGTCCTGGACAGATACTACTGACATGACAGGGTTCCAGATCCTGAACTGGATGTCTGCTCCCACTGACAACACACCACCATCTTGAGTATTCACCTGCAGTAGATGTATATAGATGTATGTTATAAACATGACAGCTGAATTTATGTGGACCTAAAAAAAATATATATAAAAATCTCATTTTTACAGAAGCTATGGGCTGAGCACAGCTGAAATGCTAACTGCTCAGGAAGAGTCTTTGTGTCATTAAAAATGAAAAACATGAGCCGTACACATTGGCTTTATTCAAATGCATTGAAGAATTTCATTGACGGAACTGGAGGTTGTATTTGCATTTAATTAGGGGGTTTGTCTGCAATTAGACTAAAAACAAAACATTGTGTACATGTGCCGTCACACTGTACTCAAGCACCACACTGTTCTCCAGTTTCACACTGATCAACATTGTACAACACTGCCACCTGTAGGACAAGGTGAAATATACACACCCAAGAGAAATGATTTAAGCTCATGATGATGATCACCTACTTTACAGCTATGCTCATTTGTGCATGGTTTACCTAATGGTTTAAATGAGAGACAAACTATATGTGTACGTGAACTAATTAAACAACCCCTTAGCTTAATTAAATTGGTTTAGTGTTCAGAAATGCAACTTAATTCTTCATGACCTCTGTAGTCTAGTGTTTCGGTATTTAGTGACTTTAACAAGTTTTGGTTTACCTGGCAAGGAGGGATGTTGAAAGCACGGGTGCGCAGGTCTACTTTCTGCCACTGGTCAATGAGCGGCAGCACAAGAACAATTCCAGGGCCCTTCGGAGGACAAACTCGACCCAATCGAAACACTACAATTCTCTGGTAGTTAGGCACTGTCTGCAGACAAAATCATCAGTCACATTTTAATATTTACATTCTCAACACATTGTAATAATCACTAATAAGAAACATTTGAACTTACTTTCAGTACAAACCATCCTGTTATGGGAAAGGCCAAAAAGGTGCACATGTAGACAAGAAAAATGACAATCTGGTTGCAGATCCAAGACAGCCATCCTTGGGTGTTATCTTAAAGAAAATAGACAACAAGAGCCTTCATCTGTAAAGAAATTTACAGTAAACCAGTCACAGGAAGAGCTCAAACTGTCTGATGTTGTTATTGACTTTAATATGAGCTTTAAAAGTATTTTTTTTTAACCCTATGTAGTGACTATTTTTTATTGTACCTGCAAATATCAGTGTTTTCAAATAAACATTTATAAAAATAATGAATTCATTAATTATTAATTAAAGCACAAAATGAAAACATTTAGTATGTTCTGTACAATATCATAATTCCTATCTTTGTATGTTTTATAAAGCATGTTAATCAAAA
>JAUYWH010000024.1:13881435-13980202 GCA_034779795.1 Ctenopoma multispine
ATTTTATATATACGCAGTCTGCCACCAGAAGCAAGTGCAGAAATATGAATATGAACAGTGTCGTGACACATGCTCTTTTTAACTGATAAAAAAGTGAGGCTGCTTGTACTAAGGACCATCTGAATAAGTTTGATTTCACCCCTGTTAACAAAAACAACGTACTGCTACTGTGTGGTTAGCTACCTACCAGTGAAGTCGTTTTCAGAAACATTGGGGATGTAGTCAAATGAAAGTCCTTTGTGATAGCTGCGCTGCGTAAAGCTGTCAGTGTCCACAAACAAGCCAGGAGTCCTCAGAGTGGTGGTTTCTCTCTGAGGGAGCAGCTGATACGACTGTTTAAACATTGTTGTGGAAAACTGTCCTTTTATTATTTAAAACAACTTCAATATATATATATCATTATCCTCTGCAGCTGTCAGACAAAGCCGCCTGGTAATAATGAGAAAAGTATTTAAATACAGGACGATTTAGCTCGTTAGGCTAATTAGTTAGCTTGAGTGAAGTTCTTCCGTGTTTTGTTGCAGTTCTTCTTCTTCTTCTTCGTTTTTCGTTTACTTCCGGATGGTTCTTGTCAGGAAATGTGCTCATTACTGCCACCCTTAGAAATTTTAGTTTATTGTACTTAAAGAATGAAAAGTTCATTGTTGACCCAAAAAAGACAGGAAAAAAGATGACAGGTACTCGTCAAATCAAGGAAATACAAAATCCCCATATTTATTCAAAATATCATTAAAAAAAAGACATCATTCTCATTTACTGTAATAACAAAAACCTTTTTTTTCAGTGCTTACAAAATATCATAATGTACGCAATTGTAATATTCACATTTTAAATGTCAGTATGAAATTATAGATGAAAACTGTATCTTGTTATTTAGAATGCCATAAATTTTACTGGGTCTTTTCACAACACAAATACAGATAATACAAAAAGCACAGGAATCACTACTAACAAGAATGATGGCTCCGTTATATTCAAGTGTTTCTTTAAACTGTGACAGTGTGGAAGTGATCCAGCATACATAAGCAGGAACAAAGCAGCTATTAAACCTCAGACATATTAATTTTAGTATTTTCACCTGTGCACCTGGCAAAATGTAAAAATATTGAATTCTTAAAATAATGACTTAGATTTTTGTGCTTTCCAAGTTCAGTTTCTCTTGAAACTTGTTCAGTTTTTGTACATGTCACACAGCAGCTTCTCCATGGGTGTGCTGCCAATGGTCCTGTGAAAGAACAGATGCTCTATTTTCTCAGAGCTCACAAAGTGGAGGTATGGTAGCAGAAGTAAAAGTCTCCCAAACCTTGATGGACAAAAACAAAATTAACTTAATGTTTCTATACCGTAATGTCAAACTTCACATACTCTAATATTATTATGTTTGAACATTTTCTGTATTTTGTCAGAGAACAAAAATACATCAGAATCACCTGGAACTCTGGTTGGGATATACTGAATGGATGTGCTGACCCAGCAACACCTGCGACTGGTCCTGTAGATTCTCAACTTGCTCTGGGTCTTTGAGGCTGCGTGTCTCTGCTCCAGGAGATCAAAAAGCAGGTATTAGTTAGATTGTCCATTCAACAATAAGTACTTGTTACTGGATAAATAACTCCTTACCTGGCTTGAACAGTACAATGGCCTTCAGGCAGGCAAACTCAGTAGGGTCAACAGCCAGGACTTTGAAGCGATGAAAAACGTCTTCCAGGATCCGCAGGTCAGCTGTAGGGAGGCTGATCTTTGATTGATGTGTGGGGGAAATATCTGGAAAAGACAGAAGAGGACAGCTGTCCATGGGCAGAGACCACTGGATGGCACACAGGAGGAACATCTCACTCCATGCCTCCTCGAGCAGAATCACCTGAGGACACCAAAGAAATACATGTCATCCATCTTAACCATGATTTATGTATGTGCAACATGTTTCAGTACAGAAGCAAATGTTAGTCAGTCTCACCTGGTCTCGAAATGGCAAGTGAGCAAAAACAGGCAAATTTTTTGCCCATTTGACAGACATGAAGAGGAGTCGTGCCGATGTCTCATATATACTCTGTGAACAGCTGGAGGTGTATGGTGACATATGACAGTCAGAGGAAGTCTGATCCTTTGCTGAATCATTAGTTGTCACATCAATATTCTCTTCCACTGAGAAAGAGAGTCAGTCAAAGTTTTGAGGCTTCTGGGAATCAAGTATTTGCTGTAAATGCATTTCAGTTTAGACTTAGTGAACTTACTGTCAGACTGTCAAACAGTTAAGACTATTTTCACTTGCAAAAGAAATCAGTAAGTGTTTTAATGATTTAAATAACTCACCATCCTCAGGTTCCAGCTTTGCACAGGTCTCTGCAGTCAGCAGGCTCACCATAAAGCGGTGGTTGTTACAGGGGTTGCTGCAGGTTCGGATGGTGGCAGAACTGGTGACAGATGAACTGACCAGAGGTCTGCAGATGACTGATGAGTAGGTGGCGGAGGAGGTGAGCTCCTGTGTGGTGGCCAGGTGCTGCGTTTTAGTGTCCATACTTATAGAATCCAGACTGACATGAGCTGTGTTTCTGGGTTGTCGCTCATTCTGCACAGCTGCCAGAGGAACAGTGAAATAACATGTAGAAACAGACAAGACACTGCAGAATGTGTGCTGTGGTAGAAAGGGTATGGTATATGCATTGACGATCCACAGTCAATTTATTCCAATATTTCTCACCATCTTTATTCATGCCAGCTTGGAGGCATTTCTTTAGTCGACAAGCTTGGCACTGGTTCCGATGAGCCTTGTCAACAGGGCACCTGCCAGTTCCTGCCTGACATCTAATAACAAAAAATAAAAACTATTTTGTAAAACATTTATGTAGTATGTGACAATACATACAAAACGTTTTTTTTTTCTATTATTTACAGTTAATCTAAGATAAAAAATGTTACATACTGTATTAGGTCTAGTCTGAATCTTGCTTACCTGTAGATGAGTCTTCGTCTCACGCTGCGCTTAAAAAAACCGCTGCAGCCATTACAGGCATAAATCCCATAGTGTTTGCCACTGCTTGAATCAGAGCACACTTTGCAAAGCAGGTCTTGGCCAAGAGCGATACCTGAGGTTGAACTTTTTTCTGTAGAGAACAGATATAAAAAATATACTGAACATCTTTGAACAAGGTAAATCTACCTTTTCCAACACTTTGGTTTTTTACTTGATTTCCATTTAGTTTATTACTTCTTTACATTCTGATGACATTATTTACTGTACAGAAAACAATTTAGTTTTTTTTGTTGTCACTGTTTAGCACTTTCTAGATCTTTCATATATAACATAACATATAACAACATTTGCATGTTACAACATTTAATGGCTCACCTGATTGAGTTCCATCTGTGAAGTCACTAGAGTTATCAGAAGAAACCATGTTCATTTTGGTCATGTGTTCCTCCATTTTGTGATGTGTTCTAATGTCTGAACTTCACTGAATAATTACTTTTCAGACAAAAACTAAATTTCACACAGAAGTAATATGAAGTGTTTTGTGTGTTGTTTCTGACTTTTACCATGTGAAGTTTGACACAGAGTGATGTTCCAAAAACAGAAAAAGAAATCCACTTTCCACCGAAACACTGAATTAAAGTGTAATTTCTTCAGAGATGATCAGAGAGTAACTCCAGGGATGCTTGATGCTCTTGATCCTGTGTTGATGTCCTTGTCTTCTTGTTTCTGCCAGAATGAGTGTGTGAGCCTGAGTCGTCTGGGGCTTTCTAGAGGAAGAGAAGAGGATTAACAGACGCTGTGTAAGCAAATGCTGATTTGTCATCCTCTTAATCTTTACTGTCTATAAGGGTAAGTCAATCAGTCACACCACTTACAGGCATAACCATATTCAGCAAATGCAAATTGGAAAAGATTGCACTGTTTAACTAAATTGTACAACATTATTCTTCCTTTCTCTCTCTTTACTTACTTTTTGAGTATAAAGTATTTTATAGCACTGTTTTATTGTGTTTATGTTTGCATGTGCTCAGGGACATCAGCTGAAAATGAGCCTTTTAGCTAATTCTGTATATTTTCACAAAAATAGCCTAATTAATATGCACCATGTCTTCAATAAATGAATAAACAAACAACCAATCAAAAGGAAAATCATATCTCCCTTTTATCTACCCACCTGCACTGCTCTCAACAACTCTCCACAAATAAATGAAAAAGACTGCAACATAAAAAGGTCCCTGTCTCCTGGTTATATCCATAATCAACATTTAACTTATAGTTAAATCTTTATTTATTATTATTTCTCTGTGTTATTTGTCTTGGTTTTATGTTAGCTCAAGTGGCATTTTGCAGAGTTACATAATGCATTGGTCTCACTTTAGATAGATGATAAATTCCACATGTTGACTAGAAATAAGCAAACACACGATTCAGGCAGTATTTCCCATTCATATATTGCAAAAGACTGTTTAGCTATAATCCTCACCTTCTTATAAACAGATTTAGTCTTACACTACAGTTTAGTTAAGACATCCTTCTGTGCCATATTGGCCCTGTCACAGCCTCAGGAGAATATAGCCACCCCAAATCAGCAAAGTAGCTTAACCTTCCATGAAATGTGGTCTCCTTCTTGGAGGGGGATCACAAAAGGGGGGGGGGGGTATGGGAAGAAAAACAATTAGTGTAGAGACTGAAAGAGGAGCAAGAGTCGACCCTTAAGTCTATTCTTCTGCCATATGGTGGCTGCTCTCTGAAGCCTCCACTTGCCTAATAAATAATCCAAGTGCAGTTTACTGTTAATGAGGCTTTCGATCACTGATTTCTCTCTTTTGTTAACTTAAGGTATTACACAGCCCACAGCAAAATATCAGAAACCTCAATGCTAGTTATTTTCTGCACTCTTCTATCAAGTTACAACTATGGCTGATGGCATTTTAGTATAGATTGTGTATAGATAATAACATACCAACCTTTAATCAGATCAAAAGGACCAAAGAAACTAGAGATACTGAAGTGGCTGTTCACAGATTAATTCCATTATGTGTGTAAGCCTATATTAATTCACTCTTGACTTTGGGAGGATAGCTTTTTCTGTTGGCCTAAACAGCTGTATAGATGCATACAGAGTCATTTAAACTCAGAACATCTTTGTCTGAATCAGTATTATAGGAACAGAGATTAAGACTGAAGATGGCTGAGACTGCAGTTGTGTAGTTATAGCTACCTTAGTGGTGTGAGTATTTGTATGTCATGAACTGGCTTTGTAATTTGCACCTCAATAATACATAATGCTTTCACCTGGAAAGACTGACTGCAGGTACAACAGCACATATAAGCTTAGTCAGTTATAGGCTTAGTCATAGTCATATGTCAGCCAAAACACATTAAAGCTTTATTTAGCCACATGGAAACAAAATAGACATTCTGTATTTGTGCTCTGTCAAGCACTGCAGTGGCAGTGTGATAACAACAACAACAATAATAAATGTTTAAATCTATCCTGTGGTTAAGCCTAACATACCAGTTCGCAAATACATCTTTATACTGACCTAAGCATTATTGAGAATAATCTGGAGTCTCATATTACATTACATAACACAGGTGTACTCACATGTCAGAGGGAACTGTTTTTCACACTAGACAGGAAATGTACATGTAAGATGTATGGTTAAAGTTACCTTTAAGGAAAATTATTAGTTAATTAATTAGAAATTAATTTCTTTTGTGATTATTAAAAATATATGATGTTATGTAGGTCTAAATAGGTTACACAAGGTGTAGATTCTGATGGTCAATGGTCAAGGACACAGCAACCCAACATCTGTCCCACTTTCATTAATGTCATATCTCCTTATCTGAAGAGAATTTTTAAAAATTTAGCACAAAGGTCCTCTTGATGATGAACTGATGAAAATATAAATTTGGACAGACATGCATGTAAACTTGACTGGTTGGCAACTGTGAGGCAGTAATTTTAGTTCTATTTATTAAGCGTGTAGATACAAATTCCCCAACTAACTCATACCTACCTTGCTCAAACAACAAAATGACTAATGACTAGGTATATGTTGACTTAGCCCCTGATCTTTTCAATTGCTAGTAACGCTCCTGGCTGCTGCCATCAGCAAAGTGCTGCTAAAGTTCTGCCTGGCAGGGAAAACCGTCATGTTTCTTCACTCCTCAGCCTTGTGATTGTTGTGCACCTTTAGCAGCTTGCTGCCATGAGCCAGCTGGATTATTATGCATTTAGCAGAAACATTTATGATGACAGAGGCATGCAGGTGATTGAACACACGTCACTAGTAAAACCCCAGCTCCATTGCCAGATCAGACAGATTAGCTGTTCATTATTTTACAATAACTGTTACATTTAAATTTTTGTATATGTATTTATATCAAATATGTCTCACTTTAGTCAGATGCAGTGCAATAAATATGAATATGCATTGCAGAAGGCGCACATGTACAGTATATACGACATAATTGTACTGTCCTTCAGACAATGCCCTTGGATGCTTGTTACAAATCTTTGCACCGCTGTAAGCAGCTTTTTGATATAATCTCTTTGAATGTCAGCTGTTGTCAAAGAGTGAGATTAACTTTTAAAGTTGTTCCTGTCCTTAGGCAGCAGGTGCCTGAAGCTTCAAAGGTATAACATGTTATAATGAATGATATGCATTTTATTAAATTCATAATAGATCATTATGATTTTTAATATACACACTATACTATACACTATACACACTGATATAACAGTGTGCATAGTTAGATAACTTTAAAAACAGACAAAACTGGACAAAGTTCTCATTAAATAAACTTATTGTATAACTTTTGTATAAACTTTTATATAAAATTTGATGTTATGGACTGACTAAAGACAATAAATTGTTGGAAAAGGATCATCTTATTTCTGTCTTCTTATATTGGCATAAGCTTCTATATGCAACACTCAGCATGTGTATCTGATTCCAAGAAGCTGCAGACAGTGTTTCAGCTTTGTTAGGTTCAGTTCATTGTTGCCCTGTGGTCCCCCTCACCGCCCCCACTCAACCAAGTCAGCTGAAGTAGAAGGATTGAGGTGTCAGCACTATGGCTACCAGGGATTGCCCCACCTTGCCATCTGCTGCCACTACTGTAATCCACAAATCAGTTGTCTCAGTCCATATCAAAGTCATCTCAGCTCGATTCAACAAGTAAATTAACATCGAAGAGACTTATTGTAAAACCCGTGTTACTGCTGACAAAGGAATCAAGAAGCTTATTTAGTTACATCTCCTACAAAGCTCAGTCTCTTTAGCATAAATGACATAAACTTAACATGATTAAATGTTTAGTTTTCCTACAGTTGAAAGGATACTTTTGTCACACCATTATCCATTCTCCTTGTTTGATAGCACATGATGTTTTAAATATATTAAATAGAAGTCTCAACATGCTGTCCAGATCTTTCAAGTTTGAAATAATATCCTGCATCATATTAAGGAGTCTACTCTCAACAATAGATAACTCTAATGGTGCGGCCAATCCCTAGAACGAGACAGGCCTAAATAAAATCACAACTGATAACTGGAAGATTCTGGAATATTCATATGCTTACCAATTATAATGCAGTCACAATAATATATAGTTCATATACATTATTAATTGTGTGTGTGCGCCACTTCTACTTATATAAAAAAATAGGTGGGTTGATCTTCTTCATTTTAGGGTGGTGTCAACATAGTTTTAATATTTACTATATTTCATAATTATTTATTTTCGTTTTACCCTGAAAGAGCTTCCATTGTTTGTGTTCAGCTCTTTATCAAGACATCATCACATGATGGATGACTGAGAATCTTCACAGACACATGATGAAAGCCTTAGGAGGAGGTCCCTCCTTATTAATACCCCATAAGAACTTCTCCAGTTTCAACTCAATGAAAAAGCTATGTTCTTGTTTACTAGAGGATTATGTCAAAAATGTCTTCAATATCATGTATTTATTATCTAAATCTTTTTATTATTATTATTTTCTACAATGTTGGTCCTTTCTTGTGTTGTTGCTGTGAACAGGCTTCGAAGCAAACCTCTCTACATTATTTTTCTGTTAAGACATCCTCAGAAGGGGTTCCCTCTTATGTAAATCCCAATTAGTTTTTACTTCTTAAAAAGGTGTTTTCTTTTCTTAGTAAATGAGCAGTTGTTCTTCGAGTTCTTCTTTTTATTAAGACATCAAGCCTTGGAAGAGGGTCCCTCTATAGTAAATTCTCCCAAGAAGTTCCTTTTTACAGAGAATATTTCTTTCTCACTCTTTCTATTTTTTTGCCAAATGAATAGTTGTTGTAATGTCTTGTTATAGGGTGCCTCTTCGTCATAAAACAAATTTTTGTTTGATTTTTCTACTCACTAGATGGTGATGTTAAACCAGTTCTTAAAAACCCCTAACCTTTTTAGACGTATCCATTTCACTCACATCTTATGGAACAGTTGCACTCTACTTTATTTAGTCAATTTCTTCACTGCCAACATTCACACTTACATTTCACTTATGGAAAAACTGTTTTTAAAAACATTGTTTATTATGTTTCTCACCAGTCACATTTCTAACTTGTCCATTTCACACGTCTTATGGAACAGTTGTGCTTCTTAGAAGTGTAACCACAGCCAAAAGTGCATTTTTACAATTTCAGTGATTTTGTTTCCTTTTATTTTATGTTTAATTGTTTGCTTATATTAATATTATTGTAATGATCGTTTCTTTTGTCGTTACTGTGAACATGCTTGAATGAATTACTTCTGAATTAAGAAGAATTCCCTAATTTTTAAGTCACTAACACATTAGCTATGGAAAGTGCCCTTCCTAAATCTTCCTGTGAAATTCTCCAATTTCACCTAATGAAAAAAAACTGCTTTCTTTGTCATTCGAGATGTTCTGTAGGCTGAACATTTTTTATTTATTTTTGTTACATATTAGTCAAATTTCACTTCCATCTCATGTATGTCTGATTGAACAGCAGCCGTATTTCATTTAATCCAGGGTATCTTTACTGCCAACATAATGGCTTACATTTCACTTTATTTCCCTATGTTTTTCTGTAACACGCTTTGTTTTTTGGGAATGAGTGATTATGTTTGAGTATAAACTAATGTGTAAATGTGGAGTCTATATTCTTTGCAGATCTTTGAGGTACAAAGGAGATTATCGGTTGGAGGTACTATCAGTTACTGTATATGCCATCTGGAAGTTGTTCTTTATATTGAGCTAATGTTTTTGCTCCTCCTACTACACTGTAGTTTTTCACTTAATAATAATAATGATATTATTATGTCTATAATACACTTATTTTACATGTTGGTTTTACTATTTTTGTAAGCATTGCAATTAGGCTGGTAACCTGCCACAGTTCAGTAAGAAAATTCTGTGGGTGACAATTTCTGTACATCTACGTACAGCATTTTATGACATTTCATTGCAAGATTACAAGCTACAGCATACTGGCTGTGTCAATATTTAAACTGAAATTCTACATATATTTGTAGTCATCAAGTACATGTGGGCATGCCATTAAAGCCAACACTTTTATTTCCTCCAAAGAGGGTTGATAACATTATATTCAAAATGTAAAATAAGACAAGCGTTAGTCAAATAGTCAAAATGAGTAAGAAAAATGACAGTTAATTAAATAAGTCCCTGAGAAAGCATTTGAACTTGTACATACTGACTGGAGAAACAAAGATATTCATTAAAAAGTTTTAACCACCTTAAATGAAGATATTTTTTTCAGAAACTGCAGGAAGGGGACTATAAGCTTAATTAGTTAACTAAAATTATGGTCAAAAAGTAAAAAAAAATCACAAATCTTGAAATCTTGTTTCAACTAACATCTTCAAACACCGTGGTACTCATGCTTGCAGTGTCCAACATACAGAGGCTCTGCCTGGATGCCACGTCTTGGGGAAGAGGCAGAAATTGATTGATTAGTGGAATAAAGCAGATATTATGACTTCATTATTATTACTATTATCTGTTTGAGGTATGCTGCACTGGATTCTTTAAATGTCCTTGAATGGGAAAAAGTACCTCAAGAGCATGCATCGAAAGTCTTGCAAACGAGGAAATGCTTTGTCCACACTGGAGGTCTGCTTCTCATCACTCCACAGTCTCTCTGCAGCAGCACTGGCCCTTGGCCTGGGATTTTGGGTCAAATGAGTGATTATTTTGAAAATTTTCACAGGATTGTTACTGGATAGTATTATAGTCCACCTATAATGTGTGGACTAGTGAATTGATTTCACAGTTAATTTTAATGTCATACCAAAGACGTGGTGCAAGGTTAGTGGCATCAACATACTCCCCCCACATGCAGACCTCACCCCCTATCACCAGCCTCTTCTGTTCCTCGGTACCTTGGAGGGGATGGTAACAGCTTAATGATTTTTAACAGTTAACACATCTTTTTACAGACAAGAGATCACTTCACTTCAAACTTATCACACCACTTCAAGCTAAACCCAACAAGTCAATGCTTAAATTGACCTTTATAACTGACACTTCCCACTGGCCGCTCCAAATACCACTGAGTACATGAGATTAATGATCTCTGTCTATTAACTAAGCACAAGGCCCTTCCAGATGTGCAACACAATTTTCTTAGCAATGCAAGCTGGGTGATAAAAAAACATGCTGCTTTGTCTTTCTGTAATGTATTGCTGCTGATGTTTCTGTCTTCTGTAACTTTGTACAGATCTATTTACATTTAGGGTTTTATTCTTCTGAGAGAATAATTATATATTTTTTAAAATCCTTATGAGCTTTTACTAACAAGGATAATACATGACTTTAGTTAATAAGAGAACACACAATGTGCAGGGGGAGCTGAAAAACAATCTGTAATTTACTGCCTTTTAATTTCCATACTGCAGATATTCTAATTTGAGTAGTCTTTGTAGTGTGTTGTCACTGGAAGAAAACAAATTATATTGGTTTATATATCCTAAATCTTTGTATCTTATCTGTGTATAGTATATTCTGTCTAACAGTAACACCGATACATAAGCAACAGTCTGCCACCTAGTGGCATGACAAATATACCATTATGTGTTGCATTAATAGTTTGGCAATGTATACCCTGCATAAAAAATGCTAAATAACAGGTAAGTCATTATTAGAGACAAAAACCATATTTGTTAGTACAACATTAATTAACAACAGCTCAGAGCTTCTTCTCTGACCCTTGAAGGCATGGGGCCACACAGTGTAGTAACGTGCCCAGTTATGTGTGGGGCCTGGCTGGTCCAGATACCACGGAGAGGCCAGAATCACCCTGAGTCCTGCTTTAGTCACCCTGCGCACTTCACACAGGTAACAGCCCTCTCTCCACACCTCAATCACTGACAGAGAGCTGCGCTGCAAAAGAGTGCTATATATCAGTCTGATGTGAATGTTGTGTAATTCATTAGCTTGTTATCAGACAATACAGTGTTTAAAATGTCCTACGTGAACAGCGGCATACACACTCATTCTAACTTATTACAGTCATAACTGATTTCCCTCTTTTAGTGTTAGTAAAGTAAAGAAGTAAAAAACATTTTTAAATGAGCCAAGACTGTGTCAGTCAGCATCTTACAAGACACCTTTTATTAATCCACCAACTGCAAGATTTTTGAGAATATTATGACAAAATAAGTGTTTGAATATACTTAATATATCCTGGTACATATTTTATATATTAAAGCTTAATAATATAAATAAATAAGGTCATTCATCTTCACCTAGCATTTTAGCATATTAGTTACAAGTCAGTAGTGTACTAAACACAAACACAACATTATTATTGCAATTAGGACAGATAAAAACATTTCATGTTTTACACCATGTCTATATGACACAAAAATATAGTTTCGTTTTATATGACAGATGTGTTATTTAGAGAGTACTTACTCGTTCATGGTAGTCAAAAACATCCTGCCACATGATAGGTGTCTTGTTGAAAATCAAAGTGATATTCACAATGCTGCAAATACAGACATTGATAAAATCTTCTATACGAATGTGTTGGTGGTGCATTGTATTTTACTGAGTCTTCTATTGTACATTGTGTGTTCCTCTTTACAACCTACTTCTCCATGTAGAACGCTTCCAATTTGGTTAGGTCTGCTCCAAACCCCATCTTCTGCATGAATGCACGGACATCAGGGTTGGATCTCCTAAGAATAAAAAACAGGGAAAATCATTTAAATATAATTACACTGATTGCTTGGGTGAATTTTGCAGATGCTTATAATTACTATAACTACATTAAGGGTTGACAAAATAAAATGAAATCTGTTGACATCCCCTGCACCTTTACGCTGCCATATTAAGTGACAATGCAAAAGTCATCAAAACCACAACATCCTGGTTGAAATTATCATCAAAATGTTTTGTTGCATTTCAACTTACCAACAGGAAAGGTCAACCTCATCCCCTCCTAAATGGATATATGAATCAGGAAACACTGACGACACTTCCTTAAATAGTCTCTCCATAAACTGATAGGTGGAGGGTAATGCTGGATTTACAGGGCCAAAAGTACCTGAAGGGATGCCCCCTCTGTAGCACGGGGTCAATAGGCCAGACTGACCTGGGGAATGAAGACTGAATTTAGCATTTTAAAAGTTACAGACACTTGGTTAAATATATTTCTTGTTGAGTGCAGATATTTGCTGTAGCCATAAGAGTCCTCCAGATAAGAAGTGAGTCAAGCCCTTGACTGTCATTTATACCTTTATCAGAGACTATTCTTGTCTAAACAAATTATGTATAATGCCAAAAACATTATATGTAAAAGACCTAGGGAAGCTGAGATAATTTGAATAAAATTGCTTTTTTGTGGTAAATGTGCCTAATTTTTTACCTTTTTCCCAAGATTTGGTATGGCCGGGTGAATCAAACTCAGGAAGGACCCTTATTCCTCGCAGCCTGGCATATGAGATCACCCTTCTCACATCTGACTGAGTGTAGATGTGAGTCATCGGATGGAAAGCCCCCTGAATCAGAGCCAGAGGCCTATGTTAAGGCTGGCTACAATTTTCAGCATTTTGAATCCACATGCAGTAAGTTCTATCTCGTAAAATGTTTTTTAGAAAAATTATAATGTGCAGAGTGATGGTGCACATGACCTCAGGTGGTTTATTTGTCATTATTACTATTACTTTACAGCTTTCTTCACTCACATGACATACCTTACTGGAAAGGTCTGGAAAGGTGCAGCTCTGGTAAGGGAATGAGGGGTCATCAACAATGTGCCAGTGGAACACATTGAACTTATTGTAGGCCATTGCATCCTAACAAGAAAACAAATTAGGTAACACCACTGTTGACAAGTGTGATCATTCAAACAAAGCTGAATTCACATAATGTCATATTTTACCAGAGATTTTAAAATTGTCTTCACTGGTAAATAGTGACGTGATGTGTCCAACAAAATCCCTCTGAACTGAAAACGGGGGAAGTCCTTAATCTTTGTCTTGTTCACAAAATACTAAAGAAAACAAGCAGAAAAATATATAATGGATCAATTTCAAACATTAATGAAGCTCTGTAACAAGACGAGAGGGTGTTGGTGAAGATTCTCAGTAATCCAGGTGAAGTTACCTGGAAGTTAAGTCATGGCAACTGGACATCTTTCTTGTTAGGTTGAAACATTTCATAGCGTGAAGAACGAACAGTCTACCACGAGTAGTGAAACATTTCAACCTAACAAGAAAGAAGTCCACTTGCCACCACTCTTACAGAAGATTTTTATATAAGTATATATTTATAACAGTTTGAGCATTTATAATATTTGGACTTACTGAGCTAAAGTCATCTTGATACACCAGCTGACTGAATGTTTCCAGACCTGTGCTTAATCAGAAGATATATAAAGTAATCACTCAGCAATAATATACTGTAGATAAGAGTATCATACTTAGCTATGTTATTAAATTCTTTGTGGCATGAGTAATCCAGAGCAATTAGTTAAGTCAGAACCTCCTTTGCTAACTGTAGCTGAATGTTAACATCTTTGTTTCAGAAACAGTGCATTCTTAATTTTGTTTACACAGTGTCTTTATTAATGTATCAGCGATAATAACCTCTTACAGCACCCCATACTGTTTCTGCATTCAGAGATGCGTGTCCAGCAGAGACACTCAGATTATCTGGAACACAAACAGGAGCAAGTTAGATAAAGCACTAAACCCTATTGGATGGGTCCAATTATTGGTGACCATTATGTGTGACCGTTATTATGTGACCATATGTGCTGATTCTTACATTTCTCAGAAGAGTTTTCTTTCAGGTAACTCTCACAGTCATCATGGTCAACACTGACCTCCACAGTAAAAGGTTTATCCTCGCCGAATCGCAGATCATCATTTGCTATTAGTCATAAAAGTTAAATTATTAGTCACTGTAATTGCTAGGTTAAAACTTTTGTAGAAATCCATACATAGTCTATGTAGTTCTGCGTTAACAATGTAACAATCATTGTCATTGTGGGTTTTTAGAGCAGGTAAGCCTACACTGGCTGCCTGATGAACTGCTGTCTCTACAAAGCCCATTGATCTACTTTAAAAGCCAACATGACAAACAGAGCATTGAGAGTAACACCACAGTGAACACTCTGCTCTACATGCCTGTTTCATAATGTCACACGTGTACCACCAGATCACTGACTGTTAATACACACAGAAACGGTTATTATACATTTCATGTATGGTTTGTACATTTTAAATGACAACACAGAAACAAGTCTACGGAAAGTATATACTATAGCTAGTTATATTACAGGTGGTGTACACTGTACAGTCTTACTTGTGACTTTGCTATATCAGGCGGATCAATTACACTTCACTTTCACCTACCATATGTATAGTCCGGAAAAATGAGAGAAAAATATCTCTTGAATGCAGCATCCAGAACAGAACATCCGTGCTGTGCGGCTGAATGTCTTCCGTAACTAAAGTAGAAGGCCTGTGGGTTCAGTGGGTATCGCTCTGTTGAGGACGTGAGTGCCTGCGGTAGTGGCCATACTCCCTCCCCTGTGTGCAGGCCAAGCAGGGGGATAAGTAGTAGTAGTAAAGTAAACATTGGACGACTGTATCGTCCAGAACAAACTGGACACATGACGCTCATAACCCTGTATTCACTGAAATTAACTGACCAGTGCTCAAGAGCATCCAGTCACATGACTGAGACAACGAGATGAGCTTTTTTGTTTTCGTTAGTTTGTTAGTTAGTTTTAACTTTTTTCATCAAAGTGGAAATACATACAAATACATACATAATTTAACCTTTCTCTCTCTGTTTACTATTAAGATAATTATTTATTGGTTATTTTTTATTAATTCATAGGAAAAATTGGCACTTCAATTACCAGCAAAATAGCGTAAGAGTAAGAGTGCTGATTGAACTAATAAACTGTAAACTAACCATGAAGTAACGCGGATACTGGCTAAGAAAATCTGACAACGCTTTACTACGTCAAAATAGTTATGAAGCGTTATATTATGACGGGTTTGTTTATTGGCTTGCTGGTGACTTTAGCTATCTGTGTGTAACTATGAATATTTCTGTCTATTTAAAAAATAGTTTTCAGAGATATTCAGATTAAACTAAAAGTTTTTTCAGACAGATACATTTATTTTTGACATTTTCCTGTACAGTCCGTCTGACGTAAGGCCGTCGTCAGTTGGTGACGCTGCGTCTCTTTGTTGGCTTAGCAGCGGCGACGTTTTGTTGTTATTTTCGCTGCAGCTGAAAAACAGGCTCGGATAATTTTGGTTTACGTATTGTTCCGCAATCAACATCTCACACACCGTAGAGCTTTAGGTGTGCTTGTCACAAGTTGATAACCACCCTAGGAATGGACTCAGACGAGGGTTATAACTATGAATACGACGACGAAGAGGAGGAATGTAGCGAGGACAGCGCCGAAGAGGAGCCCGAGGACGACACCCTGGAGCTCGGAGAGGTGGAGTTGGTCGATCCCGTGGTGGCCGGTGGGGAGCGAGATGAGTGCGGCGAGACTGGCGGAGGTGGCCACGGTCCTGGGGAGGAAGAGGAGGAGGACTACCGCTTCGAGGTTTTAACTGCCGAACAGATCCTTCAGCATATGGTGGAGTGTATCAGGGAGGTCAACGAGGTCATCCAGGTAGGTATTTTGGTATGTCAGCGTCAGGAAACACCGGGGTCCAGGCTTGGGTGAAGCGTAAACAGGCCACGGACTTAGCTTAGCCGCTAGCCTCGTAGCCTAGGAGTAGTTTAGTTGCTGGCAGTTTCACAACTGTGATAATATCCTTACAAATCTATCAGTCTTTCCTCTACAGTTGAGTTCCATTTTGTGTACGCAGCGTTTGAACGAGGATAGAACCAACGTTAAAATTGTACATTATCAATTTCCTTACGATTTTTAGTCCAGGAAGTAGTCTCATCCCTATTGAGAAGTTGGCAGCAGCCTTTGCTAAGCTAATGCTAGCTTACAAGTTAGCAAGCTTGCTAACTAGCCGTCTGTAACCGTTAACCTAGCATCTTGCTGGAAAAGCATAACGTCTTAGTTCTAGAATTAGATAACTGCCAACTCATACTACACGACAATGCCGGTACATTAGCAGAATGGTTCACACTTAACATCACAAAAATTCAAAAATAATGTGACCGTGAACGTTATTTTTATGTTGGGCGAAAGGATTGGTCATCGCGTTGGTTAGCAAGTTATATGCTAGGGTTACTTAGGATAGCGTTAACAAGCTACCTAACGATGACTTCCAGAAAAGTTTGGATAGGCCACACGAAGACGTTATAGTCTGGCAACAGTTAAAGATTAGATTTCAGGTTAAACTCAGCTGAGCCCTTCGGCTTAGTGTTAAATTGGACCTCCATTTCCTTTCACGCATGTAGTTTCACTTGAATAAAGAATTAGGTGGAAAATGTAGTTGACATAATTGTCAAGTGTTCTTTGAAATTTCTCTTGGGATCATTAAAACTTCTCTCGGCATAAACTGGTCATGGACTGTGATCAAATTTTCACCGAAGTTACAAATATTAATACACACAAGATTTCTAAGCTGATAGGACATACATTTATGTCCTTTCATGTCTTCATTGAACACACTTATTAAGCATACGTTGTAATAGTGAAAAAAGTAACGGCAACACTGTTTTAATAACTGGTCAAACCATCTTTGGCAGCAAGCAAGCACTTCAAGCAAGCCCATAATGTAGCTGTGGTTTAGACCTTTACAATGTCCTGGAGGTATTTTGGATCATTCTTTCTTAGAGAACTGCTTCAGCTCAGCCATGTTCTCAGGATTTTGGGTGTGAAAGACTCTCTTGAGGTAAATTCTTAGTATCACTATTGGGTTGAGGTCTGGGCTCTGACTGTGCCACTGCAAAAAGCAGGTTTCGTGTCTCTGAAGCTATTCTGTAGTTGATGTATTTTGAGGTTTAGAGTCATTGTCCTGTTATATCACCCAACATATACTGAGCTTCAGCTTGCACCCTGATATTGAGTTGGATACCCTGATGAACTTTTCCCATATTCACTATGACAAGCTGTCCAGGTCCACAGTCAGCAATGGTCAGTTTTAAGCCCCAAATCATGACGCTTCTTCCAACTTACTGTTGGTATGATGTTTGCATTTTGGTTCATGGTTATCTTTTCATGCCATATGTTTGATGGGTGTGCTTGTTGATATTGGTGACTTTGGTGATCATTTCATGACCAATTTAACCAGAAAACCAGGATACTGCAAACAGTACCACTCTATCTATCTATCTATCTATCTATCTATCTATCTATCTATCTATCTATCTATCTATCTATCTATCTATCTATCTATCGAATACTAGAGACATTTTCTTGTAAATGCCTCTAGTGACAAGGTATGTCTGCGTTAGGCTATATTAATTAAAACATGCGACGGAGTATATTATCATGCTTTGTCTATTCATAGGTACATTGATACCAACTTCATAGATTTTTTGCAAAATTTTCTCTTCAGGTATATCCTGTTGTAACTGCAGATGTTTCTGTTCAGCATTATGCTTTGTGGCACCTCTGCTGCCTGCTAATGTTTGATATTTTTGGAATAGCACATGCGTCTCTGTTTTAATCTCTCACAAATGTTTGCAAACCTCAAAGCACTACATAGGGCTTTGAATAAGTAGTATGTGATTGACAGCTGTATTTTAGGAAATGGGTTTTGACCCGTTTCTCCTTCAGTTACACAAATTAAACCTTGTGTAGCATAACAGAATCTCTTGTATTGTGTATTGTACACTCGTTTTATTAACCTTTGTAAAGAATTGGACAGTACATTACAGTGTGATTCCACACTTTTAGTTACATCACAATCAAGTGATTGTGCAATGAACAGGTACATGGAGGCAATTGCCCTAATCTTGTAATAGCTGAGATTATTCCCCAGTGCTTTCCTAAAAAAGTGGAACCACTGTCTTCAATTGCTGAAAAATTACCATTATTCAAAATGGGATTGAAAATGCTTTTGCCATGCATTTTGCAATAAATTCTTTTTCGGACTTATCAAAGTCCTTAAGTGCACATTTAGTCACATTTTTTTCTTGATTTCAATGTTGTATGCTACCTGTGACCAGTCATTTGTTTGAGTCTTTCCATTGACTTTGCATGTCACCTCAAAGTAAAGGGTTTTAGGACTCCTCTAGTAGAATGCAGTATTTTTGTGATTTGTGCCTTTTTTTTTCTATATTTTATATGTTGTCCCCATAACCATGGGTAACCTACACTTTGTACTATACCTGAATACCTCCAGTGTAGACACAGTGAGAACTGAGCTGCTATTTTATAATGTGCGGCTTACACTACACTTTCTCCTGTGCTGTGAAACAATATTTGCCCCCTTCCTGATTTATTCTATTTTAGCATTTTCATATTATCACACCTAAATGACTAAAACTAAAACAATTTAATATTACACAAAGATAATCTAAGTAAATACAAAATGCACTTTTTAAATGGTACTGTCATTTATTGTTGTCCAAACCTGCCTGCCTGAAGTAATTTCCCCCCACACACTTTTTCTGGAAGGCTGAGTTCAGTTTCACTTGCCACACCCAGACCAGTCTACCAAAATTACTTCAGGAACACAACGACAACTCATCCAGGACATCATTAAAAGACCCTCAACAACATCTTAAGAACTCCAGGGTTCACTTGTCTCCCTTAGCATCAGTGTTTATGATTTAACAAAGAGAAAGAGACTGGGGAGAAATGGCATCCATAAGACAGTTCTAAGGCCAAAGCCACAGCTTACCCAAAAGCACAAAGGCTCATCTCACATTTGCCCAAAAAAAAATCTTGATTATCATAAACGTCACAGGATCCACTTTGCAAATACATACAAAATTGCAGTTTCCACAAGCAGACCAATGATGCACTCTTTATAATATTCCTACTGGTAAAGTGAAATATTTTTGTGACAAAAATGAAGAATCCTATTTGATTTTAATTAAATTGAATTAAAGTCTTAAAAAGTTTATAGGCACAGGAAAAATCTAAAACATTTATTTAATTTTGAATGAACTGTCACCCTTTGTTGTCATGGTTAATATAAAAACATCTAAGGTTAATGTTTGGTTGGTATTGTATTTTATTGTGTTAAAATGTATTTGAGATGTGTTCATGCGTTCTATTATATAGTACATTGATACACAGTGAATGGTAATGTAAGGGAAACTAACTATTCAAACTACTTTCTGATTTTACTTTACTATAATTCTGGTCTAATGCTGGGCTAAATATAACAAATTCAGGATCCACGTTCCGTAAAATAGATTTTAACTGTAATAGGTTAAAACTAACTATTTTTTGTTTCTCCAGAATCCAGCAACAATAACGCGCATCCTTCTCAGTCATTTCAACTGGGATAAAGAAAAGCTTATGGAAAGGTAACAGTCTGAATTACATTCTTTATTGCTCACATTTATTTTGCCAGTTAATTTGTTTGTTAACTGAGTTTCTGGAAGAGGTCTTGTCTTCATGCTTTTTTAACCTTAATTTATACAGGTATTTTGACGGTAATCTGGACAAGCTTTTCTCTGAGTGTCATGTCATTAACCCCAGTAAGAAGCCTCGGATCCGTCCTCCAATCAACACTAGATCATCGGCACAGGACATGCCATGTCAGATCTGTTATCTGAACTTCCCCAACTCTGTGAGTTCCATAAATATGTCAGCATCATGTTACACTGTCTGAATGCTGAGTTGTTGTGATTGTAAATAGGGATTTTGTCACTGTGTTAGGCACAAAATCTGTGCCCTAGCTTTAACGGCACAGTTGAAATTGAAGGCACACTTTAATTTGTATAATGCAAAGGAACCCCTAACCCCTAAAAGAACCTATAGTCACATAGAGCGACACTTTAAACCTGTGTGGTCAATAATAGGGGTTGGTGATAAAATTATCTAGATCAGGGGTGGCAAACCCTGATCCTCAAGAGCCACTGTCTTGCTTTTGTATTTATTCCTGACATATCCACTGCTGATTACCTGGATCAGGTGTGTTCAGCCAATCAGAAGCTGTTAAATGCAGGGATGATTGGAATGCAAGCACGACTGTGGCTCTGAAGAACCAGGATTAGCCACTTCTGATCTGGGTAAGTATTGTAAATAAAAATTCCCCTGATAACTGATGAGTAATTTTCGAACAATAAATCATCCGAGTTAACTCTGATGCAGAACTATCCAAGTAGACGTCAGTAACGTAGCTGAGGTTTCTGGGCAAAAAAAGAAAAGCACACTGTTGGAGACATGAATACAAGCTAACATGAACAGAGTCAGATGTCCTCACAAGAAGAACAGATTATGGCAGTGAGAAGCCATGGGACGTTTGGGCAAACTACTAAAATATGCTAAATTCTTATACTATTTATGATTAGCAAATGGCAGCATACAGCACATCGATTTAGTAGCTTCTCATTTTTAGCCAGTGCTGACCTCTGCATTTACTGATTAAAATGACAAAACAGTTGGGCAGCATGTTGTTTCAGCTGTCACTAATGAACATTTATTCTTTGAAAGGTTTGTTGGTTAAGTTAAACGGTCTCTGTAGCCAGTGTAGCCAGCCACACATTGTTGTGGTTGTTGTATCCTAGGACTAGTAGGACTTAATATATTTGAACCACAAACTTTAGTATTTGAATTAGGTAGCTCCTGAAAATGAAGGTGTGTAAGATCAAGTAGGAAACAGCTGTTATTTTAGTGTGATACATATTTAATCAACATGTTCTATTGGCAAATAATGTATTGGATCTGGCTCTTTATATATTAATTAAGGATTTAAATCAGTACGAAACAAATTCACTGGGACATCCTACTCAGTAGAAGTGCATTGAATGAGCTTCCTTCCTTCTTAAGAATATTAAATGCATATATTGATAATTATATATCTAGTATATGGGAAAATATATTGTGATAATATTTTTGGTCATATAGCCATCCCTAGGAAATAACTACTATTTTTTGCTACCAACTGCTGACTGTGGCAGTTCAGATTAACGCCAAAAGGTCAGGGCATGTCAGACGAAGATTATTAAAGAAGATTACTAATACAAATATATAAGGGGAAAACCTCTCCAGAAGCAGTTCATAACTAATGGAAACACATTGCTATGTCTCTCTCAATTAAGAAAATCAGAAGTCAAATAGTAAACACTGCAACAACCTTTAGTAGCAGTACTGTACCATATCAGTAAGAAGTGGTACACTAGCCGCTACATATTTCGCTTGAAGTAGGGTGCCCATTACCTATGGTTATACCCTTACCTTTTTTTCCATTTAACTTTTATTTCATTCCAGACAACAAAGGTCCACATCAAACAACAACAATCGATCAGTGTTTGAGCCATTTTACTGGGGAGCACCGTTTCATCAAAGAGGTCATACTACGCATAATTTTGGGTTCATATTTTTATTATGGGGCTCAAAATAGTTTGGGACGACTTACAATTCCAAAACCATCCTCTTTTTTTTTTTCTTAAAATTGGCCTTGTGCAGTACCCTTTGCAGTACCCCCTGAAAAGGCTCTCCCACTCCCTACCCCCAACAGTGGTCTGATACACAACCAAAAAATACAGAATGAGCACCAGAGGCTACATTAATAAACTGTAGTTCTTAAGGTCGGGTGGATTTTTTTATATTTGCGTTAGGTAGCTTTTCAGTTTCCAATTTTTTAATATTCATTTTCCTTTTGTTATTTATTTATTACTAAATGTAAGATATTAGTAAAAACTTAATTTAAAGTGGGAAAATAGAAAGACTGAATATCAGCTTAGGTGCCTGACATCCCTGTCACTCACCACAGTGAACAAAACACCTCTAGTTCACAGTGGCAGTGTGTGTATTTGGAATAATGAGCACAGTGTTTATGAATGAACACAGTATACCACAACACTTGTTTTTTACTAACCTGAGCTTGTCGGTCTTCCTTTGTACTTTATGGTCCGGAGACAGTTGCGCATATAACCATCATGAGCATTTTTGGTAGGGTCCAGGAAATGTTTCTGGGACCTTTTGAAAGATAAGAGCAGACAGAGACTATTTTTATTTATGTATGTATTTATTTATGGATTAGGGTTAGGTTATTTATGGGTTGAATTTTTTTTATTTACATTTGTTTTATGGACGCACATAATCGCCACTCATAGTGAAGTAACAACCAATCAATACAAAAAAATAACATTACACCTTTAATAGTATCTACAGACTGATTCCCTGATGCCAAAACATATTTTAGCATTATAGTAGACCAGGTTGATCCATTCATGGGCACCATATAATAGAGAGCACACTTCCATTAGACAATGCAGTGCTCCATGTATTGCAAGAACAACTTGGAAACAATATAAAGCAATTTCTTGACAAAATAAACTAGGTAAAAATAAACTATAAATGTATGGAAATTAAAGGTACACTTTTGGGTTTCTGCAATATAGTGTATTGTCTCAATAGCATAAATGGATGGAAGAGTAGAAGGTCTAGTTTTGCAGCTTTGATACTGTCAGAAAGATATATATATATATAAATATGAAAATTTGTAGATTGGGGGTTTATTTTAAGCTTGTTTGTTAAAACAAAAGTGTTTTGTCAAATCTGGATGGCCTCATTCTGAAGTCCTTGACTAGTCTAGTTAGCAAAAGCTTAAATACTTATACTCATGTGATGACTTGTCTTATAGTATTTTACAGGCCTGGAGTGTGGACACAAGTTCTGCATGCAGTGCTGGGGAGATTACCTGACCACTAAAATCATAGAAGAAGGAATGGGACAGGTACAGTGTTTATAGGAAGTCACTGATTGTCAGTATTTCAGTAGTTGCTGGACTAATGACTTACCTTCTCTGTTGTCTTCTCAGACCATTTCATGTCCTGCTCATAGTTGTGATATTTTGGTTGATGACAACACAGTGATGTGAGTATTGATTTGTGCTTATATTTGTGTTATGCATTCTCTTTACTGCTCGGGAATAAGCAGTGTAAATAGATGTAACAGACCCATTCTGGTAATATAACATGAATCCTCTCGTTCCCTTCTTTTTTGTAAAATGAACAAAGAAAGTCATAGTTCACTAATAACATTTTTGTGAAAGATTGTTACCACTATTTAGATTGAAACTATTTTAGTTTTGCATAAACTAAGCAGTTTGGTCATATGTTTTAATTGTGAACACAGTCAAGTGATAAAAAACAATGAGATCAAATGCAAATGAGAGAGAGGGAAAGCAAAAGCAGATAATATACTTGCTGTAGAATTAAAGATGCTGCATTTTATAATGGTTTTAGTCAATTTTACAGAAATAGAAAAACTGTTAATTTGATACTTTTTTTTTGTCATTAGACCACGATTGTATCACTTTATAATGCTGATTTTCAGCCTGTAGTGCAAAACGTTTTCCTTCATATTCAAAGTACTGACACTAATCTCTTGTACCAGCTGAAAGTAATTGTCTTAACTTACATTCTGATTTCACCAGCTAGCAAGCAAGCATTGTTTTTACTGATGACTTTAGGTTCACACACAGAAGCACAGATGCATACAGTCCTTTCCTCATATCTGTATTTTATTTCATGAAATTTCCATAGAGCCTGACTATACATATATATTAAAGTAGATGGAAATTTCAATATTTGATGATCTAAAAAAAAGTCTAAAATAACATGCTAACAAAAACATATAGTGATCTGTTACATTTAATTTTGGAAGAATTAATCTGACAGCAGGTACTGCTGTATTATCAAAAACATATTGGCAAATATACAGTTAATTAGTGCACTGTATGTCTAAAATAGGTGCACAGGTTTAGTTTAAATATTTTTCCTGTTTTTTTGTTTACTAATAATCACTAATATTACTAGTTCTAATGAAATGGGTGGTCAGACAGTAACTAGGGCAAGTTACTGTTAATTCTGAGAACACATTGGTACACCACGGCATTCACTAGCTTTATGACTAACTAATTAGTATCTAATAAGATACATTTAGGTTATTAAAATTAGGAGGAGAAGTGAGGATTTACAGTTTTTTACTTTTATCAAAGCATTACACATACAGACACAGAACTAATAATAATAAACACAGAACCTTACCATGAAAGACAGATTCACACAAGCCAACTTTGTTCTGGCTTGCAGCGGTCAGCTGAGCTATTGTGCTTTCAAAGACCTGAACAGGGATTAGTGTGTTCCCAAGAGTAGAACCAAAGATAGTAACCTGCACCCTGCCTCTTTGAGTTTTGTAATTATGAAATGTGCCAAATAGTGAAGTTAGCAGACAAATTAATACTCTGGCTACAATGTCAGTTTACAAAAGGAATCTATTTTATGTAATGAAGGTTAATAAATAATTTGACTTTCTTTTTTAGGCGCCTCATAACAGATTCAAAAGTGAAGTTGAAGTACCAGCATTTAATTACAAATAGTTTTGTAGAGGTAAGGTATTTTTTTTCTTCTTGACTGCGAATTGAAATTTAATATAAAGCAAGCTTTATGATGTTGAATTATTAGGTTATCTTGTGTGGACTACTTGAAAAAGCAGGGATCTCCTTAACTTTGAGTTGATTTTCTATCATTACTTTTGTTTCTCCTCAGTGCAATCGACTGTTAAAGTGGTGCCCTGCACCAGACTGCCATCATGTTATCAAAGTCCAGTACCCAGATGCCAAGCCAGTGAGGTGCAAGTGTGGCCGGCAGTTCTGGTAAGAATGCTTGTGTTAGACTATTTTGAACCAATGAAAGTAGGACTTGAATCTTCTCTTTTAAGTTTAATAATATTAAACATTTGAATTTGAGATGTTATGTCTACTGTCATTGTAGCTTCAACTGTGGAGAGAACTGGCATGATCCTGTGAAGTGTAAGGTAAGTTGGTGGCAAATATTTTGCCTTACAGAACTATTTAGCTATACTAAGCATGATAATGTCTTATTCTTATCTTAATGTGTTTTTCAGTGGTTGAGAAAATGGATTAAGAAATGTGATGATGACAGTGAAACATCAAATTGGATTGCAGCAAATACAAAGGTATTAAATCAGCATTATTGCTCATTTAACTGCTTTATGATGGTATAATGTTAAATCGATGGCTGCAGAGAAATTTTTGTTATGCAATTGCTGAACATACTGAAGAGTAAGATTTTAATGTGAAAATAAAGGAAAAAAATCTTATAATAACTTTAAAGTAATTATAATAATCATTTGACACAGTCAAAAGAATAGCTTTGTTTGACTAACACCCCTGTTCTAAGTCAGCAGGCTTTCATTACTGTTTTAGAAGTGCCAGAATAAAACACACAAAAACAACACAAAAGCCAGATCATATAAGGACTTTTTACTGGTGTTAATATATTTTTTTAATCTTTCGACAGGAGTGTCCAAAATGCCACGTCACCATTGAAAAAGATGGTGGCTGCAATCACATGGTTTGTCGGAACCAGAACTGCAAAGCTGAGTTCTGCTGGGTCTGCCTTGGTCCATGGGAACCCCACGGCTCAGCCTGGTAAGAACTTAAGTCTTAGAGAGAAAATTGCTTGTGCTGTGACAGAGTATACTTTAATTTAATTTATTGGTTGTAATGTTTCAGGTACAACTGCAATCGCTACAATGAAGATGATGCCAAGGCAGCCAGAGATGCTCAAGAGGTGATAAATTATATTCATACTGATACGTTCTTAAACATTTGCATATGTTGCAATTATGTATAATGCCGTGTTCCCCACACAGTCCTATACTTTTGCCACCCATTTTTATGTCCATGAGAACTACACCATCCATGATTGGTTAACTAGAGGTAATTTCCCCTACACTGTGCTGTAAATGTAGGTCACTTGTTTGCTGTCAAACAGCAGAAGAGATCAGCTGTTGCTAACATTAATTCCATGATGACAGAGCAAATGTGCTATTGTTGGTGGAGCAACACTGCTATATGTAGCCAAAGATTGTCTATAAAACATAAGAAGTATCACTCTGTTACACCTCCGAACAATGTGGGATGACTGGATGTCTGCATATACAACTTAAAGCCAGTTCCATGTTTTCCATTTTATGTGTGCAGCGCTCCAGGGCAGCCTTGCAGAGGTACCTGTTCTACTGCAACCGCTACATGAACCACATGCAGAGCCTGCGCTTTGAGCACAAGCTCTATGCTCAGGTCAAGCAGAAGATGGAGGAGATGCAGCAGCACAACATGTCCTGGATTGAGGTGCAGTTTCTGAAGAAGGCTGTGGATGTGCTGTGCCAGTGCCGCTCCACACTCATGTTCACTTACGTCTTTGCCTTCTACCTCAAGAAGAACAACCAGTCCATTATTTTTGAGGTATGATAAAAGAGGAGCTGTTGGATCAAATAACAAATCAAATGTGACCGGATGGTAGAAGACATAAATAATTATAGCTATATTGTCGTACAAAGGCAGAGTGCAGTAACTTCACATTTGGTCAAAATTCAGTTAAGACCTTGAATTGGAAATGTCAGATTTGCAGTAACTACAAAATCCAGGCAAAAACAAAGGCAAACCACAGTAAGTGGAGCTTATGCACTCTGTCTTTGATTTTCTGGCTTTGACTCTGCAGATACTGCATTCTGCCTTGGTAGTCTCATCCAGATCACTGCAAGCTAACACTGCCTCACACAGTTGGTTACCAACACTAAACATGGCACAATCTCATGGCAAAATGACGTTTATACTTAAACGGCAACAAAATAGGATTAACACATTTTAATGTAGATACTGCTCCTCTATTTTGCAGTTCCTATATACATATTTAAGGTCATCCCAAGGTAGAGTGCAGTATCTATTTTGGTTCAAAGGTCACATCAATGGTCATGGTTCTTATCCATGCACGTTTCTACTTAAGACGACATTATATAAATGCATTACCACAAATCTACCTACAACATATTTGGTTGCCAGTCAAAAAAAAATTAAGTGCATTTGTTAGGTTTACTGTTTTTGCACTTTGGCTTTGTATGTTTTGTGTTTCCAGTATTGTTATTAATACCATTTGCAAAAGTTGAGTGTTAAATAAAGAATAAATCATCAGAATGGAATTATTTAGTAAAATTCCTGAACCATTGTGAAACTGCATTCTATTAAACAAAAACACATGGTCACAAAGGTACAAGAAAAGGACTAGAAATAAAAAACATTGTTTATTAAATACATGTTCTTAATCGTTCTTGTCACATATAGCTATGCACCACCATTAGTTTTTTGTCTCTGACAAACATGTTATTTTCCTTAACTTGTTCTCTCTCTCTCTCTCTCACACACACACACACACACACACACAATCTAGTCTTTGTCTATACAGGTTTCAGATTTTTTTTGATTGTCTTTTTGGTCTTGTCTTGTGTACTTCAGGGACGTAGACTTGTTCAGGATGCTACAAATTTTAAGGGACATTATCTTGGAAAACTGACAGTTGTCTTTTAATCTATGTTGGGGTAAAGGCTAATAATACTAATGTTTTTGGTTTATCAGAACAACCAGGCAGACCTGGAAAATGCCACTGAGGTTCTGTCTGGTTACCTAGAGAGGGATATCTCCCAGGATTCCTTGCAGGATATCAAGCAGAAAGTACAAGATAAGTACAGGTTAGTGGCAGAAAAATTCTTATCACTGTCTCCCATGGCTATGTTTGTGTTCTTGGACTCTCACTAATTTGTCCTGTGTCCATAGATATTGTGAGAGCAGGCGAAGAGTGCTGCTACAGCACGTGCATGAAGGCTATGAGAAGGACCTGTGGGAGTACATTGAGGATTGAGGACACGTCCCAATGCAACGGACTCTTGAGTATCTTGACAAACTAGAGCGCTGATGCAATTTAACAGGGCAGCACGGGCCTTCTGCCGCATCTCCTTTGGCAAACCAACCACTTTTGCATCATTTTTCCTGGATTTGTTTAACAAAAATCTTCAAAGTAAATTATATTTAAATAAAAGGTAG
The DNA here is from genome assembly GCA_034779795.1 of Ctenopoma multispine. Classification (NCBI taxonomy): domain Eukaryota; kingdom Metazoa; phylum Chordata; class Actinopteri; order Anabantiformes; family Anabantidae; genus Ctenopoma; species Ctenopoma multispine. The sequence continues at coordinate 13,909,889 of JAUYWH010000024.1, forward strand.
AGTAATAAAAAGAAAGTGTACTACAGTATTGTTAGCAACAGAGTGGAGTCTTGAGAAAGCAGAAAGTCCATCTTAAACAAATACATCCTTTTGGCTTGTATTGTAACATCTCCCCTGAATCTTATTTTCCTCTGTTTTTTGCTTGTGAATCGTTTGTTTTTTATTTTGACTTTTGTTTTCCCATTAGTGTGAAAATGTTTTCAACACAGCTTTAATTGTCCTGGCCATGTCTGCAATGTATGGTGAGATCCTTGTCTGGGTGGCTGAATGTTGAAAGGCTGATTGCAAAGGGGCAAAGACATTTCAGGGGGGAAAAGAAGAAAAAAAACACATCAAAAGAACAAAATAGCAAGTCTGTATTTTTCAATTTGTAAATAGTCCATATGCATGGAAGTTTAAAGAGCAAGAGTGGCACGTGTTTGCATAATTTTGAAATATTTATTCTTTACCAATATTGGGAAAGGTGTACTTTTGCCATGTAGGTTGAGTCTGTTTACTCCCTCCACAGTGTGGGGGAGTGTGGAGGTCTTTGGCAATAAGGCATTCGCCCTATCATCCGCAGTCTCTTCTGAGCAGTGCACAAGTTACACCTTATCAGTAATTCTAAGTGGGGGCTGACAGAATTTCTCTTAGTTGCCAAGTGACCAGATAAAGGCCTCAGTGAAAGTGCACACAACGAGCTAGAAAACTAAGGAGAAGTTTTACAGTTCAAAGGTAAGAGGTTGAATGCACCGGCCGTGTCTCTTTATTCTAACCTTTTGCTGTACCTTCCTAGTTGTTTTTAGCAGTGTTTAACATATAAGAACATGACTAATTATTTGCAAGAGCCAAACTGAGTGACATTCACTCTTTTTTTTTTTTTTTTTTTTTTTTCCCCTCTTTCTTCTGATGTGGCTTGAGGTAGCCCCCTCAAAGCTCAGCTTGCACCTTGGGGATTGAATGAGGGTAATAGAATGTACTGACAGCACAACTTTGTAGTGCTGCAAACTGGGCTGGATCACTGTCATGCAGGGTCAGGCATTTGCATCACTCTTGCAGGGAATACTTGAATGGAATGGGGCCGATAGTGGCGCCCCTTTGAAGAGATGTCTTGCCTTGCCGTAAGACTGAACATTGCTTTAAACCAAGCTAAACAGATGGGCGCGTGTGATCCTTTGGCAGATGAGGAATATAGGGCAAAATTCTAAAGGTTGTAGGACTGTTTTATAACGCTGGTATGCTTTTGCATTAAAGACTGTATTTTTCGCACATGGCTTGAGGTTGAGGATTTGACATTGAAATGTCAGTGCCCCTCCAGGTTTTTCGTTGTTCTGTATGGTGGTTGCTCTGGTTGTCAAGCTCTCTGCTTGTAAATGCTGGTTCATGTCTCTGCAATATGGCAGTCAAGACTGACTGGAGGGGACATGAATATACAGGCACTGATGCAAGTCAGAGGATGACACCAAAGTGTCAGCCATTATTAAAACACATCCTTTGCCCCAGTTTCAGATCTTTAGGGAATTCTCTCCCAAATGCTTCTTATGTGTTCAAACTTATTATTTTATCCTAGCAAATTATAAACTGTATTGTTTATTTGAATAAATGTCATGAGAAATCTCATTTTTGGGAGTACTGTGTGAGTCATTAGAGTAGGTTTGGTCTCAATCATATTAATTACCCAAACATCAATGATGCATTTCTGCGCTGTGTATTTTCCTGTACTACAGACCTTGGCGGAGCTGTGTCTTCCAGAATGGTGTGGAATAAATTTAGTAACCTTTCATTGAATCATTTTCATGTTAGGCAAAAATGTTAGCTTTTTGCACTACGTTGCAGATGTATGATAAAGATGAGGTGGTTGTTTGTATGATGTCACTTTTGAATTCATTTTGTCTCAAGTCACAAACCAATGATGATACAAGTTGAATGGATAAAAATGAAAGATGGGCTATTTTCACGAAAACTGTCTTGCACACCAGCTATAGCTGTAAAGATTAGGCTGATGTGCTCTCCAGGGCTCACTCTGTTTTCATTGTCTGCTAGTAGTTCATTAACATTTCATAACGTTTGAAGTAACAAAAGCAGCTACTTGCATTAAATCGAGACATCCAAAAACTTTTAATACTTTTCTACATATCTTTTCTTTATGCTATCAAAGGTGTTTTATTTCCTATTAGTGTAAAAATGTGGGAAAATTTAGTTGTCTGTTTTGGAGAAAATATTAAAGTACAAAATGTTGCAAACATCATTCTGGCATGGGTGGTTGTTTGATAATGGACACAATGGGTTTGTGGCAGCATATTTTCACTAAGAAAAAGCTTTTGCCACAGTTAGTACTGCTATGACTTTTTAAACAAAAAAACCTGTGTCCTTAAGAATCCCACTGTGGACTGTGACTTATATAAGCTAAACCCATGGTTTCTAACAAAACATCACTTGATAGTTTAAATTTGTAACTAAACATTCTGCCACAGGATGGGGACAAATACACTGTTAAACAAAAATTTTATATTTTATAATGCAAAAAAAACATTGTGGTTTGTGAGTTTGTGGTTTGAGATGTGGGGTGGTTAGAATGGCTTTGACTAGTAGACTTAATCACTTTTTATATGTTAATCAAGTTCATATATTTGATACTAAACTGTAAAATTCAGGTATGTTTTTTAAACTACATTGAATAGTCTTAAGTAAAGAAATATTACAATTTTGTTGCAAAATAAAACATTAAATCATTTATTCACATTACATTTGTTTATTTAGGAATTCAGTCTGCAGAAGTGTAAGAAAATTATACAAAATTAAAAATGATTTTTAATTAAAAAGTCTTATGGTTTACAGTAATTGAAAATACTACAATATAGGAATACCTCAGTTTGTGTCATTACAGCCCTCTTGCAAAGCTTAGTACAAAACTGTTAATGTCTTTCCATCTTCAGTTACACATAAGGAAAGAACAAACCGTCATTAAAAAAAAGAAATCACCCTTTGCTATAATGACATACAAGACCGGTACGCCCTCTATTTCTGCAGACATAAGACATAAGTATATGTGGCTGGTGCTGAAATGCTCTTCATGACATTTGTAGATTTCGTAGCTCTTACTAACGGTTTAAAACTTTTTTTTTAAACTAAACAACCTGAATAATTTTTACATGAAAACGGTGACCTAAAAACAATAAATACATAAACTTTATATCCGATTACAATTGGTTATTAAAAAAATATATAACAGGCATTTGGAGGTTTTGTTGTTTGTCACTACATAGTCCATCCATAAAGAAGACTGCACCCTGTGAATATGAAGTGACAATGTTAAGCTGACCTTATTACAAAAAATTATATAAAATAAAAAAAGTAAATCTAGTCCAACTGTATTCTTGAAGAGGCCAGATAGATACCCAGGGATCATCTGGTATATGCAAGTAACTTCTATCTACTGTTTGCAAAAAAACTGCAGAGGAGCCAGTTCATAGCAGTCGCTGCATTCTGACCTGACCAAAAATAAAAATTGCTAGTCTTCGATTTTGAGCCAGCCTTTTTTGTAATCTATCAACAACTCTAGATAGTACTTCCACTCTGGCTCACTGTCATACCTCACCTCAAATATAGTCTTTAGAGGGTTGCTGTGAGCCTCATGGATACGTAGCACCTCTCCCCTGTACCACACTTCTGATTTGTCATCTTCCTCATACAGATGGTGAATCCTCTTTCCCACCAGGTCTGGGTAGTAGAATCTCATGGCCCTCCGAGCCCTCTGGACAGCTGAACGTAGGACCCATCGTCTCCTGTGTTCAGCACTGTGGCAAGCAGATAAGTAGGGACAGTATTTGATTTTTAAGAGTGATCTGTGTTTTCTTTTGGAGGAGCTACGGAGGGGTCTTAAGGCGTGAGAAAAGCTTCCTGTCCTCTGCCACTTGTGGTTTACTTTCGGTGTTGTTTGGCAAAGCTCCCTCTCACTGGTCACCTCTCTCTCCCCATCAGTCCGTGTAGGGGAAGCATCAGGAAATGACTCTGTGTTGGACACTGCTTGGTAGCAGGCCTTTTTTCTTTTAAGACCTTCACTAAACATCCTTCTTAGTTTGAGAATTACACCTGAACAATTCTTGGATTTAACCAGAGATTTGGCTGGTCCTGAGGACTGACTGACTGGCTGTAGACTGGAGGATTCCTCCATTTCTGTATCACTTGGAGAAAATTCGTCTATGGTTAAAGGACACGTCCATGAATTCTCAGAAGTTGCACTTTGTAGAAAGAGTGAAGAATCATCCTCTGCAACCATGTGACCACTTCCTCTATTCTCAGTCTCCTGAGACTGATGGTCACTCCAGATTTTTTTCCTGAATGTGTTCAGCACGCCTACACTTAAAGTGTCTTCCTCATCTGACAAACTATTGTCAAGAAACATATACCTTGAGCTACTCTTTACCCTGCTTTTTGTTCTGTTCTTGTTCAAATGTGATTTTGTTGTTTCCAGGTTCTTTGGGTATTTCTGTGGATGCGACTCTGGTGACACTGGTGAGACAGCGATGGTGATCTCCTCACTGCAGTTTTCGCTGTTAGCAGGATCATCCATATCTATTCCTGCAACACAAGGAACACAACAACAAAGAGAAGTCAAACTAAATACAAAAATATGCTATAAATAATACAAAATTAGGTCACTGACAAAATGGGAAGGTAGAGGTTAAAGAGTTTACAGCATTTATTTAGTGATAAGGGATAGATCTGAACAATAAGCCAGAGAAGGATTTTCAGGATTTCTGATGGGGAAATAAAAAAATTTTTCAAGCAAATGATTCCTAAAAAGTCCAAAACCTCAATACAAGTTGACAAATCAATGCTCCCATAGTGCTTATTCAGCACACAAAAACAACAACCTTTGTTTGTTACTATCAGCAGATGTGGTGATTGTACAGTATGATCCTCCACCATGAAACACTCTTTCTGCAGAGACAGAATAGAAGACTGTGGGAATAATCATGAAGGCTGGGAAAAAGTCAGCTGCTATAAGGGATGCTATCAGTCAGGGATAAAACAGCACTGAGGCAAGGATAGCACAAGGGAAATGTTCAGATATCAAAGTCAAGTGCTCCTAAATCATGTGAACTGTTAATGTCAGCAGTGAACAGAAATCCGATTAAGCCCAATTCAGTTAGTAAATGCACGTGTCAAATAAAATATTAGCTGTTCAGAGCCACAAAGTAAAAAAGGAAACTTAAAAAAAACAAACTGTCAGTATTCTATTTTTACTTATTGTCAAAAAAATAAATAAAGAAAAGATGCAATCTAACAATACATTAGAAAATATTTTAAAAAGATGAACACACTGTGGGTTTTGGTACTTTCAACTGATTTATTGTCATACACAGAACCTTAGCAGCAGACAACAGCAGTCATTTAGTCCCACCTCACTCTATGACTGAGCTGCAAAGATGGTGAAAAATAACCACCATCTACTGAAAACATAAACTTCTTTCCAACTCAGTGCCCAAAATGTACTAGTGCACAATAGTGCACCACATGCTGCAGGCTGTGGAGTCCTTCCTCTGGTTATGTGATACACCAGTTCTCCTTACATTGTGTAAGGACCACTAATACTATTCAACAAAATCATGAAGGAGAGTTTCACTTTCTTACAAAAAGCTCAGCTCAGCACTCTTCCTTCTACCCACCCATAACCTAATCTAATGTAATCATGCAACTTTTTATAATTAGTTACTGAAAGTTAGTGAAAAGATTTCTGCTTTCTAATCAGAAAAAGCAAAGAATAGTGAGATTGAGGGACAAAAAAAATATACCTGGACTCTCTTTTGGACATCAGGTGAGGTAGATTCTGTAAAAAATAAATTTTAAATTGAATATTTGTTGTTTATTGAGATCATTTACAAAAGGGCCAATAATTAAAAAAATTTGACTATGACACTGTTTGAGGGAAAAACTATATTTAAAATACGATGCTTTATAATAAAACTTTAAAGAATGAGTAAATAACACCAACTACTCAAAAGGGGATTTTCAAAAATTTCTTCTCTCTGATTTTTTTTGACATGGAACCAAAACTCAAACAAAACATCAACAAATTACATTTTATCCTGTTTTTTTTTTCATGATTTAGGTGATTTTTTATACCTGACTGACTAATTAACTAAACTTTACATTTTACAAAAGTTTTTATATGTGTTACCAATTTAAATTAACACATCATTTTCCTAAGAGGTCTCCTTCTTAAACATTTCTGTTCTTCAGTGTTGGGACAATAAGCAGTTGTGTCCAAGGGTAATTAATAAATCTGTTAATTACCAAAACTATTCAACAAAATCATGTTTATTGTAACTTTAAATTTATCTGGCTTGACAGTACAAACAAATATGCAATAAAAAAAATCATCCCAGTAAAACATCCATTTCAAAAACTGACAAAAATATTTTAAAGAGAAAAATAAGATAACAGAAACCATCATTACATTGGAGCAGTATCCATTTCCTTTGTTTCTTTACTAGAAAAACATTCACTGTACTACAGATATTCAATATGTTCTCATGATCTTAGTAACTGATGAGAAAATGCACTCACCCAGATGTTTGCAGGCACAAGCGTAATAGAAAAGGTTGACCACATCAGCGTAGATGTCAGGCAGGTGTTTGAGAGACATCAGTCTCCTAAGTCGGGAGGAGCAGGCTCGTTTATGAAGCTGGATGAGGATCTTCTCTTCTGAGAGCGTTGTAGGCCGCAGCTCTACTTTGTGCTCCTGCAAGACCTGGTCGATGAAGCTGCCCTGGATCGTTGGAAACAGCAGCTCCTTCAGTACCAGCATGGGAAGGAACACCGCCCCTGTCCGCATGACGTGTGGAAAAGGACAGCGTTCCTGGATTGTGTACTCTCTCAGCCTCTCAAGAACCTGATGGAGTGCTGACTTCATCTCCTCATTGAGCCACACCTCTCTTGCTTTTACCCCCAGCAAACAGGACACTTTCTGGACTTTGTTTGCTGAAAATGTAGGTTCAGTGAGTTTAAGCTGAGACAACCAGGTTCTGAGCTCCTGCTCGGAAGAGCTTGACACAGATTTGGATACTAGCTTGCAAAGGGAGTGGTGCAGCTCAAGGAAGTGTTTGCGGACTGGCATTTGGAGCTCTACCTTTGGTATGAATTCAGTTATTTGCTGTAAAGATGGCTTCTCTGGGTGTGGAATGGGGCTAGAACTCTTTGTATCAGGAAGGATGATTTTGTAAGTGGAAAGTTTCAAACACTGGGGAGGAATGTTTTTGAAATTTATTTTGGACTCAGGAGGTTGAGGTTGGGTAATTGATTTGGGTTGGGTTCGCTCACCATGCATTATGTTTATATCACCCTGAGAAGATGAGTTTATCTGTGCAGTCAACTCCGAAGGTTTACACTCATCTGAAGTCTCATCCACTAATAAAGGTGTCCTTTCAAGTTCGTCAGGTTCACATATCTTTATCACCAACACAGACTCACTGTCAGATGTACTAGTTTCTTCTGGCTCTTTCTTTATTGTTATTTTGCTGCAGTCCTTCTGACTAACAGGAGTCTCTAAATAGTCATTGGTGTCTAATGACTCTACTTTTTCCACTTTAACAGTTTTGGGTTCAAAGATTTCTACAACAGGCTTCTCTGGTCGGGTATCTGGACAGCTTTTTTGGAGAACTGGAGAGTTAGCAGCCTGCTGTTTATCGTGATCTGACCTTTTCTCTTTGATGTATGGTTTGGTTTTGACTTCATGGTGCTCACATAATTGGACTGTTCTCTGAGGTGCTCTGCCTGGAAATAACACTCCAGAGGCCTGCAGGTATGCTTGGTAAGGTGCTAGACTAAAGACATTGTCAATGACTGGCATAGGAGGAGAGTCAGTTTTAGATCCTACTTGAACATTCTCCATTTCCACTTTCTGTCGTTTCTTAATGAGTTCCACATCACATAAATCTCCATTTTCCTCTTTAATTTTGACGGTTGGAGATGTGTGAGAAACACTTCTCTTCTGGCAACCTTTAACAACAGTGGTGCCTAAATTGGACACAGAGCCACTGTTCTTATTTGCTTCTGAAAGCACAGGGGAATAAGTCGTTTTTCTGACTTTTACACCATTAGTTACAATTGGCAGAACAGTATCTGAACAGTGACTGGGTGACCGGGGCTGCCATACTGCTGGGGAAAGAGGAAGGCCTTTTGGCTGTTTTGGGAATGTAACCGGGGCTTCACAATGGTTATAGTCTCTAAGTCCGTCTATGTTCAAGCCAGGTGGTGGAAGGATGGGCCGGTCTACATGTAGGCTGCTCGGTGGGGAATAAAATCTGTTCATTTGTATGCTTGGTGGTGAAATGCCAGATTGGTTTGTATGTCTGGCAGGACTGGTTTGGTCCAGACATAAAAATGGCAAGGAAGTGTGTGTTTTGTTGACATGCAGGGCAGTGTTGGGCTTCTCCTTATGTAGATTGACTGCAGAGACTATGGGGTGATCCACATGTTGGCTGGATGGGGAAGCATTTACACGGTTAGAGTGAAATCTCAGCGATCCATGTTGTGTGTTTAGGGGGTGTCTGATTTCACTTGCATTTAAATGAAATCTAGGGACTGCATAACATGGATAGTCAAAACCCCGCATTAAGGGATGATTTGGCAACATTTCAGTGCTAGGCAAAGGAATTTCACCATGAAGTGACTGAGGCACAATAAAATGCTCCCGGGGATTCGCTATTGTGTGTTTAAGAATAACAGGAACATCATCTTTCTGCTTACTACTCATATCTTTACACTGTGTCCTGTTTTGTACCTCCACGCTTGTCTGGGGGTAGTAAAACACTGGGTGCTGTCTTAGCTGCCCATATTTGGACACAGAAGAACATTCCTGATAAAGTTCTGAGGTCATATTCTCATATATAGCATGGGAGGGGTATATGTTAGGGTAACTTCTTGGAGGAGTCTGTAAACATTGGCTTTGCTCACTTAAAGAACTAAAAAGTGTTTGAGTTGGGGTGCAGGGATAACTGCTGTAATTTGGGTCAATCATAGCAGGAAAAGTCCTCGCTCTATTTGGACTGTATGTCTCCATTGCCATTCTCTTGATTGGTTCTGCACTGTGCTCAAATTGCAATCCTCTCTGTTGCAGCAGAGTGTCTTCTGCCTTCCTCTGAATTGGCAGTCTTCCAGCGTAGTGAGCATCAGTTTGCATCCAATCATGCTCATAAACAGTATTTGGTATCCTTGGAGAGCTATGATCAATGGTGTATCGTTGTCCTATCACACAACCAAGTTCATTACAGCAGGGGTTATGTCCATAAACTGGCTTAGGAATCGCCAAGTAAACAGAGTTTTCAGATGCAGGAGAGGAATTCTCACTTCCAGTTTGTTGTTTTCTAACAGTCACTGATGTAGCAGCTGTAGGACTGCCTACCCCAGGACTTTTTGTGTATAATGTAAAGCCCTGTTTCACTTGGGTGCGACACAGAGAGGAGGAATGAGAGTGGCCTTCCTCTGAAGAATTGCTGTCTTGCCTGTAAATTATGTGGTTTTGTCCCTCCATGCCAGAGAGGTGACTCACAGGAGTTCTGCCATCCAGCAGTGAGGTCTTTGAGTTACTCCAATGAGGAGTGAATCTAGCTCTTTCGTTTCCTCTGGGGTCATAAGCAAAGTAGGCCCCACTGTACTGCAATGTCTGCTTACCCAATAACCCAGACATATTCTGTGGCTTTGACAGTCCTGTGGATGCTATGGTTCCATCCAGTAATGGCATCTTGTTTCTAAACACTGGGTCAATGAGGTTCTGCATTGACTGACTGCTCATCATCCAGCAACTTTATTATGATGGTGCATGGATATGGCTTCAGACCTGAAAATATAAAATAAACAATTAAACACTGGCATTTAATTTGAATATATATTAAATATTGCATAAAATCACCAATTTAATTAGCATGAATAATCTTTCACATTGAATATCTGGTAGAATAATGATTAAAAGTATCTTGCGCAGAAAAAGAAGTAATCATTAGATAAGAACTATTTATCCATTTTCTCAACCTTAGGATCCTGTGGGGTTTTTTTTTATCAAGTGTAGATCACATACACCCTTTTCAGCCAATGCACACTGGTGAAATACAACAACAAGTGGCAAAAAAATTACAATCAGAGGACTCTGTCAGGAGAATTCATAATTAATGCAAGGCGTTTTAGTGAATGGGTGTTTCGAAAAACACACTAGCTCTCATGGTTTCAGCTTCCACTATCACATAATATGATGGTGACATAAGCCACCAAAAGTCTTCAAGGCCATATCTGCAAATATGAAAATTAGAATTTGGCTGCATGACTATAATATATTTAAGTCATATTTGGTGTGTTACAGACTAACTTTGGCTCATTTAAAATGCTAGAATGTGTCATCAGACTTACATCAAAGACATTTGGTGTCGATTTTAATCAAGCCAGAACTTACCACCTGATCACACAGGCACTTCTCTTGTATTTATGTCTTGAGACCCAACACTACAGTGGACGGTTTCTATTCTGCATTTTATCACCATAAGCCCTTAGTCATACCCTAGTTCCTTTTTTATATACTTCTCGAGTGTAGAGGTGCAACTATTATTTTCCCTTTGCCTTAAAACGTGTTGGCCTAATATAAGGAAGTATAGAATACTAACTTATTAATCTATAGTATTCCATCTGTTGCTTGCCTCTTTCTTTTCTTGTTCTGATCCTGGTGTCATATGTCAAATGATGCAGCATGAGTGAAGCCACTGAACTTTTGTGATCAAAAGAGGGATCTGTCACAGCAATGATGGGCCACTAAATGGTCTACTAAAGGACCAGTGCTATAAAGCACTACATAAAAAAACAGTACCTATCAAACATTGTGTGATCATAGTAATCATGGGCTAACAACAATATTTCTACCCAGGCACATGTTTGTGAAAGACTGGCCCATCACAACTAGTTAAGAAACAATCCATCAAGCTCTGTTTCTCAAAATATGGACATGTATTTTATGTCAAAAGTAAAAGCTTGCATTCTTAAAATTTTCATTATAAAGATTTTTTTTGGTCAATTTTAAGGTCAAAGAAGCATGATGGATAATGAATGTACACTTATTGTCAATATCAATTAATACGTCTGTTAAAAATGCATGTCACAGTTGCCAAAAGCTGCTGCAATGTCTCTAAATTCTTTCCTGTCTGACTAAAAAGTAAGCAAAACATAATATCTTCAACTGAAAAGCTGGAACCAGTGAATATGCAGCATTGCAGTGATAAATTCTGCAATGCAACTACTAATTCTGGCTTTTTCGAACAATCACTTGAGGCAGCATATGTGCACAACATAGTATGACACTGTCAGCTTATAGGAAAAATAAAAGATGAACTCATCACATGATGAATTCATAACAACATAAGCAGCTGCATGTACTGTCAAGGTCAAAACATGTGGCATATTTTTATTATTAACTTATATTATTGATGTTCTCCCACTGATGAATAGTCCTGTCTACTTTACTCCCTAAAACTAACAGATCATAGTGCATGTTTCTTGACAGGCAGTCAAATTTAAGCAGAACATCTGCCATCATATGTTGAAGCAGCTGTATCAGATCCAGTGAACACATGCATTCAACAAACGGTATATAAATAAAATGCTTATAATAATATCTGTGACATATCTGCAAACTATGGCAGGTTTTGTGAAATAAACACTACATTCTCACTACAACACCACCAGGTTTCATTAATAAGGTATAATCCAGGCTCATGGCAGCATACAGCCCCACAGTGCTAAGAGATGTTATCAGGTCATCCTGTTGACACCTTTCAGAAAACTACAGCACGATGGCCTATCTGCATATAGCAAGATGAAAAAGGATTTGTGTGTATGGAGGAAACGGTGCAGAGGTGTTTTTAACGAACTGAAAGGAGCATTCTGTAGTGTGTATTGTGTGCATGTCTTTCTATGATTGTGTGGACACTGATTGACACCATGGTTGTGGAGACATTTTAGGTTAAGTTAAGTTAGTTTTCCTATTTTATTTTTTACAGTGTTAAGTTAAGTTAGTCTTGATATTTAATAGCAATTGTCTGTTTTGTTTATGATTTAGTAGTAATTTGTAATTCTCTTTAGACTTTGATTTGACTGTGACAGGTCCTTGCACGTCAAAGGTGTGTTTGAGGATTAAAAGACTCTGGGGATCAATAAATATAAGGTAGATAATAACATGCGTGCCATGTATTACTTACACTGTGCAGACCATAACCTCTTTGCACATTCACCTTTTAGATACCAGCACCACAGAATGTTATGGTGAGTACTTATTAGGGATGTGAGAGTAGTGGTTATGGTTGAAGCTAGGATAAGTCTCCAGGAAGTGAAACCAAGTCAATGTAACACCCCACAAAGTGACAAAGACAAATGTGTGTGTGTTTGCATGTCTTTATTTCTTTTTACTCAAATACTATTCTTGTGAGGACATTTTAGTCCCTCCTCACAACTTCAAACTGCATTTTCAGGGTTAAGACTAAGTTTTACAGTTAGGCTAGAATAAGGTTTAGGTTAGGGACAGGACAAAGTTTAGGGTTAGGTATTTATTTGTGATGGTAAGGGTTAGGAGCTAGGCAATGTATTATGTCAACAAGTGACCCAGCAAGTTTAGTGAGACAAACGTGTGTGTGTGTGTGTGTGTGTCCGCACTCCTAGATCTGTAGGGCAAGGGTGATGGAGAGTGCGACTTCCGAAAGCAAACCGTCCACACTGACAGGCTGATCCTCAAACCACGTGGGAAAAGAAAAAAAATCCTTAACCTCAGCATGTGAAGTAATCAATCATTTATCTGATAACTAGTTAGTCTGTCAGGTTAAGAAGAAGAAAACATTTTAATCCCAAACGGGAAATTGATTTGCCTTGTTACAGTGGGAAAGAACGAAAACCAAAAAATAATCACACAAGCACAAAATAAATAGCAAAGGACGTCTAAAGATTGTTAACATGGGTCTATAATAGTCAGGGGTGGAATGCAGTACAATAAAACGTGATGACAAAAATGACAAACAAATACCTAATAATAATAACAATAACAAATTAATTAATAAACAAAAATAGTCAGAAATTCCTAAACTAGTTTCAGTTCCAAGAAAAGCTGCACGTTCTCAGCAAGTTCCCATGACATGAAAAAATAACACCAGTTTCCGCTAGTTGGTCTAAAAGTAACAACAGAAAAGACTCGCGTCCTAGTGTAAAAGCGGAACTTCATTCTGCGAAAAAAGCTTCTTCTCGGTTTCTTTTGACAGCCAGCTCAGCCAGTTGTTGTCCGAGGGTCGCAAAATTTATTTGTCAGGGGGTGACATTAAAGCACATGAACCTGCTGTCCTGCCTCCTTGAACAGCCAGTTTAAATTACTCGGACGCAAATAATATGAAAATAATAAACGCGTATAAAATTGGCTGCCAAACACGGTGAGAGCAATTTCCATACAGGCTGCGAAAGCGTCGTAAACCACGGTAAAGGTGAAACCACACTGTGGGTAAAAACAACACCGTTTCAGATACTTACAATGGGAGCTTTGCTTTGGTTAGCCAATATGAAATAGTTTCACATTCTTTCCTGGAGAATAGAGTCGTGTGCCCTCCACGATTTGCTGTCCCCCGTCTTCCTTATTCCGCTGTATCTGTATCGGCAATTTAGACATTTGTTGACTTAACAGTAAATACGTGTCTTACCTCGTTGCTGTGATGACAATAAATGATTTCCACAAAGACTCCATGAAACATAACTCCAGAGTAAGGAGGGGAGGAATCTCTTCTCTGATGCGCCAAAATCCCACGAAAAGAGGGGCCTTGCCAAAAGGTCTGAGCTGCTCGCCCGATGTCCACGCGGCTTTTAGAGAAGTTAACAAACTGAAGAAAAGACAAAAGGGAGGAGGATGGTCTTTGATCAATAGGCGGAGTCACACCCACTGTCTACCCACGGCTTGTGTTTTTTTTTTTTTTTTGCATGTGATGTTTTCCCGCTGGTGACTGTTACTTTTATTGGTTGTGTCCCAATGTCCTACTGCCAGCTGGCTGCTGATGCCACCTCAAATGAACTTAGAGACATGTTTTGTTTTGTTTTGTTTTTTTCATTGGTCGACAGATAACGAAAGTGTGACTCACTCCTCACCTATTTCTCCAGAATTGTAGGTCCCCATCCTTCACGATTTTCCAGAGCCTCGTCGAAAAATACCCGTCTGATACCACTACCGTTTCACTTAACTGAAGTTAACCTAAGACACGAGGTTTTAAAAAGTCTTTTGCACTGATTAAGTTCCATCCTTAATTTTTTTCTTGTTCAGAAGTAGTTTAAGAACCCTGTCCCACTGCACTTTCCCTTAAAACTTACATTATACTGTATAATACAGACTCATAGATGGTTCTGCTTTGATAGAAGAAGAAAGTCAAGCATTTAGACCCCATATATGTACAACATAAATTAATTATTTTTATTCTAGTGACAGCAAGTGTTTCCCCTAAATAACACCATGTTCAGCCTTAAGGCAGGATAAGTTGATAAGCTGTAGGATGAGAAACCGTAAACCAAAATAATCAAAGATTAGTGATACTTTAAAGTTACATTTAAAAAAATCCCGTTACCTTAGTCTGAATGAATTTTACCTCTTGTCATTATTCATGTCTCACAGCTTTTCTGATTTCCTGTTGTACTTGCATCATACCAGTCCTCAACCTGTGTGTTGGAGGCTAATTTGTGCGCCCCAAGGGGTCTGCCACAGTTTAGTCTAGACAAGTTAGTAGCTTCCATCAGTCCCTGTGGCCTCTCAGGTAAAGAGACGCTCGTCAGGGGGTTTGACTGAGGCAGCGAGTCAGTGCGTCTTCCCCTGGAGATGCTCTCATGTCTCCTCCATTTCCAGTTACCATGGCATTATAGCTTAAGGTTAACCAACACGAGGCATCAAGGGGCTAACAATGTGCCATATGGGTACAAAAACACAAACGTTCAAACATAGAAGTTAAAAGGATGCATTAGAGACACACAGTAGTTACTTGTAGTCAGCTGTTAGAAACATGTTTAGAAACTGGAAAGGAAAATAAACATAGATGTGCGGTAGAGCTTTCAAAGAGAGCAAAGTGTTGCCAAGGGGCAAAGAACTTTTGTAGAAGGATAGCCGTTGCTGTTAACCAAGTCAGTGAATGATTACACATAATGAAAATGAGTATTTGATTTTCTTTTACATTTGAAGTTATCTACTACCCCTTATTTCCTGATACTGTTACAAATATTTACTGTTAGCAGATGCACCAATGTCATTACTATAAAAGGTTATTTCCCCAAGAGAAACTTCCTTATGTTCAATATCTCAGATACATACATAAATCTTTTAACAATTAGCAGATAATTATAATCATTTTGAGAGATAAACAAATCATCTAGGAAAAGAGTTTGTCTTTCCCTGGGGCTATCAACATGAGTTATATATCCTGGATAAATACAATACAAAAGGAATAAGGAAAAGGCACCAACCCAAATCAAAGGTTTGTACAAAATCATTTTTGCAAAACATTTATGGGGCGTGTTGAAGTCAGTGTACTCTTACATTTGCATAATATTTCTAATGGCAGAGACACACTTTTATTATTTTTTGCATGATATACAGTATATAGAAAGCACACATACAACACAGTACATTATATAGAAAAAAACGTTGTTTTGTCTGTGCAAGAGAATTGCTTCAGTGCAAACTATGTGAGTGAATCCACAAGGTGTTTACCACTTTTAAACATGTGAGCGTCAATAAAGGGAGCTGTGGTGACACAGGGAGAAGCACAGGTAGTCTCTCAGGATGTAGTTTCTGATGAAACACTGCTGAATGCTCCCAGAGGCCAGAAACTACATGAGTCTAGAGACTGTATGAGTTGCATCAGACACACAGGATGCATGTGCAGCTGAACACGCACACATATTGACACAGAGAACAATATATTATATGTAGCTGTGGTGCATATTTTTATGGAATAAATAATACACATTATGAAAAGTATGCATTGTGCAATCAAGATGACTAACAATCTGAAGATACACATAATGTTTGGAACTGGTCCACTACAGCTTTCCATCTGGAGGACAATTTAATTAACAACTGTACTAATATCATGTTGTGTAAAATTAAGCAAATATTTAATTTAATTGCTTTAGCAAACAAATTTATGGTCTGCCATTGCACTCCAGAAAGCATTATCTTTAATAGTACTAAGTACAAAAGAATATGAAAAAAACCTCTCAAATTGACTAGAACAAAGTTGTATACAGTAAATATGTCCCGAATTCTTGATAAAAAAAGAGCTTCTGTACAGCTGTTCTGTTTCAGTCATATCAGCACTGTTAAACTCTCTTCACTCAAATAAACCTTTTAACTACAGTCCGCAATCCAATACCTATGAGCTGTATTGTTATTAGATGAACAGAAATCGCAGAACCAGTTTCAGGTATAATGCTGTGCAAACTACCCTAGATTATTTTTATTCCTTTTAAAACACTTTACAATATTAGTTTTGATTTATTAAAATTCATGTTATTATAATAATCATTCATACAGCTAAATGAGTCTATTAGATTATCAGATCTTGATCTCAATAAGACTATGAGAATAAATAAAGTGGCCTATATCTGAAGGTGTAGAGTTGGATTCTTAAAGAATATGAGACATTTAAGTTGAGGTTGAGATTATAATTATATATATTTATTAGTCAGTGAAATTAAATTAAGCTAATTATGCTAAAGTAATTCACTTGTTAATAAATGAATGATTAACAGCAGTTAGCTGTAGACTTTGTGCTTTTTCATTTTACAGCCTTAAAAATATTCAGTATGTTTATTAGAATTTGTTTATTTTGTAACAAAAGTTTTGGTGATATGTCCATAGCTTTGAGAACAGGGTGTTCATTCCTAGTAGGCACATTTGCAGGCTGCACACTCCCCCACAGCGCTATCAAGGCCTCAATGACACTCCCCTCGTCAGTATGGCTGATGTAATGTGCCTCTGGCCTCATTAACAGAATCACACAGTAGCCAATAGCTGCAGGACAGGTTATGGCTTAGGGAAGGATGCTTTTCATTTAGGGAGCCATTCACATGGCTCCATGTGCTGCAACCTCTACAGCTCAACAGTAACAATGCCCCCACTTATTTGCAAACCAAATTTCTCCCGCTCCCTTTGGATTAGGTGAGAACAGAGATAAACCAAGATATAAAATATATCTCAACAGCCAAGAAAAACAGAAGAAGCACAAATGTGTAAGTGTAGGTGTGTAAGTAGTAAAAGGATTCCCTATAACACGGAAGAGAAATGCTTTGGAACAGTTTATGACAAATTAATGACTGCATAACTATAGGAAAGAAGATGATCAGCTGTACATATCTAGATATTTTTGCAAATCTGAACCTCGCGTTGTTGCTGTTTTTTGGGCTGTGGATGACAATATTTGAGTTTTAATATCTTGAGTCTAAAATTCTCCACACAACTTGTCCAACATAATAAAGCAGCAGAGGAGACATATGTCTAAGATTACCACCTACGAGGTTCAGTTCCCTTCAGTTTACAAGTCGGACAGTTGTTGCAGTCTGCTTCTACTCAATTCTTCAAACTATTGCAACATAAACAAACCATTGTCTGCTTTAGTTTGACATTTCGTCTGTCTCTCGTAACACAGTCCAGACTACTACTTTTCACTTTGTTAGGAGATGGAGGGTTTTCATAAAGACAAACATGCCTAACACAAATGTAAACCATGGGTTTCATCACTTTTGACCTTTGGTGCTTTGAGTAATAAAAAAGCACAGTGAAAAGCACATCTACTGTTGCTCTGTTTTAAAGAAGATATTTTCTAAAAACATTGCATGATCTTGTTTGCACAAATAAAACAAGAGTGCTGAAATAGACTAAACTAAAAACTATTATTTGAAAAAGAAACACTGATACCACTGAGGCATCCATATGCCATCTGACAGTTTTGTTATATACCACTGCAGTAAAGTCACTCTGCTAAACTGCCATGTGGGAAAATAATTTCCACTGCTTTGTCCCACATAATTAACCCCATAGGTACTGTGACAATGTCTACTGACGTAAATTAGTAGAATGTTTTTAATACTAACATTGATGACTTGATAAGCATATTTATTGCGTAATGACACGTTTGCAGTGTACACCTTCAGTATCATTCTTTAAGCACATGGAACATTTGATTACTTCTTAAGCAGTATGCAATATTTTGTCCTCAACTATTTGTATTAAAAAAAACTGAATAATCAGCCAACATCAAACATATTATTATTCACATTAACACAAATATATAGCTTGTTCAGATATAGTGATCACAGGATAACCTGAATTTCAGGGGAATCATGCTTTTTCATTGAAAGATAAGTAGAGCACATCATTATAGAGGATCGAGGTAATGCACCATTTGTTTGCCAACTTCAGTCAATTTCAGTGTAACAGACGTTTGTGTACACAAAACTCAGTCAGTACACGAACTGCATTTTACAACTTATCAGTGTAACCAATTAAATATGTTATCATATATTTTATAGGTAAGGGATTAATACATCCTTATAATGTAATTATTACAATGTAATCATTGTAAGTGTAAAAACTAGCATCAAATATCAAAGGGTAGGTAGTGCCTAGATATTGAGGGACTGTAGATTCTGGCTAAGGCTGAGATTGGTCAGAGCTATCTTAGGCATTACAGGAGCTCATGAAGCATCAGTCAAAATACAAATGATAAAGGTGCATATTATCCCGCACTTACAGGTGGAACAAAACCAAAAGAAAGAGAAAGGGAGATGCCAATCAATGCAAGTCTGTACAGCGCCACACAATTCCAAGATGTCAAGTTATCAGGTAAAATGGGTGATAGCAATCATGTGAGTTTGCCATGGGTGTGTAAGGCCTTGAGTATTTAGACACAAACTCGTTTGGAAAATCATGTTTATTTTCTGTTGATCTTTGGCACCAGCTGTAAAATGCGATGTGGCATTCATGTTTTCTGAGATGACTCATCTGGTTTCTGAAGATACTGTTTGACAACACTGACAATGGTCGATACCTCTGCCATTGCACCTTTACCTGGAAGTAAAAAAAGTATGGGTTATACAAACACCTTCTGCAGGGAGTGCAGAATGCAGTATATTAGCACTCACTGACCGAGACACAATGATAGAAACAATCATGCAAGATCTTGTGCACATTCTACAGACTCATCTGTTTAAAAAATATTTTCTCTTGTAAATCCACAGAATTTGCATAGCTATGAAGCTTTTTAATTGGTGAAATAATCCCCAGAAATTGTAATCAATCTAACCTGGAATCATTAGATACAGTATCAATCAGTGTTTTACACTGAATTATATGAATGGAGGGTGCGTTTTGCTGAACTTCATCTCATCAATGCTACACATATGACCAACTAAGAGTCACTTTCCCAGATGCTTATTCTCCCCAAAGCAATATTCTTGACAGCATTTTGTTTTCCGCTGCACCTTGTTAGTCACCTACCTTAGTCATTACTTGACTAAGTTATATATAAACCCTATTAGTATTTTCTGTTCATATTTCAGTCATATGCTATTAGTTGTCATGGAAAAAACAATCCTCAATTTACCACTTAGGCAAACAGTATCTAAATTTGATCTGACTACACATTTGTGGAATGCATATTCAATCAAAAGCTACTCTAAAGACTTTAGCATTTATTAATTAAATGCACAAAATAACTGTCTATCTAAAAGTGTTATATAGTGTAATCAGTCATATGATAAGGTTAGTCAGATACAGTATTGCTATCATGGCATCTAAATGTTCAACTAATGTTAAACTATGTTAAGCTAAAGATAAACTAGCGCTATATTTGTGCCAAATATTAAGACAGACATAACAGCTCTCAGTTCAACAACAAAGTAAATGAATGAATGGAAGTTGTGAAGAGGATGACAAAATACCCTATGCTCTGGAATCTATGAAGGCGAAATATCATACTAGCTTGTACTGCCAGACAACATTACATTAGAAGAGCTCATACAACCTTTGTATGGAGTCCACAAAGTATGAATGTTTGTCATATTGTGGGTGAATGCATTACTGATCAGAAATATGTATCTTATCCTAAATATATTCAGTCATGCAACAGAGGAATTGCAGATGATGTGTTGGTAGCATACTACGTCAGTGTCTCTTGGAACAAAGTACACTGAGCAGGCAAATATGCCCTGCCACACTTCTGCCATTTGCTGTTTCCTTTGATTTATACAGTCTCCTGCTCAGTAGTTAAGTTTGTTCTGAAACTGGGGCCATCTCCTCAGGAAGTGCCCTTTGTTATTACAGAATGAAGAGTAACACTTTAATTTGCTCTTGTTTCACTTCTCTCTACAAAGGAAAACAGGTAAGTCTTCCTTGGAACAGAGTGGTGGCCATGCCCTTCTGCTTACCCTTATCCAGTCTGAGCCTTCATGGGCCTTTGTATATCATCATCTTTGAAGTCAACAAAAACATAAACTGCATAGTAGGCCAGGAACCAGACATATTTTAACTTTAGCTTCAACTTCAGCCCTAATGGTTTTCCGCATTCCAACCAAAGTTGAAACTCAGTCAAATTTATAAAAAAGCCTGGTCTGCCTTGTGTTTATCTTATCCTATGCTACACTTTAATATTACATGCCATTTAATGTGACCTGTATACTAAAACACACTAAATAATACAATTTGAATGGAAAAGATTTTTAATGTAGTGAAATTTATTGGAGATGACTAATGCTGCCATTGGTCAGTTTACTGTTTATATTTTTCAATGCATTCTAATCCTTATGGTCAAACTAACAGGACATTGCATTCTCTGATGTAATAATTTAAAAGTAAATATTGCTAGATACTTTTCCTATTATTAAAACTCACCTTCATCACCACACACTAGCTTCTTAGCAATGCAGGGAATTTCCACATATCCAAACTCTTTCAGCCTGGATATATGCTGGGCTGTAATGGGATGCTGCCACATAGCTGTATTCATTGCAGGGCAAAAGAGGAGAGGGCGACTGGTGTCCCAGGCTCTTACAACACATGTCTACCAATAACAAAATAACAAATATTAATCAACTGTGCATTATCAGATAAATCAGTAATCATTTCTTATTCTTACCAGCAGATTGTCACAAATGCCATTAGCAATCTTTCCAAGAGTATTGGCATCTAGAGGGGCAATAACAAATAGGTCTGCCCAGCGTCTTAGCTCAATATGTAGCACAGGGTCAGATCTCTGCTTCCACAACTAGGAGAGAGACATGACTTTAGGCACACAACCAGTGCAATACTTTCCTTTCTGGAATGCATGACACGTTAAACCGAGGTTTCTCAATCTTGTTTGGCCCTTGACCATATTTTTTATTTTTCAAAATACTCATGATCTCAGCACCTGAAAAGTTCTCCAGTGACAATGGTATTCCTTCATAATGGCCAAGACCACAATAACACAACTTAGCTTACCACAAATAGCTTAAAACTGACTTTTTTGATGTACATATTTATATTGCATAACTATTTAATTAAATATGTTATTAAAAATACAGCATTTACTATAATATGACAACAACAATGGCTCACTATGACATTTAATACAGATATTATTACCTCCCATTCATCCTTATCACTGTACATTTCCACTGAAACTTCTTCAGGATTGTAGAAATGCTTGGCATGCTCCGTAGTGACCACTCTTATATCCACCTAAACCATAAAATAATATTTTAAATATTAAATAAATATTTTTTAAAGCAGTTTAGATTTTGCTACAATGACGAGATGGAAAATGAAGAAGAGACACCTACAAATGGCAAGTAACAGATTTCTGTCTTAGAGAATGTTTTATGCATTATACACTTTCACAGATCTGGTGGTTAGATGTGTATGGTTTCCACTTGGCATGCAGTTTTCATTGAATGTTTGGAAGCATATGGCCTGCATCCAGTTGCCATGTTATTAGTAGCCATTATCATATTGATTGATTACTTTGTGCAGTTATCAAAGTTTGAGTTTCTTGACTGCCCAGCTTCAGTCTACAAAAGCTCTCACTCTCATTCACTCATTGTGATTTTCCATGCAAATATCAAGCATGGTTACAGAGCTAAATTTCTTTCAGAGTAGTTTTCTACTTCATTTTATCCTGTCACAAAAACAAAATAGTATAATTTTATCATTTTAAAAGTCAATATTAGATACAGATGTCAAAAAACTTGACTGAATGGTCTACTTTACTTTTTCTTGATATTACTTCTGCCATTGCCATTACTGCTCACAACATCACAGCAAGGTAGTGGATTTTACACTGATTTATTGGTTGATATTACATGCTCCGGCTACCTGGAGAATCAACCTAATTCAAAGTTACCTTTGGAATAGCCCAAGATTTCATTTCAACTGAGATGTAACACACATGCATAATCTGATGTGCTAGTCAGAACAAATATTTCTGTGTACAGAATGATGCATCAGGTATTATAAATACTATTCAGACTTTGTTTTCATAGTAGAATATATTTGCATTGCTAAGCAAATACAGCACAGCTGCATCACCCCGTATAGCAGTGCAATAATACGCATAAATCTGCCTGCTTTTCTTTCATGTGACACAAAGAACATTTTCCACAACTCAACAGACACTGTGTCATACCTCCTTCCCTGTCACTTATGTTTTCACTTCACTTTTTAGTTCTACACCAACTGCATTCCTAGGATTTCCATTTATATATAACATGTTAATGCTGGTCTGCTCAATAGGCCACAGTTATAATACTTTAATCCTGCTGTACTTTGTGAACATTCCAATTAAAACAACTATATTTAAATCTGAAAAACAAAAGCACTATACTGAATAAAGTAATAACAGGAGTATACTACCATACTATACAAGAGTTTTAGACTTTATCATTAAATGGTAATTATTATAACAGTAGAAGGGTCACTGTATAATTTCTTAGTGCTTTCCTAATTACATACTTAATTAAATTGATGCAAACTGATTAATAACGTATCCGGAATACATCAAGTAAAAACATTTCTGTTTTTTCAGGTTTGCTTTTATCAGACAATGGGATTCCTATCTACTGTAGCTAGCAGTAGTGCTACTGGTGTTAACCCAAGTACCACTAAAAGCGACTGTACAATTTCCCATAGCACAATCTACTGTTGCTACAGCCCCACTTTTATTTTAAAGGGGTGCAAACAACGCCAAATATCGCACATCACATTCATAACTATAGTTCATAAGAACGATCACTGCTCTGCTGTCCAAGATCATTAGGGGTAAACCGAAATCCAGTGTTTTAAGATTTGCAGGACTTGCAGACGCATTAGTTTCTTGTCAAATTCAAATTTTATTTGTCACATGCACAGCCATACATAGTACGATATGCAGTGAAATGCTTAAGCGACCGGTCGTGACCTTAAAATTGTAGAAGAAACGTTAACAAGTTAAATAGAACAAAATAAAATAGAACAAAATGTATAAACTATCTTAAAAGGAGAAATAAAATAAAATGAAATATATAAGAAATATATAAGTATGTAAGAAATATTAACAAACCTATTTGTACAATAGATCTATCTATACATGAGATGAAAGTCTCAATCTCAATCTATTAAAGTATTGTCTACTTAACAGCTACAACAGCTACTCCACCTTGTGGTTAAGGTGAGCTTGACACAGTCCCGAGTACAGAAACAATACTGTGCAAGTTCACAAGCCAAAAAAAAGTCAGCGTATAGGTAACGCGGAGACAGACAGAAGTGTCATCAATTAAAAGTAAGATCCGCATAAAAATAATAAACATGAAACAGCTCACCCCAGGGAGGAGACGAAGCTGCGAGACCAAAAGAGGAAGCTTCAGGGCTGCAACGCTTCCTGTTACACCAACAAGGACACGAACTTCCCCGCAAGATTTCTGCTGATCATTTTTCACAAACGAAATATGGTCATCTAACTGCATATTAACAAATCACCACGAAGAGTGACAAGCTACCGTGCCGCGCTTCCGTGACCGAACACCACTTCCGTAAACACTCACTAGAGACCAATCAGAGGAGAGCGCAACCAACAACTTCCTGTCCTGCGCGAACACGTCACTACGCTGACAGATGGCGAGAGCGCGCTGTCGCAGAATATTCTGGGTATCTGCTGAAGACTTCCAGGTCTGTTAGCTAGCATGAGGACATGAAGCTTCATTCATTTTACTACCAGCCTCATGCTTGTTTAATACAAAATTAGAAAAAACGCAACAATGGCTCTCACACCCCTGGTTTACTGGGCTCAACGCCATGAAGAAATTTATCTGAGAGTGGAGTTGACAGACGCTCAGGTGAGTTAATCGAAGTGTGCAGGACATGGCCCTTCGGGCTAACGCAAACTATACGCAGGCGCTTTTCAACAGTAAATTCATTAAGCAAAGTACTAAAGTTTGACGACAGCTGTGGTTTATGTCCGTAAAGATAAATATTTATTTCTGCAAATTCAGGCTGCAGGTTATTGTAAATGGGACACCGATGTTAGCTGTACAATTTGTACATTAGATGATAAATAGAAAGATCCCTCCAAGTGAAAGTTGACCTTTAATAAGCTCTTTGCTAAGTGCTGTCAAGTTTGATCTCGCCAAACCAGTCCAACGCATGAGTTGGTATCGCTAAAAATAACCATCGGCCAACCTGAAGTAGGGGCGTAGTGTAACGTTGTTACGTCTCCCCACAGTTCGGTTAAGGAAGGTTAAGGCCAGAGACGGGGGTTGTTTAAGTTCTAAAAGTTACCTGGTCCCAACAGGAAGAAGTCTATTCAGCACACTGTGGTTTTCATCTGTCTAAATGTGGGCATCATAACCATATAGTTTGTTTTTATGACACCATACAGTAGACTCGTGCTATTTATTGTTCACTGCACAGAGACACGAACAAAAGCTTATTTATGGTGGGGACTGTAAAACTGACTGGTTATCTTGGCTGGTTATTAAATCTGACTATTTTTATTATAGATTGTTTTGGCAACCTTAACCTTTTTTTTAATTTTTATGTAAGAATTGTTAAAAGGTTGTTAAATGTTTCAAATGCAAGTTCAGCCAGTGACAGAAGTTGGGCAGGTATTCCAAAAATTGCAGTGCATGTTTAATGTTATTAGGCAGTTGCATCTTTGCGTCGTTGCATTATTATTCATTTATTGAGAATAACACTCACTGTACTGATTGGCTGAACTTGTATTTGCAAGTTGTACCTTTCTTAAGGGATTAACCAAGCGACATTGTCTACAGGAAGTAACACAATGCTTGAATTCTCACTCTATAGGAGGAAGTAAGCTCATCAGCTGTCTCTGTTTCTTTTTGCAGAATATTGCTGTCCATGTAGAGGAAAACGTTCTTCAGTTTAGAGGTGACATACATTTCATGTTCATTTTACTACAAGAATATTTTAAAACTTTCTTAATTTGAGACATTGTTCATTTTATTTTAACAATGCAAACTGTGTGCAGCCCAGGGCCGTGGTGCGAAAGGACAAAATGAATACGAGTTCAGCTTGGAGTTCCTCTTACCAGTAAAGTCAGAAGTATGCATCCATCTTAAAGTTAACCATAGAAACAATGTTGTTTCTTACTTATGCCTTCTAGTTTTGCTGATTGTTCTCTTTAAATGAACATGTGTGTCTAGGTGAGCTACAAGTCAACACAGCGGCAGGTGAACATTACTGTGCGGAAAAAGCAGCGTGGCTGGTGGGAAAGACTGATCGTACAGGAGCGTAAACCTGTCTTCTTAGCACCTGACTTTGATCGATGGCTGGATGAGTCGGATGCTGAGATGGAAATCAGGGAAAAGGTGAGATTACATTTTTAACTCAGAGTGACATTGACAACTTAAGTATGCTAATAAAATATTATACTTAAAAATGTTGGTTATGAAAGTATCTAAGATTGTACTGTTAACAAATATTAATATCAAAGGTATCAGTATTACATAAAAATGCAAATTTTTATTTTTTTACTTTGAAAAGGAGGAGAAAAGGAACAGGTTGAAGGCTTCAAGGCATAAAGAGGATGGTAAGTACAAATCTTTACAACAGGAATCTTCATTATATTATCACCAAATTAAAGGGTACTTCTACTTGTAGTGGAGTATTTTTCTAGGTAAATACTTGCACTTTTACTTGAGTATTGATTTTGTGTACTTTATACACCTCTGGTAGTTTCACAATGTATTGCACATAAAAAGTATTATCACTGAACAGTCCAAATTTTTAAATCTTATATCTTAATGCATATCTGTTTCTTTAAAGTCTGATCATTTGGTTACCGTATTTTGTTGAAAAGGATTCTTTATTTTTTCGCTGTATACTTTTGACATGGTTTGTTCAAGTTGTGTCTGCCTAATATTTATTTTTTTTCTTTTAAATATTTCAGGTTTTGTCAGCCTAAAAACAGGTTTTTTGTTTGTTTATAACCTGGTACAGTTTCTTGGTTTTTCGTGGATCTTTGTTAACATGACTGTGCGGCTCTTTATCTTTGGCCAAGGTGAGAAATTTCAACAAATCTGTAGTTTAAGTCTCTCATTGTTTTCATTTATTTATCAATTACTACACAAAAAAATGGTAAGACTGATCATTAATTCACAAAACACTTTTATTTCAGACTCTCTGTACGACACATTTCACACTATAGCAGATGTGATGTTCTTCTGCCAGATCCTGGCAACAGTAGAGGTCCTCAACGCTGCTTTTGGTGTAGTCAGAACAGGTGTTACTCCAGCTCTTATACAGGTATGGGAGTCTTCTTTGCCAGAACTTCAGCTTTATGGGGTCACAGATGGTGTGCTAAGAAATAAAAAAAATGTAACTAACTAGTAATTGATTATTTGTGGGTTTTGTTCCTTCACTAGGTGGTTGGAAGAAACTTTATCCTATTCATCATTTTTGGTAGCTTGGAGGAAATGCACAACCGACCAGTTGTGTTCTTTGTTTTCTATCTGTGGAGTGCCATCGAGATTTTTAGGTAAAATTATGTGTCTGCTTTGTTATCGTCCACTTTAAACACTGTATCAGTATTCTTTAAACACACCAGAGGGTCTCTAAATGAGTCACTTCTGCTGCTTAGTTGTAGATTTACATTACATTGCAATTTTGATTTTAGAGGTTAAGGTTAAATGTATGAATTTATTGTGCTATTTATTCATCTCTGCTCACTTATGGGTAGACCATTAACTATTGAAGCAACTCTGTCAGTAAAGGACACTGTTAAGTCCAACATCATATGACAGTAGCTATAGATTCGACTTTACAGACAAAAGGTTGAAGTTAATGTTTATCTGATATCAGTTCTTTCTTTTAAGAAGCTGTAAACCAGTGGGTCCTTTAGGCTATGTGGTTGTGAGGACCGACTATTATTGATGCCGTTTAGTGTTAATTAGAAGCATGACTTGTTTACTGCCTAAAACTAACATAATGCTTCAAATTTAGGTATCCATTTTACATGCTGGGCTGCTTTAATACAGAGTGGAAAACCCTCACATGGCTGCGGTACACAGTCTGGATACCACTGTACCCGTTAGGTGTTTTAGCTGAAGGTAAGCTTCTTCGCTTCTCACTGAATTCATTATATTTATCTACATATGAACACTGATCTCATCTTCCATTCCTATGCAGCTGTTGCTGTGATACAATCCATTCCCATCTTTGATGAGACCAAACTCTTCAGCATTCCTCTGCCAAAAACCATCGGCTCCTCTATCAGCTTCTCTTACATCCTGCATATCTATCTTGTTCTCATGTTTCTGGGTAAGTGTCAAGATAAAAACAAAACCTAATCATATAAATCTCTACAAATATTCTGTTCTAATATCAGCATTTTTCTGATAACATACTTGTGAACCCCCCCCAGGACTTTTTATCAACTTTCGTCATCTTTACAAGCTGAGGAAGAGGCGTTTCCGTACCAAGAAGAGGAAAGCAAATTGAGATTCAGCATCTCAACAACAATCCTCAAACACCCTTGCTGCCTGCTTGTCACTAGAAATTTTTTCTAATGTTATGAGAAAGCTATTTTTCCTAGCCTGTTTGCTTCTGCATTAATGGTCTCACTGATTA
This sequence comes from Ctenopoma multispine, assembly GCA_034779795.1. Lineage (NCBI taxonomy): Eukaryota > Metazoa > Chordata > Actinopteri > Anabantiformes > Anabantidae > Ctenopoma > Ctenopoma multispine. Next base: position 13,938,018 of record JAUYWH010000024.1, read on the forward strand.
ATATCTCCCTTGTCAGCCTGTAGTTCGTAAATTAGGGAGGAGCTGTAATAAGCTATAGAACTTGATATATATTGTATAATTCTATTGTGTTTCTTTTAATTTTAATTTTGGTAAAGTTATTTTTTTAATGCAGTAGCATTTTTGATTTGATGCACTGCAACAAGCACTGACCAGGACACCCTAATTGTTATTTGATACAGTAAGTGGTGTAAAAATGAAGAAAGCAGCAACATTCTCAACAAATACTGTATTTGCTATTATTCCAAAGTGTCACAAACCTCAGGGAAATTATACTGGGAACAGCTATAATACACAGATCATGTTGTGTCCATTCTATCGTTCATCTCTGCTGTTTTATTATTTTGACACTCATGGATTTCCCAAAGTTTCTGTAAATGTGAGAAGGAATAAAAATGGAATTTAAATTTGTGAAAAAAATCTTACAATCTTATAGATCTTACAAAGTTTAAAAAAAAAAAGTGTACACAAACATTTCAAAAACACCTCATTATGTGTGTTTTGCTATGTTCAAGCTGTTTCATTGAGGAGTGTTGGTCATCCGACTCCACGTTCCACATCGGGTTCTTAGAGCAGCAACTTTGACTTCTTTTAACTATGTTCAGCATTCACCATGTGCTGTTTCTGCATTGGTCCATACAAGAAGAAGCTGATATATTTAAGTTCATTTTTCAGACATAGCTCAGCTCGAGAAGTCTGTGTGCATGGGTACAATGTTGTGGTCAAAAGCAGCATACTGTGAATCACCAGTGCTGGCAAGTTTGAGTTGCTGTGCAGCGTGGGACAGCTGAAAAGCAGCGTCTGGATGCGCTGAGTCCGGCAACAAAGTGCACTCTCTGTCCAGGAGATCAGCCACTACCTTCAGAAGCTCCCAGAAGCCAAAAGCCAAGGCAGCTTTTCGCAGACGGTTCAACTCCTGACATATTAACAAAAGACGTATAAATAAAAATTCATAGCTTTATTTTCAAGCTTGAACAGTAATCAGTGGAAACCTACCTTATAGAATGTTTGAGTTTTATCTGGTAATTTTCTTGCATTTCTCAAAATCTTCTGCACATCAGTCTGTAAAATAATGCAACAAATTATTGAGTAATAGTAATAGAACCACACATGAAGGGTAGCAAGCAAGTGGCTACTATCAATGTGTGAGTTAATGTCTGAATCACTAAATGAGACATGCAGATTTATTGAACTGTACCTGTAGACCACTGGCCTTTATCCAAACAGTGACATTCTGGGCATAGCTTCGTTTAACCTGTGGCTGAACAGGAAAGGGACTTTTACTGTCATCCTCTCCATAGGGATTCTCAGCAGCTTCTGAAATAGAAAGGTCATGGAATATTAAAACATCCACTGATCCAGACATATCACAGTGAAACAGCACAACTTTGTAATAAATGTATGTAAATTATTGACTGAAGTACAGCTACAGAGAGGCCTTTCCTCTTTAGGAATATATACCTTTATCTGTACATGGGTTAGTATGTCCTAAGTTACATAAAAATATATCCCAGAAAGGGTATATTTTTACAATTATGCCTATGAGGACCAGGCTATAAACAGTATGCCAAATAGACCCTGCAGACATCTGCTCTCAATGCAGCAACAGAATGTTTGATGTTTGCTTGTCAGACACAAGCCTTTGACAAATCACCTGAAATTGGCCCCAAATGTGAGACCTTGCCCAGCCAAGGCAGAGGCTCTGGACCAGGTTCAAACAGTGACATCATCAGGTTTGATTTCTTCTTGCTGTCTGCTTGGGAGTACAGCATGCCGTACCATTCTGGCCTAGAAAACAAGCAAACTAGATTTAGGCCTTTAGTTTATAAAATGTGTAAACTCATATTAACATGCAAATGTCTGGATGTTTAGGTAAAATTAATTCTGAATACACACAAAATTTAAATATTTTAAATATAAACAAAGATGTTAAATCTTACCCAAGCTGAACCAGTGCTACCATGCCCTCAACCTTCAGACTGCCGTGTAAAAGAACACAAAAATTTGGACTTTTGCCTGCCATTTGACTGGCAGAGGGTTCCTCCTCCAGCTCATCTGTGGTTCCTGTGCCAACTTCATCAACCTCTGAAATCAAGCACATATAAAATAGATATAAAAAGCAGAATCACTTGCTTAAGTGCAGCAACACCGAATGCAAATCGATCAGTTTAAAGAGGCAATGAGCCCTAGACATGATCTGCTAGATCTGTAGCCACAACACTAACCTTTGTTTACAGCAATAGGCAGTACCAAGTGTCTGGATATCACAGGAGGACTGGAAATGTCAGCAATTTCAATGAAACCCACAATTTCCAAATCTGAAAAATGTATAACAGAATTTGCTTTAACAAATAAAGTGTTTTCATTAAATTGTAAATTATGAATTTTGAAGGTGAAGTGGTTGGTTACCTGTGCTGACTGCTCGGGGCATAGGCTCCACCTCTTCATCCACTACAATAGGTTCAGGTCGAGGGAACACCTGAACATCTGAGGACAGATTTCCACAGTGCAAAACAGCATGGAAAGGAGAGTAGGCATGATCAATCAGCCTCCTGTAGAAATATAAAGATGTACAATGACAAAGGTATCTTTGTAAATATATAACACATAGGAGTGTACAGTTTATTTTCGGAGTTACAGTCATACCCAAACATGGACTGCACACTTTTCATGCACAGTGGTCCCTCCATAGTGAAAATCTGTCCATCCCCTCCAATGAGGTGGAGTAGCTCCTCCAAGTTATCCATGGCATCAGTCACCTGTAACTGCAAGTACACAAGACAGGGGGTTGTATTTATTAGTTACAAAACCTATTGCAAGCACTAAGTTGCCAGATACTTTAACACTGAGGTAGACTAAACTTCCCAGACAAACTACAGAAAATCTACATTTGATAAAATGTGATTTAATGTTTAATTTCAATGAACCGTGATTTTACACAATCAAGATCAAGTACCCAACAGTCAAGCTCAAAGTAATTCGATTCTAATAATTTATGTTTGGATTCAGATTTGCCACATTGCACAGACAGCATTTGACATTTTGTGTGAATTTAGGGAACTCCATAGTCATTCAGTACAGACGATCAAAATGCCAGTCAGGAGTGCAGACAAACACATCTAAAATATGACTAAAACTTTGTAGCTTTTATTCAGTGACGGATAAAACTGTCTTAGTGAGTCAGCTTAACCGTACAATATTGACGACTATAGTCTCTAGGAGTCACTGTAATATCACATTCATTGACATTAAATGAATATAGATTCCACTGCTCATGACTGCAAAACTCTAAATTTTCAGCCAATCATGTAGTTTATGACTAATGCCTCTGTTTACATGATAGCTAATCAAATTCCCTTCTTGATTTTACAATAACTGAGTTCAGATCCAGATGCAAGTACATTGAAATTAATTGTTAAATCAGCTAAAGAGTAAAATAATACCTCCTCTGCATTGGCTATACACATGATGAACAGTTTGGTAGGAAAAGGGAAAGGAAGCGGGAACTTCTTGTCATCCCCTCGCTGCTTCAGTGTTTGGAGGGAGTGACGAAGAGAACCCTTCCCAATACCAAGAGAGCCGTCAGTAACCAGCACCACCTTTAGGATATGGGCGGGATGGACACAAAGATAATCCCATGTGTTAAGAAATATGATAAATATGCTCAAACAGCTGAAATGACAATGAAGAAATATTTGACCATACACACACTTTATGTCAATGATAAATTCAGAGTTATAATTAAATTGTGTACAGGTTTTGTCAAAATACCTGACAGGGACAGGCACTGCCCCACTCCTGCTGTACTACGTTACTGACTCCATGAAGAGCTGATTCAATACAAGTCTTGTCATAGTCTTCCAGGTTGCTCAGAGCCTCCTGCACAGAAAAATACATTAATTAGATCATCCCATTTCTTCTGCTAAATCAGACTTCTGAAGTCAGACTTAGGCAATTACCCAGGAAAATGAAACATACTTTGACTTCTAGCGAAGCCCACTTTACCTGTAATGCATTGTAATCTCTGGTGAAAGGCACCAGGAGCTCCCAGAGAGAAGAAAAGGCCATCAGTGCTGTGAACTCCAAGCGGTAGTTTGAGGCCATGTGTTCAAACAACATGTTTAGTCCGTGTACAGCCAGGTTCTTCCTCTGAAACTCTTCGCTGCCATCCAGGGGCACTGGCCGTGTCATGGACAAAGACACGTCCATCAGCACCACCGTCGGCATGGCTCAGTGTTTCTATAGATTCCCAACAGTCGAATGGACTTGGACTACACTTCAACCCAAATACAACTGAGAGAAAAGAAAGAAAATATTATTTTGTGAGAGGAACACAGTAGCTATTGAAGCTGTATAACACTATGGTCGGTGTTACATTGAGATTAATGTATATCAATCAATAACGATGTTAAAAGCTAAATAATAGCAGATGTCATTGTAGTTAGCTAATGTTGGCTAAGTTAGCTGTTAGGCTAAATTAAGCTAACATTTTACAACGTTAGCACCAAAAGACCAAACGGAAGAAACGTTATGGTCACTATTAAACGGACGTCAGAAGTAAATTGTCCATCAGATAAATTATAAAGTGAATGCATTTTTAATAAACTTAAAATAAATATATACGTGCCATTCAAGCTTTCATTCCCCAGTGTTTGTGTTGTAATGTGCACCGCTACTCCAGTCCGGGTGACAACAATGTGCTACTGAATAACTAGTTCCTGTGTGATCTTCAAGAAAGTGGACAAGAAAATGTAAACAAAACAAATCAACCAGCTATAACTCTATTGATCAATGCACATAGACGCCAGTTAAATTGTATCTTGAACCAACGCAAACCTTTTTCTCCAAAACCTGAAGACTACCCTCCAGGAGTCAGACAACAAAACATAATAATTATCATATAATAACAGGCTTCAGTGTCGCACATGCCATCACCTTGTATTGTAATGTGCAGTTCAGGTGAAAGCAGTGCACATTAGAATTCATATTTTCTCGGCATTCATAATATTTATGCAATATTGTTGCATTATACTTATTTTTCACTAAATAAAATATTACTATGTGCGCTCGTGGTAAAGCGAGAGTGATACAATGCATATAATCCTCTTAGAAGACCTCAGGTATTAGGTATTATGCTGATCCATTATGAAGACTTGTCCTGTGTCCTACATAACAGTTTGGACTCATGTCACAATATACAATCGTGGAAATCTGCTTTTGGAGATTTCTGTACCCAGGACTTTGTAAAACATTCATTATCTGGTAAGCCTGCATTTGCACAGCACATTGTTTTGTTTATTTTCTTTTTAATGGATGAAAAAATTAGCCTAGCGTCTTATCATAACACATTTAAGTTAATAATCCAGTTTTGGCTTGCCTGTGCTTTTTTGTCTGCTTGGGGTTTTTGTTTGTCTTGTTTGTTGCCAGATATTTTATTCTGTTTCACAAAAAAAACGTGTAAACAGAATAGTCAGCTAACTTATCAATAATGCCACACTTATATATGAGATCCACTGATATGAACAGTCTAAATGCTTTCAAATACATTACTGGTGTACCACCTGTTTTTTATGTAATTTTATCTCTTTCTATCTTCTTTCATTTACAATAGGTTGAGTTACCAAAGAAGTTAAGAATGATGACATGAGTCACACCACTGAAGTTTTTGATTCAGTCGCCCCATGGTCTGCTGGGGAGACAGCTGGACTCACCCTAGACCAAACCCCCTTTATGCATCTTAATTCAATATAGCCAGTAACACTTTGGGAAAAATGTATTGTACAAGAAGGAAGCGACTGCAGCTAAGCAGAGTCCTTTTCCTTCTCTCTGGGGTTTTTCTCTGTACCCTCTACCAGCTGACCATCAGTGCCAGACTGCATGAACCTTTGCCAATGTCTCAGATTGGAGAGGATTTTGGAGAAGGTTCAACAGAGGAGGGTGAGGATCCTATAACAGAGACTAAAGGGCTGGATGAACCTCTCACTGCAACATATGAATTTGAACCCACAGATCAAACAACACATGAGATACATGTGGTACATCATGCACATACAACTTCAAATTTTGAAGCATCTACCCCCAGTGAATCTCCACCATTGCCAACCACAAACCGAACTTTTGTTCATTGCATCTATCTTACCCCTGATCCTCCACAGACGACATCCACACCAGCTCCAGCTCCTCCTGTGACTACCATCACCCCAGCATCTCCTGGTGAAGATCAACATATTAAGGGTGAATACCCTGAAGATATATTTTCTATTGAAGACCGCAGACAAGGCTGGGTGATCCTCCACATTACTGGGATGATATACATGTTTGTGTCACTTGCAATTGTGTGCGATGAGTTCTTTGTTCCTGCACTGGGGGTAATCACAGATAAGTTAGCCATCTCTGACGATGTGGCAGGAGCCACCTTCATGGCTGCAGGAGGTTCTGCTCCTGAGCTTTGTACCTCCCTGATAGGGGTCTTCATTGCCCACAGTAATGTGGGGATTGGCACAATAGTTGGTTCAGCAGTTTTCAACATTTTGTTTGTGATTGGAATGTGTGCTTTGTTTTCTCGGGAGGTACTGAATCTAACCTGGTGGCCACTTTTTAGAGATGTATCCTTCTATATTGTTGGCCTCATTTTACTTATCATCTTCTTCTTGGACAATGTCATAATGTGGTGGGAGAGCACGATGCTGGTGGCTTGTTACACTCTCTATGTGATTTTCATGAAGTTCAATACGCAAATAGAACGGGCCTTCAAGACCCAACTCCACAAGCACAAGAACGTCGTCAGAGTTATTGCTGTGGAGGAATGTGAAAAGGTAAGCAGTGCTTTGACAATTACACAACAATTACACAACTTGTCTGTAATAATATTAATAATGATTTTTCATGTCTTTAACTGACACAATAATGAATGTGTTACGAGGTATTTTGAGTGGTTTCATAGAGTTTAGTGTTTATTCATAACATGAAAGGAAACTGTCACATAATGTTTAATGTTGTCTGTTTATTCTGTTTTGTCTGCCTGTCTTCCTGTTAATGAACCAGAAATCCATATTTCTCATTATACTCATAGTATCTGCTGTCCCACGTGTTGGGTTACCTGCAAATCCTGCAAAGGGAGTGGAATGATACTAGCAGACGCCTAGATGAACCAAAGCTGATCAGCCACAGCAAACTAATCCTTTGAGGAGCTATAGCTCTGTCCAAACCATGGCAACATATACTGTTAACCCTGTAACACTTGTAGGCCTATGTGTGAGATTGAGGCTTAATTAACACCAAAGTTACAGCATTTTGTTCACACTCTGGGTATGTTCCCAATGAGCAAATTTAATTACTTCAGTGTTGAAAGATGTGGTTTCACACCATACATCACATTTATTCTTTGATTTTAACGGGATGCAGTGCCAACATTTTACTGACATGAAGCACTAACTGGACACCCAGAATGTGCATTGTGTGAAATAGCAATGTGTAGAATTATAATGTATAGTTTTATAGTCATGTCTAAGCTCTAACCAAAAAAATTGTTTTATCTCAACCAATATATGATTATCACTTAAAAAACATTGTTGTATGCAGACAAATGGAGAAATTGAAGAAAATTCCCCTCCTGCTACAGAGGACAAGAATCGGTTAAAGGTAAAAAAAACCCACAAACTAAAAAAACAACCAATGGATCAACTACAAAAGAAAGATATATATATATGATATCTCAAATCCTATTTACATTTCTATAGTCCTGTTCATCATAACACGTCAACAACCTCCCCCTCCAATTGTTTTGACATTTGTCAAGAACAAAATCGGACATCTTGTGATATGATTGTATAATAGTGATGTGTCACTGTCATTGTTTTCCCAGTTGAAGCCATCTCTTCAGAGAGGAGGAAGTTCCGCTTCTTTACACAATAGCACAATGAGAAACACCATCTTTCAACTCATGATTCACACATTAGACCCTCTAGGAGAGGGTGAGTACAGCATCACTGTGATGAAAAGCCAAAGGATTAAAAGTTTATAATCAGCAATTATTAATTGACTCTAAAACTGGTCTTGTGCATGAGGACTATATGTCTTATACAAAATGGATTAGCAAAGTAGAAGGCAAATAGAGACAACATTAAGTCCAGATTGATGCTAAGCAGACAAATACACATGTTAGTCTATGGAGGGCGCTGTGGCATAGTGGAAAAGAAGATTCCCAGGTAAGGTGTGCAGCGGTAACGGAATGATTAATCTGTATTTGGTCTTAATTATGAGTTAAAGTGAGTGAGTAATGAGTAAAACCAAGAAAGTTTTGGACTGATGTATTTCTTCTCACACACCAATGTTGCATTCACTATGGTTGTGCTTAAAACAGAGACAGTTTTACACAAAAAATTTATATTTAATTTTAAAATATTTCTAAAAAATGTTTCTAGAATTTTTCAGTTAAATTAAAATACAAAGAAGTAGTAGTAGTAGTAGGTAGTACTTAGTAAGATTAATAAGATTAGCTTTATAGTGTACCTTGCTATAATGATTAAACCAGGACAGCATTCACATTTCCTGTTCTCTGGCTATGTTACAGTTTTTTTGTGTGTGCCTGTGGCCCTGGATCATGGTTTGATTATCTCCCCAGCCTCAGAACAGCAAACACTCAGTTCAGATCAGTTTTTGAATTAGCTTCCTCAGTCTGAATTACAGCTGCCAGTCAATATATACACCTACTCTCTTTAACTATTTTCTTTGAGATCAGTCGTGACAAACAGATGCATCAAATCAACTCAATAAAAATCTGTAGTTAACTTCTGCCAAATGACATAAATGGGACATAAATATGATTTTGTTCATCAAATATATTTCTAATGTTTGAGTTGAAAAGATATTTGCAGTGACTATTTCACTTACAATGTGTTGCATGGTTATCAACCTTTGCTATAAATTACATATGATTGCTTGACGTGAGTCACCCGATAAAAATGAAACAAACATTTTCTTGCTCATTATTTGTCTATTGGAAACTGACTGCTGTTTCTATTGGTCAAAGTGGAATTCTTGTCCATTATAGAAGTAATGTCCTGTCTTATCTTGTCTTGTTCTGTGCAGTGCTTCTTGTGCAATTCCTTTGATAAGTTCATTCTGCCTTTCCTTTCATGACTTTGCTCTGTGCTGCACAAAGGATTATGCTGCTGGATTTATTTCTGATGTTGTACTGCCTGTATTTTGCTCTGTGCCTGATTCATTGCTGAGTCCTTGTCCTCCATATAAATAACAGGAATTATTCCAATTATTATCACTCAATACAGCAATTCTTCACAACATTTGAAATTTGTTTTTGCTTGTTTGATTGTTCATAGGGAAATTTAAGGATAAGGCTGAGACTCTGAATAATGTGGCTGGACGGAAGGCAGAGAGCAAAACTCAAGACAGAAGTGAAGGTAACATGGAAGGATGCGATTGTTCAGATGCCTTTCATTAAGCTGTTCATGATCTGGGCTGCAAAGCTCAGTTTTCAAATTAAATAATGTAAAGAAAATGAAGTCAGTATTTGAACCGAATGAGCCTAACAGGTTCTGTGACTACAGAAGGATACAATGACACATGACCTCCATTTTAATAATATTATTGCCCCCAGTGGGATTTTATTGCCAGCATACTGTATGTGAGTGGCCGCTAGTAAAATTGTATAAAAGTGTTTATACAGGGTGTGTAAAACACATTAAATAAATCTAATTAAATGTGCACAATGTAATATATGACCTAATCTTACAAATGGTACCAAAGACTGGACAAAATGTGAGAAATACATGCTGTAATAAAATAGAGTGTAATTTTGTAATAAAATACAAATACATTCCTGTGAAGATGGTGTTCAGTCCATCCACCATGTGGAGTACCTTACGTATGATGTAAGGCCTCATACCAAGATTGCTGCATCTATTTCTAACGTCTCATAAAATGACGTGACTTCTTGTAGATAGTAGAGCGAGTACAGGACATGAATGCACAAAATTTCTGGGATTCCTTTTACAGATAGTGGGAGAAATACTGAGCAGACCAAAGAGCCAGAGGCTGCCCCAGCCACAGAAACAGAGAATCAAGAACAGCCGGAGGACAAGAAGGTACTCTCCGTGGTTATCAAAAAGCCCAGAAGTCAGTCTTTGATACCTGTCTATGTAAGAGTCAATGTAAAGGCATCTGGCCGCTTTAGGTCTTTGGTTTCATTCCTCTTTTGCCTCTATTGACGTTCACCATAATGTCCGTCCATAACGCATTCAGGAGGATGTGCCTGCAGAAGAGGATGGATCAGGAAGCTCAGAAGACTCTGATAGCGCTGAAGATGACAGCGATGGGGACAGCAGTGACTCCAGTGAAGATGAAGATGATGAGGCGGAGGAGGAAGAAGGAGAGGAGAAAGAAGACGAGCCTCTGTCTTTAGAGTGGCCTGACACGCGGCGTAAACAAGCCACCTACCTCTTCCTGCTGCCCATAGTTTTCCCTCTGTGGCTCACAGTGCCTGATGTTCGCAATCATGTAAGATCCAGATTCATCTTTGAGAGCAGTGATGAAACCTAAATTGCCTGATCATTGTTTTGATTTCACATCCCTTTCTTCATCCAACAGAAATCCAGAAAATTCTTTGTGGTCACCTTTCTGGGCTCTATTGTGTGGATTGCTGTCCTCTCTTACCTCATGGTGTGGTGGGCACATCAGGTCAGTGAAAGTGGTAAATATTTTGAGATTTGAATGAAATATGTTTTGTCTAGCTCCCCGCTTGTGCACACAGGCACAATGCAGATTTAATAAACTGGAAAACTGGAAACTACAAATAGAAACAAAAGGAGTACAAACACATTCTGGTATAAAGGGAAAAAGGAAAACCAGGAAATATGTTCTGAAAATGAGATTGTGTCCGGAATAATTTTTGTTGAAAAAAACATGCACTTGATTTGCCTTTGTAGGTTGGTGAGACCATTGGCATCTCAGAGGAAATTATGGGCCTGACAATTCTTGCTGCAGGGACATCCATCCCTGACCTCATTACCAGTGTGATTGTGGCACGTAAAGGCCTGGGAGACATGGCTGTGTCCAGTTCTGTGGGCAGTAACATCTTTGACATCACTGTAGGGTGAGCTCCTATAGCTTTATGTGTCATAATTGAAAAAGAAATGCTGATTTCTTTGTTTAATGGAGTTCTTTGTCTCCTTTCCTTTGTTTATGTGCTTGTTGCCTCTTCACTTTCTCTCAAAGCCTGCCAGTCCCATGGCTCCTGTACTCATCCATCCATGGTTTAGCTCCAGTAGCTGTCAGCAGCAATGGGCTCTTTTGTGCCATTGTTCTGCTGTTCCTCATGCTCCTCTTTGTTATCATCTCCATTGCGTCCTGTAAGTGGAAGATGAATAAAATGCTGGGTTTCACCATGTTCCTGCTCTACTTTATCTTCCTGGTGCTTAGCGTGATGTTGGAGGATCGGATCATTGTCTGCCCTGTTTCCATATGACTGTGTGAACAGAAACCTTTTTCTGGCAGTCGTTCTCTTCACTTGTGACCTGAAGCAGAACTGTTAACCCATGCACATACGGATCTCGTGTGCATGTGGGTCTGGATATTTGTCAAATCTCTGCAGAAAGCCAATGTAGTGTCTCTGCATTGCTGTTAGTGTGTCACCTTTCAGCAGAAATATACATACTACAACATTTTTAGGACCTAATAAAGACCTGTTAAAGACTCAGTTTTAGCAATGCTGGCAGCTTTTACCATAACTTTTTTATTACACCAAGTGGGTGCAGAACTACTATCTAATATAGTGGAATATAGTGGTGTGCAGTTAAAGCAGTAAGAAAAAGACCATTAACAGGGTTATTATTTTTTTGTTAAGAGCATCTATCTAAGGAAATACCTGCATCAAACGTCAAACATCAAACTTGCTTAAACGTCTGTTCTTTCAAACACAGTAATTTCAATTAATCAGTTTGGGAAAAAAAAACTTTCTACATTGATAGAATCAACATGTTTATTCATAAATGAAAGCAAACTATAGATTCAACTGGGAAGAAATTAGATTTCTTTTTATGTAAAAACCATACAAATTAGTATCTGTGTTACAAATGATAAATAATATTACATCAACATTATTTAAATTGTCAAACAGTGTAAACAACATGTAGACATCAAATTATATTTTGGTCATCAGCGTTTTTTTTAACTCACTGGTTACAACTTACAAGGTGGTTAAAATGCAAATTTACAAGCTGTGAGACTGGTGTCTTATGAAATCCAGCATAATTTCATCATAAGTTATTGTGGTGAAGTGCAATAATAAGCTGTGCAGCTGCATCACACTACAAAGGCAGGTGCTTGTCAGTTCATAGTGAAAGACAATATTAACACAGTGAACAATCACACTGATTTTTGGTAGTGATTTTGTAGTTGGGCAGGTCAGAGCTGTTGTTCAAACTTGGTATCTATGTATGTTATTATTTGCTCAGTGCAAAAAAAATCTGCACTGCCATATGTTCATTGTTATTAAAATGTGTATGGTTGTCCAAATGTCTAAACCTGACACCTACACACCATACAGTGAAGACATTAAGGGAAATATACAAAATACTAAAACCAAATACTCTGCTATAGACCCATTATTGTGTCAGTAACTGAATTTCTTTATCAAAAATGTGTTGTTTAAACCAAAAGATTTTTTTTTATTTGTCTGTCACTTTGATTGTACTGTTTTAAGGAAATCTATCCTTGGTGGTCCCTTATAACACGTAACAGGTATTGCTTAAAAACTGTTAAGAAATCATAGAAGTATTATTCCCTTTTGGGTTATTTTGGTACATTGTACAAAAAGGATACATTAATAAACGTGCATTTACATTAATTAAGTACTCTCTTCTTGATTCTAATTATTATGTTTTCAAATTTTTGTATGACCTAGTTTAGTGTATTCAGGCAGATGAGCATGTACCTGACAGGTGTATAGGGTACAAACGAAGAGGAATTACTTACATAGTACAATATGTCCTGCAGCTGCCAAATAAAAAAATCACTTAAGCATAGGCTGCATTATATAAATGAAAATGAATGGCAAGAGCTCATCTTGTCAAAGTGCTTTATAAAAACATGAATGTCTAAAAACAAGTACCTATTATACAGACACTTGACAACAGTCTTAACAAGGTCACCAGGACCACTGACAATTTTGGACAGCATAATCATACATTTATACTTTCTCACAGCTTCAGAAACAAAGTCATAAAATAAACTGCATAATAACTGTACAAACATTTTACTATAGTTATACTGAAAATACAGTGGATTTTCTCAATATTTACAAACACAAGGCCTGTCACTCCATGCCTCTCAGCTCTAACAGTATTCAAGAAACTCATGGCAGTTCATTTACATTAAGTGTCATTTCCAAATTGTGCTTTAAAGAGCTCTGTGCTTCAGTCAGGTGAGCCGGTCCTGAGTCTGAAGAGCAGTTAAAAAAAACAGCAGCAGTGACCGTGGTTTAAGGAGAAAGATAATGGGAAAGAAGGAGAGAAGTGGTTTACAGACTGGGCTTTCCGAAAGTCCTCCTGCACTCCATGACCCCTGGTCCAGGGGGCCGATCACAATTGTGTGTCAGTTTAACCAGGTTGGGGGTGAGGCGATCATATGCCAACTTATACTCCCGGTCAAAAACACCTGCAATGATATAACAGTTAAAAACGTGGATGAGTGCACGGTAAAGATGAGTACTCTGGCTGTGAGAATGCATTTAAACAAAACTTCAAACTACTCATTGACATTGACAATACATTGCTAATACACTAATATTAAGGAGGTGTAATGTTTACCAGAGATAAGATTAGATTACCATGCAAGCCTGCTGACATTTGCTAATTAGCAAAAAAACACAGTACAGATGAGGCTGATGGGAAAGTTGTTTTTTGTGCTAAAATCAAATACTGAGCAAATTGAAATTTTGACCTGATGATGACACTAAATAAAAAGGTCTATTTCAATTCATGCTGAAAAGACACGCAGGAAATATACAAAATCCACCAAATCTTGTGATATTTCACAGGTTAAGTCCAAATTTTGACCTGTTGGTGGCGCTAAAGTCAAAGTCAACAGACTGACGTTGCCATTCTATGCTGCTAACTTGGCTGAAAACAGGATATTGAGTTATTGAACTTACTGATATTAATGTTGTTCTTCCCCAAAGCTACTAGAGCGAGGAACAATAAATCTCTGTAAAGGCTCCTTTTCGTGAAGAGGAAAAGAGAGAAGCAATTAGTGTTTCCATTAGTATCATCTTGACTTTACACCAGCATCTTTATTTCCTTACCTTTGTCTCTTAAAACCCAGCTCTGGGCCCAGCAGCTGGATGATCTGGGTCATGGGCTGATAGACATCACTCTTCTTAATGCTCCTCACAAAACCCTGCAGTAGCTCCACAGTGAAGAGCTGACCTTCTTCACACAGCCCAGAGCGGACCAGGGAGTTAGCACCTGCAGAGAAAGAGAGGCAAAAGTCACCCTGATCAAAGGGCTGTTCATCTCCATAAATCACACTGAACTGTGAAAGTGCAGCACTGGTAAAAGCAGCATGACTAATAGACATATTGAACTGAATTATGTATGATTTTCTAGTTACTTCATATGCATTATTAAATTTGTATGTAAATATCTGACCTTGACAAAAGTTCTCAGTATTACCATTAAATTCCTAAAGTACTTTTACCTTTTGAAAGTCATAAACATCAGTCTGGTAAAGCATTTTCTGTAATAACTTACAGTGTGTGTTCCACAGGACATAGCAGGGTTGGACTTTGTCTTGGTGAAGCTTCAGGTTGTCCCACATAATCCTCACAAGCACCTGCTTACTGTCCTCAGATGAACTGGTCTGATTTGTCTAAAATGGGAAAAATGTTTGGAACAATAATTCCTTATTCTGCATCTTAAAGGCCGTACAGTCAAATTTTTTAATATAAAGTATTTGGTTATAATTTCAATTGTTTGTTGCAATTTTGCTTTCCTGCACTCCTGTGTTTTTTTTGTGCAAATGTTTAACTCTTATACATAAAAACCTTTAAATAAACTTTAATGAAAGGTGAGTTTATAATAAATGGGCCACATGAGGTAAGCTTGACAGGCGCTAGGTTATTTACCTGGTTTCTATGGTTACAGTGCTGGGAGGCCAGGATAAGAGCTGGCAAATTACTTGGCAACTCCAGCCTTCTGAAGTACCACACAAGGTTCCAGAAGACAATCGGGTGTTGGTCGACAATACTTGGAGAGGAGAGGGCCTGGTCGCCCTCATTCACCAGCAGGCTCTCCAGCTCCTTCCACAGAACCAGGGGGCTCAGATAGGGCACCGGCACCGGAGCAGAAGTGGAGGCTGGGGTTGAGGCTGGGACAGCTGGCTTAACACTCCCACTGCTCTCCTGCTTCTGTGGGGGAGCTGCAGGTGACTGAGCTGCACAGGCTTCCACAGACATTTTGGCCTTAGGATTGAGTGACACAGACATGTCCTCCTCCGTAACAGGATTACTTTCCTTAGAAGACCTGAGGGGAGACACAGAATGGATCTGTTAAAAGAGGCCACAAGAGTAACAGATAATAAGTCTGAGTGTGTGCGTATGTGTGTCAGTGCTTTTCGGAAAAGTGCCAGCCAGCTAGCAAGACACTGTAAAATAGACAGTCTAGCATAAGAAAGACATTAAGACATTGAGCCTCATATTATAACTAAATTCAGACTCAATGATGGAAGTACCTAATTAATTAAGCATTTGGTTGAATTAATATATAACCTACTGTACACATACAGTTTTATGCTGTGCAAAGGGAGGATTTACCTGCTCTGTGGTCTCAGATCTTTGATTTCCACATTGAGGAAAGGCAGGAAGGCTGTGCCACAGAAAGGACAAGTGCTATTGAGGTTAGAGTCATTCGCTGTCCAGCCGGCCATGATTTCCTCATCATACACCAGACAGTCACATGTCTTACAAAGTGAACAACTAGACATCAGAACCTGTGACAAAAAGCATCATGCCAGAAGAAAATCAGGCACTGTGCAACACTCAATCGTGTCAATCTGAGTCAGACAAAGGATCAGTGTGTCTGATCATGGATTTTATATGTAAATAACTTACCTCTATGGTGTAACTGGGAGTGGGTTGAAAGCGGCTGGTGTTGGACGAGGAATCTGGAGAGTGAGGAGTATTAGAGGGATGTGCCAAACCTCCTGGATATAATGGAGGATTACACAATTAGACACACAAGATAAACCAAGATTTAACTATCAAAACACCTTTTTTAGTCACACAAAGCTATTCATATCTAAATTTTAAAAAATGTTGTGAAGTGAAAGAGTTAAATGAGCCAGCAACACATTTTTGTACAGTGTGCAATCAGTGGACATTTCAGGTTTAGTGGATCTGTGTCTCACATCTGTGTCTCTGTGTGCCCGTGAATGTGCATGCATGTGTGCATGTTCACGTGTATGTTTAGCATAGGGCCTGTGGCTGAGTGCAGAAAAGCCTACACACTGAATCATGCCTGCTGCCCTAGTTTTCCAAAGAACAACACCCAACTCTCTGTGTTACTGATCCCTTCTCTTACTCTAAATTTAGATTGTCAAGAGGTGTTTTGCTCGAAACCAATACAACGTCTTAAACAGTGAGTGTTAACTAGTGCAGGCTACTTTAAATATAAGTTGAATGTGCTCTTTGTCTAACACAAACATTTCAAGGTTCTACATGTCAATATAGAACCAACACTGGCATCTTTATTTCAACAATACTGATTATGTGGACAAATTAAAGACTGTGCAACAAACCAGAGAATGAGTTGTGCCTGAACACTCTGTCAGGGGTGCTGGGGCTGCCCAGGTTGGTACTGCCTATAACTGGACTCCTCCGAACTCGGGACACGCTGCCATGCTGCGGTGAGGTAAAGGCATCTGGGTCCAGACAGCAGTCGTTATCAAGCAGTGAGGAGCAGTCTACCTCTCCTGAGGTCATTGAGGACACACTAATCCTGTCGCAGTTTACGTCCTGCAGAAGAGAAAACACACATTACAAGCGTTCATTGTGGATACAATTTGATATTATGTTGGAAATATTAGTTTGTGAAAAATGTTGCAGTACCAACCTGTGTTAATGAAGTCTGGGAGGACAGACGGGAGTAGAGTCGACTGGCCTTTTCAGCCACACCTTTCCCCGCTGATATGACACTGCTTTTGAAGATGTCCAGAGTTGGCGTGAAGAGGGAGTCCATTGAGAACGATGAGGTGGAGGAAGTAGGTGATGAGGGTGACACTAATGAGGAAGGCCTCTCCCTGTCTTTTTTATAGGCACCCAGAGGTAGAGACGGTGACAGCTTTAGCCTCTCCTTACATTTGACAGGTAGCGGGAGTTGTGTGTTAGAGCGAAACAGGGTGGTGGGTCGGGGGGATGTGTTAGGTGACGAGGTAGGGCGAAACAAGGGGCTTGAGGGGTTCTGCAGGTCCGTACTGGTTGTGCAGCTGCTCAGAGGGCTGTTGCCAATGTTCATGTACTTCTCAATCTCTTCAGCGAGTTTACGGCAGGCAGTGGGCGTGCCGCTGTTCTCTTGGTCACACTCTTGTACCATCTCTGTCGCCATCAATGACAGGGGGTCAAACCCCATCTCTATACCTGTCCTCCTCACTGTCCCGGTGTTACAGCTGATACTCCTCTCTATGGAGACACCTGGTCTCTCCACTGCACCACAGAAGCTCACGCTCCTCTCCACCAGTGGTTTATGTTTATCCATCTCTGTCTCCTCTTCTTCTACTCCATGCAGCCTGTCAGCAGCTAAATGATGCTGCTTCGCTGAGCTGAGCTGAGGCACAGGGAGCCTAAGAGATCCTGTTCCACCAGACAAGTCTAGAGATTTTGGCCTCTCTGTTTTTGGTAGAATTCCACACAGAATGGTGTCAGTAGATGGACGGGAAACCAGGCTTCTGCCATTGCCTGCAACAGAGATGAGGTGACATGACATTCAGCTTCTATAGATTAGGAAGAGGAATGGAAAATGGTGGCTCTTTATTTTTTGACTATCTTCTTTATGAATAAACCTCACCTGCATCTGTTGATTTGCCTCTAGTAGAGGAAGATACACTGCTGACTGGAACCTCAATATCAGGTGCTGGAAATATTAATTATATCAAATTGTTAAAGATATAATACTTATAATGTATATATTTTTTACATATGCTCAGTCTATATACATCTCTAGCAATTTTGCTATTCATTTTTTCTTCTTTTAATTTAAAATCACTTGCAAAAGATTAATTAGATTACATGAATACATCAAGATTCCTGGAGTGCTGCCATTTATGCCAACATACATAGAGCTATTGCAGTGGAAGGAGAAGGGGAGAACTGGCAGCAGAGACATCTTAAAATACGACTCTCTTGTATTGTAGACTAATAACATCTCACACTAACTAATGAGGATTACTGATCACTAAAGCTGGAACAGAGATTGCATGTTTTTATTTTTAACAAAATTCAATAACAAATTATGTCACGCACACAATAACTGGCTTACATAAGAAATTCATCCATCAACAGAATCTGTTTCTCAGAGACACCTAAATATAGCGGCACATGGACTGCTAGATAATGTATTACACCCACACTGTGATGCCACATGCCAAGTGTTCATTTTGTTGCCTATAAGTGATGATTCACTTCTGCAGAACTGGTCACTGAGAGCCAAACACTACATAACAGCTAATCTATAACTCTATAACTCACTGGACTGCCTCTGTCCTTTGTCTTCCATCAGTGGCGTGCTGTCACACTCTGTGCTGCACATCCGCTCTTCTTCTTTGGACAGTGAATCATAGCCCTGGTCTGACTGTCCACCTGAAAAACAAGGAGAAGCTTTATTCCTCGTGAAAACCAGAGTTTTTCTTTACCGTTTGTTTCCTCTTTCTGAAAGAGCTGAGTGAATCAAAAAGCAGCTATTTAGTCTCCATGGATGCTTTATAAGGAAGCTGATATGAGTGTTTTTCTTCAACAGAGCGTGGTGTTCCCTAAAGCATACAACACTCCTAGAATAGAAAAGCAGGAGCAGTAGAGAAATAGAGTCTTTGGAAACTTCAAATTCACAAGGTCAAACTGCAGGAAAAAGTACAAACCTGCTCTACTGTGATTTATATTATTCTCACTGAATCATTGTTCAGTGCTGAGGGATATGAAAAATGAGACAAGTTGTAACCACATTAAAATTCATGTTCATGTTGGTATGGTTTTAGCCATATACACCATTATAATAATCCCTGTTGTCTCTATTGTCCTATATTCTCAGTTCATTTGTTATATGGAAAAGATGGGTCTGCATGTGCATCCTTGCTGACAGCTTTTTTTACATTTTACCTAATTACTTTCAAATGCCATTAAACTGTAATTAGTTTTTTAGTGTTGCAAATATGCAGACCACAGTGATGTGACTACAATAATTTTAAATAAATCATATGATTTTTGCCCATTAAGGTGATCAAATCAGGGTTTTTCTTTTTACCAATATTCCAAAGAGAATCTGAGATGCAGGGAGGAGCAATAACACAAATAAAGAATGAGAGAGGGGTGGTTAGAAAAAAGACTTCCTACCTGTACTAAACCCATCATCACTGGAGTCCATTTTAGTGAAATCAGTGTCAATGGAGGTGCGCTCTGCAGAATCATTAGCGCTGTCCAAACTGCCGTGACTGACTGTGTCAAGATCGCTGCCATCTGAAGGGAGATGATGGAAAAGACAATGGAGAGGATGAGTTAAAAACTCAAAAAATTGAAAAATAAAACCAGAGCCCAGCTGCTAGTGCTGTACAAACATTCAGTGAAAAGCATGCAACATAAAAGGAAACCAGAGAACCAAAACAATCAAAGTTTACTTTTCAGTAAATCTTTTCTTTTCAAAATGAGCTTTGAATTGTTAATTAAATTGTATTTTATTTTCATATTTCACAAATTAAAGATTAGCAGGAGAATTGCTAAAGTACATGTTGGCACTATTACTGGGTTTTAGTGTCCTGTCCAAGGACACTTCAGCATGTAGCCTGGAAGGATCCATTAGACCCCTCACACAATATACTATAATGGCAATGAGAGCCTCACTTGGACCTTGTGGGAATTAGGGACTGAAATCAAGAGCAACCTGTGTGTTGTGACTGCTGGCGAGGAAAACCTTTTCACTCTGTTTAATTAGTGTCTTTAAAGAAATGAGGGTTGGGAACAATATGTGCCGAAGGAGTTGGGATAAACCTTGTTATGAGACCAGGAAAAATGTCTTGAAGAAACAACTGCTCCCACAGGATCACACTCATTTACATGCAAAGTCACTAAGGCAGTCAGCAAAAATCATCCACTACTATCTTTATCACTTACTGTCTTTGTTTGCAACTCAAATGTAGTTATCACTGCACCTAATGCAATACCCAACAATTAAAGACCAGATCAGTGTTACGATATATAGTACAAAGTAATGACTAGTGGTGTTTGTGTCAGTACATGTATGCAGTCAGTGTAGGAGTGTATGATGCACTGTGCTGCTTATCATGCTGACACTGGGCAACAGATACTTAAAAATATGTTGGAGCTAAAAAATCACATAGATTTCCTATGTGGATGATGAATTTGTTAGTGTTTGTTTTCATTCTTTGTAGCTGTAATCTTTGTGATATATTGTTAGTCAGTTAAATGATAAATGACTATAACTTTTTCTTCACTTGGTTTGACAGTCTGCATCTGTGCAGGACTTTCCCCAACTCACTTGCTAAATAGTCAGTGTTTTCTAGAAAGACAACTAGATGTTTGCAGAAGTAATAAAAGGGTCCAACGGCTTAAATTACCTTGACATTTAGGGTTTATCAAATATCGTTAAGAAAATTCCCTGAGCCTGTATTCTTACCTGAAAGCTGAGGCTCTTTGTGTGGAGTCTGTTGTTTTTTCCCTGCTTGTTTGAACTGGAGAACACCTAGGACCACGTTCCGCAGCTTTCCCCACAGAAAGTAGCCTCCTCTGGTGGTTGAAGGCCAGGTGCTCTCCAAAACGGCCTGAAGCGATACCGTCATCATATATTTTAAGATTTAAACTATGCTGTACAATTTAACGTCAAATGAGTCTTTTTAGTGCTTATTGTTTGTATTTAATCCAAAAGCACACACCTTGTTGTAGTAACCATAGGTGATGGCATTGGGTTGAACCCCAGCTTTTTTCATCTCAAACAGTACCCTGACAGCCAGGACAGGCTGACTGTACTGGCCACACAACTGCAGCAAGACACGGTAACACACCTTGGATAGAAAACACCAGGATTTTAATTCAAACAATGTTCAGCATTAACTTGATTTTTAAAAAGTCTATATTAACACACGTACAGAATACATATGTGTGGTTGTCTTACACTTAACCTCTTCCTACCTCATCTGGAGCCTGCAGTTTCTTGTCCTGCATCTTCCTCAGCACATCGTAAGCTGTGCGCAGAGCTCGCACTTTAGAGTGGCAAGTCCCCACATATCCCGGCAGGCAGATGAACCACAGGCCGTAGCAATGGCGCAGCAGACACTTGGACCACATCTGAGGCATAGATGAATAGGTTTTGGCCATCCTTTGAGCTGATTTGATCTCCTGAGATTAAAGACATATAGTGACGATTTATCTTTTTTTTTTTTAGAAACCATATTTGCATTTTACATTCACATTTACTCTGCTATCCATCATTATAAAGAATTAGTGCAGCATTAAAAGGAACTCTTCTTACTGTATTAGATTGCAAACATAAAAAGTAAAAACAAGCTCAAACATGACCTGATCAATACATATTACGGCTAATTCCCAATGTATATTAATATTCCTAATCTTACAATATGAAAGGTGGCAGAAGAGATTGAAAACAGGAAAAAACAAAGGTTTAATAAATTAAATTTTATTTCTATAACAGTAAATCATTCACCCCTGAGACTGAGTAAAAAGTAAAGCTATTTATTTTTTTTTATTTTCAAGAAAATCTCACTAGTCATGCAGCTGACCTGTTTAGAGCGTCTAAAAATGGCTGTGGGACTGGCTGGGCTGCCATGACGTGAGGCCATGCCTGCTGATGCCTGATTTTGTCCCTCCAGTGGCTCCAGAAGTTCAGCATTCAGCACAGGGAACGCAGAGTAGCTATAGAGGGATAAATATAAATATTCTTATATACCATGAAATAAACAAAAACATTAATCCCACATAAACACTGGCAAGCCAAGAAACATGCTGAATCATTTGGCTTCGAGACCCTGGAAGCTTGAGAATGACACAAGAATACAAAAGCGATGTGTTCCCGCTTGAAATAATCTTATAGAAGTGTCTTTAACAACAGATGCAATTTACACCAAGTCTCTCCTTTATGAGCACCCAGCATCAATAAAAAAACAAAAAAACAGTCTGTTTGGTAGCTACCGTTTAGAGATTGATCTGCAGTGTTGTACCTGTAACACTGAGGATGCTCCTCTCCCTGCGGCAGTGGAGGCAGTTCTAGAGGGTTGATATAAACTGTGTGCTCACTGCGGTAGGATTCATCCAGTTCGATCAGTCTGGTGTCCTCTGGGCGCTCGCTGTCCACTGTCTGGTTTTCGAGGAAAATAACATTCATTAATATTTTTTGCTAAAAACATAAATCCATATGCATTTTAATACTGCCTAGAGTGTCATGAGTATCTGACACTGCTTGAGTCCTCGGATCAGATCAGATATGAGCATAAGTGATGACGAACAGATCAGAAATATGGCCTGTGTCCCCATTCCATTTATCTAAGGGGGCACTGCCAAGGCAGGGACTTGAGCATGTGATTCCTACAAGACTAAATTAATTCAGGCTGCAGTGACCTGGACAAAATTGATGTTGTGTCAGTCTAGGGACATAAAGTCATGAGACCATTTTGGCAGCAATGCATGATACTAAACTGCCACATTTTCTTTAGCTCAAAACTGAAATACAAATCTCTTGCATAGACAAAGGTATTCAAAGCCCCATTGCCTGCCTGTCTAAAAATAGCAGCAACACAAAGGCAATAATGACAAGAAAAAGCCAACAAGCTTTTATTTAGGATAAAATTCCCACTGAGTAACTGTTAAAACTGGGTTATTTGAATTAATTATTAGCTTATCTCAGACAAACTTCACAAAAACTGTCATAATAAGGCAGCAGCTGAGTAGATTCTCTGTGGTACTGAGTTACTGGGTTTGTTCCACTCCGTCGAGTGAATGATTCAGTCAACTGAGTCTCACTGACCCTACTTCGATTCTGCTCTGTGTTTCTCTAGTTGCTGACCTTCCTGTTACACCCAAGGGGTCTTTCTCAATCACGCACTTGTTGTCAACCTCAGCAGCAGTGACGCTGGATGAATCAATGCTTCCCGTTCTCAATAATAACCGCAATGACCATTCATACAGGAGCTTGAACACGCAGGATGTAAATGTGACTTCCTGATTGCACAAGTCTTCAAGTACAGAGAGTTTTCTTCGGGGAAGAGGGGGGATGCTTTGTCTGTTGTGTGCGTTACAAAACATGTGTAGGCAGGGTGTGTTAATAAAGCTGTCAAATCCCAAAATGATCAGCCCTCCATCTGAGAATAACCAAGAATAGTCCACATCCTGTAAGACTTCAACAACAAAATACCTAACATTTCAACAAATAAGGATTAGCACCTCTGTCTTCCTTTGACATTGATCTATGTTTTATTTTACAGAGGTTAGTGAAGTCAGTGAAACAGTGCAACAATCTTACCTGTGGAAAGCACAAATAATTCATCTTACTGTCTGAGCATCACCTCAGAGTCTCTAACAGTTCTGCACAGCCTCTCTGAGCGCTTCATTCTAATTGCACCTGATTGAATAATGCAGATTACTGACACACACAGCTAATGCACAACCTCACATTTAAAACCTCTCCTGCACTTTCAGCTCCACTCCTTCTTTACCTCGCTTTGATTTATTCACTTCACTTTGAGCTGAGTCATGCTCTAATAACAATGAAAAAGTTGGGATCTTTTAATGTTACTAATATGTATACACAGCCACACAAAAAAAGGACACAAAAGGTTGAGAACTACAACGCAAGCTCTAACAGCTTACCTTGCCTCCAGTGGTGAATAGCTAGCAGGCAAGGGCCATGATGACAAACAGAGCAGCAGAGAGAGAAGACAGAAAGCACAAAAAAAAGGAAACAGGAAATACAATTTTAAAAGGTTGAAAACAACAAAAGGGAAATATAAATGAGAAAAGCTTATCGCTGATGTTAATAAAAGCCTCAAGGGAGATGTTGGAGTCTCTTTGTTTATTTCTATTAGTTCCCATTATTTCCTTATTAACTCCTTTAAATTAAACAAAGGCCTCAATAAGAAATCCTAATTGAGAGGACAGCATGCGATTAATCTTTGCTCTAATTGACTGTGCCGAGTACTCCTGCAAACAGGTGGAGGCCAGACTAGACATTGTTACTGGAACATTTGTTCTCTTAGAGCACAATGATGCTGCTCTTCTAATAAATTGTCTCTGACATAATCCATAATAAAAGATTAGCTGCAAGCCTCACCTTATCAACACAGTCATCAAAGAAAGCCAGGCTGGCATCTTTATCACTGACAAAGGAGCATTCCTCTATGAATCGGCTGAACATTTGAGTCTTGGTCATGAGGGAGTAAAACCTCTGATTGGAGCGGTCTCTGCTTTTCAGAAAACCTATGAAACAAAGCACATGACAAACATGACAAAGTGGTCATTCAAGTGTTATGACTATAAAACTTGAGATGCACTTCTCAAGATGATGCAGAACATTCACAGGGTCACGAAGCAGACTTAACCAGCATTTAGAGGAACTTAACACTGTGCTACAAAACAAGTTGTTCTCTGCTGTTTTGCTGTCTCTGAGAAAGGAACACACAGATGTCTGGGGACACTGTGCTATTAATCATGGCGGTTTCCTCGACTTGTCATCCAAGCCTATTTTCCAGTGGGGCTTAAGCTAAATCAGTACAGTCATTACAGCAGTGATTTAGGTCAAATGTTTCTTACCCCCTGACCTACTGCAGCACTGAATCACATGATTCAGCCAACAATAGCTTGTCATTGTGCTTTGTGATAACAGTACAACATATTAAACACTGAGACTAAAGTGTACCTTGGATGTCAAAGAGAGAGCTGGCATCTGTGGTCTTCTCAGAGGGGGCTTGGGTGATGGGCAGCAGGTATGAGCGGTAGCCTCGTAGGATGGCTGCCATGAAGCGCAGGAAGGCCTCCTGGATCTCTAGCTCCAGAGTGTGGAGGCTTTTTCCTCCATTGAGTTCACTGTCAGTTACTGTGGGCTCCATCTGAGCGTCCTCATGGGTCAGTTGACCACCTGAGAGCACACACAACAGTAGTACATATTGAATGTATATGACAGAAACAATAAAACAACACTAAATTAAAAACATAAACAATATTAAAAACCACACACATAAACGTTACACAGGTTAAGCTTTAGTACATTTTGTTAGATGAGAAGTCTACTGTTTGTGTTTCAGTATAACTGAACAGTGACTATAAATTTAGACCAACCTAAAAAAAGTTCCAGTGCAGCTAAAATGAACCTTGCTGAGAAAAAATGTCATGGGTTATTAATCTGTCCCATTTAAAGGAAGTTCTTCCAAGGCGAAGATTAATTTTGCATAGATGTTTTACCACGACAATGAAAGAAGAGGCCGATTTCTGTTTTCTCAACTGAGCCACATGAAATTATATCTGAATAAATGGGTAAAAGCCATTATGGGAAGTAAGGTAGTTTGGTAGATGAGGCAGGTTTAAATAAGTGGCTATACCATAAAAAATAAATTACACTTAATATAGAATAATTAGTCAGATGCACTAAAACTGTATAGGTTGACTAAACAGACTTAAGTAGCCAGTCTAAATTATTCATAAACCCACATATAATATGACACAGCATCAGACTGGACTCACCCTCAATGAGCTGCTGATGGAGCTTATTCAGGGTATTCAGAAGATGTTTGCAAGCTCTCCTGGGCAAGATTTTCCATGTTAAAGCCTTCTTGTCATCTTTTCTGAAAGCACACCATATGGTTTTCATTACATGGGAGGACAGTCAAGACATATTGCAAAAAGATAGAAGGAGGAAGAAGGATTCACTGACAATTTAATCTCTCTGTACCCAAATGTGCTTTTGCGTACAGTAAGAATATTTCACATTCCAGCTCCTATCGTAACATAAGAGAGAACCTCACTGAGAGATACCAATAACACTGAGAAGAACTTTTGTGAGCAGGCCAGTAAAATTTCCCCATTTTTATTGGTCGGACAATGAAAGTGATTTTTGGCTTGGCATCTTAAAGCTGTGGCCATCCGTCAAAAAAGGTTGCAGTTTGAGGTCACTTACTGGGAGATTGTGTTGGTATCCAGATCAACACAACTGATGTCAGCTGGGGGCACGTAGAGGTCAAAGTATCTGGAGTCTACACCCACAATGAAAGGACATGGTGCACTAAGCACATCAGCCAGAGCTAGTGGGCAGAGAGGGATGTAAGGACATGGCCAATGGAAAGGAAAAATCATCTGAAAAAGAAAAATCATCAGTATTAGCACTTCCATCAGTGCAAAGCATCAATATGGCTGATGCACATGCTGCAGGAATGATAAATCAGATTTAAATAGAGAGCTAATCAGCAACATTTATTTCCTAGTCTTTTTGGGGGAATTTAATTAGCATGTTTCTTTAAAGAACATTTTTCAGAAGTAACAACTGCTGAACATCCCTAATACCAGAGGGGGTCTTCTCTGATGTTATTACAGGTTATTCACTGACACATCTGCTTCTCCTCTTAGCTCATCTATCACTGTGACTATAAGCACATTAAAGACCACTTTTAGTTACTGGTCCAAATTAGAGAAAAGGACATATACGTACAGACACAAGGGCCTCTGTAACACTGGTAAGTACAGCTGGACGCAGGGAATGAACCAGGATCTTGTGCTCTGTGACAGCCAACACCAACAGGGTGGCTGCATTTTTCGGTCCCAGATTCAGTAATAATGTAGAGAGGCTTCCACCACTAGAGGACAAACACACATAAAAATAAAACTAATGGATCCAGAACAATAACGCAAAACATGCAGAGTCTCTTCATGTTCTAAAGTGACATTTTACTGATGTTTCTCTACCTGAGAGGCAGTGGAGAGGAGACAGGTTGGCTCAGAATGAGGCTGTCATGTGGAGACAGCTGTGGAAGACACACACAAGAGCAGTACAGGATCAGCAGGTGGAGAATTTAGTTCCTGACTACTGTGTATATGAAGAAATTCATGTCTAACCAAATAAAGCAGGTATAAAGAATTTAACTCATCACTTCAAAGCAAATTTCACATTTCAGCTCACCTGCACAAGGATTCTTGGTCTCTGAGTGGAGGGAAATGGCACATGTTGCATGAAGTGAGAGATGTGCCTGTGAAAAAAAGTTAATAAATAAGCAAATGCACACAATCCTGTTAATCAGTTTCTTTAACAGAAAGACAAAATCTATAAAATGTACTGACTTTTCAATAGGTAGGGCATGTGGTCCAGAGATGGAGTACCGGTAGAGGAAAGTGAGAAAGCTCCTGAAGGACTGGAAGAAGGGCCAGTGGGAGAGCAGACAGATGCTCTTGTTGCTGTAAAGACTTCTGGCCCTATCAGATCCGAGGTCAGAGCTTGGCAACCCAAGCTGTGAGCGCTGACGCTCCGACAGGTTCTCCTTCGAATAAGGCTCATAGAACTGGATGGCTGCTCCATACACCTGCACACAAAGGGATCACAACACAAGTGTGATGACGAGCATAAGAATATCTTATACATGTTCAATGCACCGACACATAAAAAGTTTGCATCCTGATGCAAACTCTACAAAGAGACACACCACAGCAGTCAGAGGTTTTTTGAAATAACTTATTCAGGTAAGCTGTTGTGACGGCTCCACTAGAGAATCTTTATCATAATAAATCAGTTAAATCATATTCAGTCCTTTGAAGTCGTTCCTCATAAACATAAACAAATCATGCCGGGCATGAAGTGCCAGGAGACTAGCCTGCAGACTGGAGGCTACAGAGAAGGAGTGAGCACTGAGGCACTCTGCATTTAAAAATTGCCCACCAGCCCAAGTGGTGCATGAGATATCCATTATTCAAAAGATGAGCTGCAAAAACTCTTTTATGCTGCACTTCTTTTAAAAGCTAGCCCTTCAGTATTCCAAACAGAGCCTTTAGACCATTTATTTTATTCCAGTCAGAGTTTAGAAGTTGATTAAGATTGTCTGGTATTCTTAGAAATAATACTGCAGTCCTTCAAAAAGCTAATCCATAAGGGATACTAATGCACAGAGAAAGGCAGAGACGGAGATCAAGATGGAGAGGGTGGATGAAATTAAGCCATTAGAAGAATTTTTGTATTGAAGGGCAGACCACTGATCATAAAACTGGAGAAACTACTTAATTAATAATGATGAAAATGAAACCTAGCAGGACACTGAAGGGAGTGATGGTTTTCCTGGCAATATCAGTATGCACAGTGGCAGGTTTCTGTAAGTTTTGCAAGTGCAATTTAAAGAAAAGATTATGAGGAACATAGTTATCGATGAATGCAAGTAATGCAAGTAGGTGGTTTTACCTTTTCTCCAGAGGCCCCTGTCAGCACAAATGTGGAAAAAACAGGCAACGAGTGTTTTGTGTGTGCTGGCCAGCACTCAACTGTAGCCCCCATTGGCAAGCAGAACATGGGGACTGACTCAGGCAGTGGGAACGACTCATAGTCTTCTTCAGGGTACCTACACAGCAGACCTGGTGGAAACACACGGGAAGTATGTTAAGAGCATAACTCCACTCTATTTTCATAAAGAGACAAAAAAATGTGACGCTGACACTTATCCACAACAAATGTTGGTGTATAATATAAATTCTGCACAGCACTTTACCTGCTTTGTAGGCAATTGTGTTTGCTTTAGCAAGTGACTTCTTATAACAAAGGTAGATAGAAGATCCCCACTAGAATGTGAAGAAAAGATCACATAAAATAATAATTTGTGCACACATGTTTGGGAAATAACTGTGTTCTCAGAGCTTTTTCCCACCATGCTGCTGTTGAGGTTCCTGTCCACCTTGCAGAAGGTGTGAGGGGGCGTCTCCCCCTTGCCAGGGATGATGATGCAGACATCAGTGACAGCCAATGACGTGTGGGGCTGGCTCTTTGGGGCACGACGGTAGGTGATGTAGATGCGTTGGGAGGAGGAGCTGCTGATGTTGGCAGGGCGACCTGAGGGCGTGGTCTGGACGATGTGGCATCCAGGCTTCAGCTTCTCTTTCCACTCATACAAAACTCTAAAATACAAAGCAGAGTTTATTTTAAATGATACTTTATTGATGCCCTTGGGAAAAACAAAAACAAAATGTTCTTAAAAAAAAAAACATAACTTTGATTTAATACTATATTCACTTAAGACATAAGAGACTAGACCATGTGTTTAAGAGCAGATTAGAGTGACCCAAGGCAAAGAAGTGATTAGTTGTGCTGGATGAGTAAAGGGTCAGTGACTGTGGATTACTGCTTACCCAAGATCTGTCAGTGGAGGCTTATCTCTGCCTCGCTTGAAGCACAAGAAGATCTGCGGGCCCCTTAGGCTGGCTCCATTGAGCTCTGCAGAGAGGCCTGAGGGGGTGCTTTCTACACAGGTGAAACCTGGGGGTACCTCTTCACCCAGTGAGCGGATCACCACGGCAACATCGGTGATGGGGGCTTTGGGTTTCACAGACTTGGGACCGCCATCGTCAAAGTGGAGCTCGTCCTCCAGAGGCTTGGATAAGTCTGTGAGGCCGGCAACCACAAAATAGTCGGCTACACGAGGCCCTTTATCCTCCATCATTAATTTCCCATTACCACACTGAAGGCTGAAAAGTAACAAGACAGAAAGAACCTACATTAAAAACAAGAGGATAAGCGGCTTCGATCATTAGGAAATGACTTGGCTGAGCAGACTAGGTTAGATAAAACAGTATCACCTTTACATTCACTCTCTGAGCACACTATTAATTATCTTGTTCTTCCAATTGTTGCATTAAACGTGGGAATAGAAGCACAGTACAACATGTATAATATAGACATTGCCTACATTACAAATACATTCTATAGTAAAGAAATAGAAAAATATAATGAGAGCATCTGGAAGCATTTAGCATGCATTCCTGTCTGCAAAAACACCCTATTTCACCATGAAATATGGGAGGACTTCGGACCAATGACCTTACTATATGCCATAACCGATTATATAAAATAGAACACATGCGTGTGTAGAAAAAAGAGAACATGTGTGGAGCACTAAACTAACAGAACTATAACTGAGCATTGGGAAATGAAGAGAGGGTCCACTGTAGTGCAGCAAAATGCTTTCTTTTGGAGCTTTCGGCAAAGTAAAATTCAGACAGTGTGTACTCGTTGGGAAAAAGAATAAGAACAGAGGGAGCGCCTCTGCGTCGGCTTGTTATAGCCTTATCACGACGCATGGAGCCCTGGAAGCCCTCTCTGTGCTGGGCAAGCTTATTGTGCTTCAGCTGAAGAGCCTGCTTTATCTCTCTCAGCACTTTTGATAAACAGCTGCCTATTATTTTCCCCACTGGGATACGCGGAGTTAGCATAAGTTATCCCCTTTGTCTGTTCTGGACGTGTTATTGCTAAGAACCATGGCAGACAAAAAGCTGTGACCATATCTCACCCACTTAGGACTTTGGCATTAAAAGCTAATGGATCTATGTGTTGTTCCCTACTGTGGCCATGTGATGCCTCAGGGCATGAAACTTATGGCTCACACGAAAACACCACAAATGAAGATAATGTATAATAATAAGGATGCTGCAGCATTTTCATTACCATATTGAGATTTGAGAATGACTTAGCTGATTATATGCGAGTGATCAGACATGTATCAATACCTACTTATTTGTCTTATTACATGCTCCCTGTTGAAACCATAATATAACAAAACAAAACACACTCTTTCTGTGTATCATTGAGAGTGTTCCTTTAAAATTATGACTCATCATCACCATATTGCTCATGGATATTGCAGTGTTTTACCCTACAGAGTGTTTATGTCCAACGTTCCCTGATTAGTGGACGGCTGTTTTGATGCAGGTTATTTTTGCTCTACAGTATCAGTATGCCCGATGACTCAGCAAGCCGAACACCAAAGAGTTTTTCTCTCTTTCACTGATCTCATCCAATGCTCCACTGGCAATTTGTATAAACATACACCACAGTAGCATGGTCATAAAGTACAATATTTGTTTTTCTTGTGCAGCAATTCAGATTCTCAAAAACGATTTAAAGTGTTATGAGTTGTGTAATTGATTTCTGAAAACCAAAAAGTCCAGAACACACTTGAGAGGTGGCACCAGAATATTTCCATTCAGCAGCCTAATAGATTAAAAAAAAATTTCTACATTGATAATACATAAAGGAATTTTCTTGTATTTGATGGTCACTGTAAAAGATGAAGCCACTACAAACCACAATGATTAAAGAGGCAAGAGGTATATTACAATTTTTTTAGCCACCTAATATCCAAAGACAGTTAAGGGCATAAATGATGCTGTTCAGTAGTTTCACATTTCCTTTATTATGGTAAAACACTAATGCCAGTCTGTAAAGTACCTGCTCTCTGTAGGGACTGCATGAATGTGGCAGATGTGTCATATAATACTTAGAAGGTTCAGGATTAAATATAGACGTAATCTCCAGTTCCAACTATCGTGTCATCCACTGCGTCTATTCCTCCTCCTCAACAGGAAGCACAGGCCTAAAATTATATCTAATCCTCACCATAGCAACAACATTAAAAGTGAACATTGAACTGAAGACTGAGCATTTTTCACTCTGATGTCTGAACAACTCGGTAACATTGTTTATTTTAAATACAAGCTGACTAATGGGCTTTGTCACTGCCACGGAAAAATCTGCGTCTCTGAGAGGGTTAGAGAATAATATAATTTCAGTGTAAACATCAACAGATATGAATATGTCCATTCTATACGTTAGTTTCTGTGTGTTTATCCTGTTATACTTTGACATGTTTTGGGTCCTTTTTGTTGTATCTGTCTAAATGCTAAAACACAACCATCTCACCTCTCAGTGAACAGGCCTGTTGAAGGCTTTTTTCACTTATCAACCTCTTTTTTTCTAACAATGTTTTTGCAAGTTTTCCACTAGTGACTATGGTCTGCACTGGCTGCACTAGTGTAGAGAGGTTACTAGTGTCCTGCTGTCACATGCCTTTGTGCTTTGCTTTGTTTTTGCACAGTGTTGCATCACTCAGCCTATCAATCTAGAAACACCTAAAATCCTTTGAGATCTGCCTTGGTGACAAAAAGCCTATAAATAAACCTGACTCAACCAGACTTGATATTTTATTTTCCACATCATTTTCAGCCATCTTCCTACTACCTCACTTATTGCAGGCAGTGTTGTGCCAAAATCCTGCTTTGGCTCAGCACTGAAAGCGAGTGACTCATGGTCTCCCCAGAAACTGCAATCATTTCATTCACCACAGATTTCCTCATCAAAGCAGACAAATAAGGACACAGCGGATTTCCTCTTCTGGCCAACTAACAAGGCAACTTCCCTGTTCACATCCACTATTGTTTGTATGTGTCACTTCCAACCTTTAGCTTTGCAGTAATGTGTTAACCACTTGTGCCACAATGTTTAGCAGAATTTCCGTCACAAGGAACAATACAAGTTTCCCCACATTGCCTTAAAACATGACATTACATATTGTGTATCCTGACATCATTACTTCATTTAAAATTTCTAGCTTTCACTATCGCATTCAGTGAAAATAAATAAATAAATAAATAAATCATTGTAGTATTGTTCAATCCAACATTTGACCTTAACTATAATTAACTATAAAACAGTGTATGTCCACACAAAGGAGGTGAAATAGGTTCAGTTATGATAAAAGATAAAGATAATGAAAATAAAAATAAAAATAAAAATTAAGCTCAGTTATCTGAGACATTTCTTTTGATATTTCATGCAAGGAACATTTGCCTGTAAATCAAAATTTTGTCACAACCCTTAAAAAACCCTTCTCTCTGTACACTTTTTGTATGGGGGATGTAAAATAAAGGCCTTTGAACTTTTGCTCTGAGCATCACATTGCTGTTGTACTGAGAGACAGAGACAGTGGCTGCAGGACTGTCAGACCCTAGAGGGCTGTGTTAACAGCAGGAGGACAGGGAGGATGGGCAGTTTTATCCGGGAAGGGAACCACCTCAACATTTCACTCAGCATCTGTTCCCTCTTAACCATGAAGACAGCCCTCACCCTCATTAGCCGTTTGCATTCCTCACATTTGACAGGGGACCCTAGTTGCTTGACGAGGAAACCATACACGCCCAAGATAAACAGAGCAGAAAGATGAAGGACAAAACGCTCTGAAGTGGTACTGGAAACAGACAAATACTGAAAGACAGCTGCGTGATAACCCTGCAGCGCTTCCATTTGGTGGAAAACGGTCATTTGAATAACACAACTGACCATAGCGACTAAAATAACACAGAGGGGTTTTCTCAAATGCCCACAACAGAAGAAGCCATCTTAAAGAGCATCTACAGCAGATGCAGATGACTTCACTATAACCAATGGCCAAACTGTAAATATAGTAAATTACACACAGGCTGCGCTGCTCACTGAAGCATCAAATTATTCCTACAATGCATCCAGCTCCACGACAATAATATAACCTATCTACCATGCAGAGTATCAACCAATCATCGTTAAAATAATGACTGAAAAATATTTAATTCCATTTGTACACAGATAAGATCACCGTTTTAAATAATAAAATACGTAATTCTAGAAGCATCTTCATTACAGAAACGGTATTAGAGAATTTGCTTTCACTCTTAATAAAAGGAAGAATCTACTCACATCTCAAAGTCACGACGATTTAAAGGCGATGTGTCGAAAAGGAGCCTACGTCGAATTAAAACCAAGCTTTCTGGTGATAATAAATATTATTCCCTGTTGCTTGGTTCGTCTATTTTTTTTGATTTGTCTCTTAATTTGTTATCATAAAAATACGGATTCACAGTCGGATGGACGCGCACGAATATACCGTGCATCCCGAGCAGCGCTTTATCCAGACCTGCGCGGTTCACGTGACTGATTACAAACCTCACCGACGTCACTGATGACACCGCCGGTGACCGAACAACAACGTCTGTGGTGATTGAGACATCTGCCTGTATTTACAAGTTTATACTGCACCGCACAGCGCACATTGGATGAATATATGTGGTTACATAGGATATATGTTTGTCTTCTGCATGTTGTTGACATGTAAAAGACTCATCCATCCCTTCAGTGGCTGCTCGTACACTGAGAGACAAAACATCCACAATGCACATGCTGTTTATGTGAGTTTGTGTGTTTCTTCATTCTTTGTAGATGTACCGTGTCTTTGTGGCGAATGAGTCTCTGTTTTCTGTATTTTTTGTGGTTATTTTATGACTTTCAGATATTTAGATAAAGGCCATGTGCTCTTCAACCATTTGTGATCCTACCAGGTCAGTAACAAAAATTTCATTTGCTGTCAAACATTCAACAGTGTGAGTCCCTCATGGTAGTAAAGAGTGAACTGGTGCCGAAAATTCAGTCAGTGCCCGAGGCTGCAGACACTATTGTCTTGCCCTCTGCTGCCCTTCTGTGGCGATTACCAAGACATACACATTTTGCAGAAACTTGAGTGACCATATGTGAAGACCGGAAGTTTTCAGACTGCTTAGATGTTTCGACTTTTCAGACATTTTGCTGTGTCATCTTTGATGTTGTTATTATACCTTTATAATAATTATATCCATATTGTATTTACATTGCAGTTTTGTGGTATACAGTAAATGGTCAGGACATGTTATAGAACAGGTGAATAGTTTTACTGAACTGAACTATTAACAGGTAGATCCTTGCAGTGCTATATGAAAAATAAATACATAGAGAAGCTTGTATTGTATTTAACACTCATATGACATATGATATGTTGATTCCACTGTATAATTCAGCATGAGCTCTGAAGATACAGATCAAACACAACACAGGCAGCTTCTGTAGGTGTTTAGACTCTGTCACATAACAAGGGAAATGAAAATAAAAATGAAAGGGAAAAATGAAGCCTGTAATGAAGGTCTGCCAATTATTACAGTACTGCTGTTGCCAAAAGCTGGAAACAGAGGATCCATGGCAACAGTCAATACTGTTTTCAGAAAGTTAGACTACCACCTGTGGAAAAGGAAGTTGAGCTAAACAAGGCAATTTGAACTGTCTAGTTGATGATTATTTCATCAGCACATATAACAGTCATTTGTGTAAACACAACAAGGAAGCAATGAGTCACTTTGCAAGAGCGGCACAAGACAAGAAGACACACTTTTGAAGATCCGAATAAAAAAACATGTGATGAACATAACAAATTAGTTTGTATTAATTATAAACAATGTTTTAGTCAATATCTTGTATTATCATTTGGTGTTTTGACAGATCTCACTATATTTTGAAAAAAACAAAAACAAAATAAACAACCAGTAGACTAAAATTAGATTGATGGAAAAACACTTTTTTAAGTTGTGGAGCTGGTTTGGTTTAAAAATCAGTCAATCCAATGTAATCACCAGGAACATACTTTTTTTTAGCTTTTAAAAAGCAAAAAAAACATATTTAACATTGAGAACTGATTACTTTGCAGTCACAGTACTACAATAGAGCAAAATGTAAAGCAACACATGGTTTGTAACATGACTGATGTGCTATCATGAAAGTCTCTATTAATTTATTGACAGAAAAAAAAAAAAAAAGGCAACTCAGGTCCCACCGAGATTTGAACTCGGATCGCTGGATTCAGAGTCCAGAGTGCTAACCATTACACCATGGAACCACTTATACAACATCTGGAGCAAAATAAAAAAAAATAAGTACGGTAATTGTTAGGTTTGCTGATTGATAAATTGTATTTATGTATTTCACAGTAACCAATAAACCCACATAAATCACCCATAAAAAGACAAAACGTATCGACTCACGTGTTTCAATTCTTCATCCGCAGTCACACGCCTACGCTGTCTGCCCTCTGGTGGCGAATAGGAGGAATGACGGCGTTAACCTGAAAGGCCTTCACTGAGGATTATAGTTCTGTAATACAGTAATTCCTGTTTTCATAAAGGTTAGAAAGTTCATTTTTAAAAACTGTGTTATCTAATCGTTTTTGGCGCTGTTTAACTGCATTGAATTATCCAGAGAAGTAGTGTTTGTGTTACTTAGCCTACTCCACTGATGTAATTAAAACAGAAGTTAAATAAATAAGTTGAATAAGCTAGAAAAAATACTTCTTATTCTCTCATGGAGGCAGTAAGAATTCATGAACATTATTATAATTATGAGTTTGAAAACTGTGATGCCCTGTGCGTCTGTAATTTAAGGGTACAAGCTGTATCATATGACTTGGGTTTGAATAAACATTTGCATTCAAAGGGGGTGAATTTAACCTGAAATAATGCATATGAAGACAAATAAGCTGTTTAATAAAAGGTTTAAATAGGAATATGTTATTAAATAATACTTATTTATGCATATAAACAAATATAGACATAGCTAGATGATGTTGATAAATTACTCCAGATAAGTCATGCATATTACTTATCTACATATTTTTTTATACAAAACACCACAAAGAAATAATGAAAAGGCCATTTCAGGTATATGTCTGTAATATGTCAGCAGCAGTCGAGATGTTGCACTTAGGCAGTCTTGCATAACTGTAAGAAATGTTGTGTTTTATAAAGAAAATCAACATTTCTCGGTAGACATCTATTTTGTACTAATGTGATAAATAAGTGTCCTCACTGAATGTCCTGTCTTCTATGTACTGACTGTACTCTATAATTGGACTGATTCAGACAAAGCTTTTGTGCTTGTAATTACTATTCCAGACTTACTTTGTTAAATGGCTGATTCAGTTATTGTGTGGAGTTATGTGTGTCAGTGTACATTTTGATCTGAATTTGGGAGCAGTTATAGACACGGAAGAAGTGAAAATGATCAGCCTGCCTGGGATGAATACTGATTATGCATTAAGAATGGCTAAGTGAAGATCCAGCTCTCATCTGATTGATCCTCACAGTTCCTGTAGCAGGACGTGATCGCAATGAAGATCTGCAGCTGAGCTCAGCTATGGAGTTCAGCCACAGCAGAGTGCAATGAAATGGTACATGTTTAAATAAGAGCCAAATTACTGATTACCTTCTGAAAGCTTATCTTAACATACAGAGTCATGGCCCAGTATATATTTACATTTTTCATGTTTCTTCACTGTTTCTTACCTCACATAAATCGGAGTGAACCATCCTGGCTCTCAACAGGTCATGTCAGACTGAATTGAAAGTGACAGTTTATGCAGCAGCAGTGTGGTCAGCAGCCAGGTGTAGCCTCTTGAGAATAAACCAAAGGTTCAGCTCTGTCAGGGAATTTAGAAGTATAGCCTCTTTCCAACAGCTGCTTCTATGAAAACAGCATAGACGAAAATATCTAGTTGACAGGCTGACGGCAGCAGATAAGATTATGCCTGAGGCCTGAAACACTCAAAGTCCCCATAGTTCTTTTTACCCTATGCAATATTTTACAAGATTAATAATCAGCCTAGATACTGTCGTACATTGAATTTATACATTGTATGTTATATGAACCCACTGAGGGATTATGCTTGGTCTCCTTTTGTAAATGTTGATTTCTAGTAAAATGAATTCAGGTACTTGTTTGTTTTCCCTGCATCTTCTCTTCTTTGTTACTGCTAAATTGTCTTTAGGATCTTGTCTTTCAAGCTTTTTTCTTCCACTCCCTGCCCTCTGTGAGTCGTGGGAAATCATTCAATTTAACATTTTTTTCTGTGTTGACAGGATATTTAACAAGCTACAAAATTTAAATCTCTTGTGTGCTCACCTCTCTGCAGCGTGACCTCGTCTTTCAAGCTTTTTCTGAAGCACTCACTTGTATTTGATCCATTAGCTTCTTGACTTATTGGATGCATTTCTTGTCCGTCGGGCATCACTCGGGCTTGTGAGCTGTCAGCTGTACAACATGTCCATCAACTGTGGAGAAACCTGTTTCCTACTGAGAACCAACCAGGACTCTCATACAGTAGAGAAATGGTTCACTTCAACTTATCCATGACATATTATGCTTAAATTTATACTTAAAAAAAGTCAATTTTCTTAAGAATAAAAATTCCATTTTGTTACTAGATACCTGAGTCAGTTCTTCTGTTAGTTCCTGGATATATACTGCAGTATACACCTAACCGCAACTAACTAACAACACCTAACCCCAACCCTGTCACATACTATGATACAGATTTTACAGTACTCTATCCACTAAATTATTTTAAAATGTTAAGAAACAAAATTAAGAGTTGTTTAATGCACACCTGGTGGACAGGTGCGTGAGAGAAATAAGTTAGCACCCTCGTCAAGTCTCTTCTTTGCTGACCTCTAGTGGTCTAACATCTTACTGTAGTGAGCTGTACTCCAGAACCTCATGTATGGATAAGTTGCTGTGTATGTATTCAGCTGCTTTTGCCCGCGTGAAGAAACGCAGCCACTTAATTTTTTTGAATAAAGCCAGTTCATCAGTGCAGGGACATCTGACAAACAGACTGACCCTGGTTCAATGTTTGCTGCGATGTTATCCAGGAAGACACCGCATTGAGCAATCACATACACACAAGTATGTCCTATTGTTTGATATCTGTATCCCGTCTAATAAGCTTTTGATATGCTAATCTGCTGCTCAAACTGGACTTGCTGAACTGTATTTTGTTGTATTATTTGATTGTTTCGACAGTATATACAACATCAACCTACCATTGAAGCACACTGTGGGGTTGCTGCTTCAATGCAAAGGCTGTTTTCGGTTTTTCTCACTCACAGACTCTGGACAACATTTT
The DNA here is from genome assembly GCA_034779795.1 of Ctenopoma multispine. Lineage (NCBI taxonomy): Eukaryota > Metazoa > Chordata > Actinopteri > Anabantiformes > Anabantidae > Ctenopoma > Ctenopoma multispine. The sequence goes on from JAUYWH010000024.1 coordinate 13,977,081, forward strand.
AAGACTTTGTTATGCAGGCAGAAGCATTGTAGGCACTCAGTTACAGACTTATTTGTTAGAGTGGTAGTAGAGTCCTTCATTCATCAGCATCAACACTCTTGTCAACATTCATAGTCAGGACATGTCAATATTCAGAGTTAGAGATGAAGAGAGACATGTCCCATCTAACATTTGACATTAGAACTAAATTCATCAAATACATTTTCTTCCTCGTCACTGTATTAACCTGACTGAAACAGGTTTCTGATGGCAGAGTAGGCTTTTAATTTGAAACGTATGTACCAAAACAACAAGCAGAATTGATATGACAGCAACTGGAAAAACCTTTCACATAAAAGTATGTCTACTGTCACCACACGGGTCAAAGATGGCATGATGTCCAACTAATGAAATGCTGTCTGGGCATCGATTGTCAACATGTTATTGCTTCTGCAGAGAGTGAAATGGAATTCACATAGTGAATGAATAAATTCAGTTCAATAAAATAAATAAATAAAATAGCCTGATACAAACATAAAGTATTTTTAAATTTACTTTTTTTCACATATGGTTCCCTTTATAAATACTGCACGTTATTTGTGGGTCTACAATTGGTCAGTTGAAACTTATTTGAAATTTACAGTCTGACAGCGAGAGAGAGAAAGAACATTTTAAGTAACTTCAAAAACAGTTCACAAAATGACACTGATCATCTCACAAGAAGATAAATTGTGTTATCTACATCAGTGGGTATCCATTTTCTGATCATGCTCATCTTTTTTTTTATTCTAGTGTCACAATGAGAAAAAAATCACCATCACTAATAAAAAATAATAAATAAAGCAATTAGCTATATAAATACAAAACATAAATGGTCAAAATGTAAACCAAGACGTTTGCAAGAAAAAATATTTCACATAGAAAACAATACAAGAGCTGATCACTTCATCAATGTGGGGAAAAATCAAAATTTCAAACCTACAATAAATGTTTAATGCTCAGTAATGCAATAAATACATAAACACTGGAACCCTGAATGCATCTCCAGATACACTGGGCTTCACTTGCACTGCAATTTAAAAGAAGCTCTTGAGTTGCAGACATGGATCACATTAGCATCACAGTGTTGCTACTATGTGATCTTTACTGAATAACTGTGAATAAAGTACTATTATAACATTTTTCTATTTTCCCATACTTTTGCAGACTCTCTTCTCTCTCAGTCGGTTTCCATGTTTAACATTTAAAAAAAAACGTTTGTTTACTTAAGAGTGGATGATCAAAATCACTTTATGTGAGTATTGTCCCATGATCTGCAGCTGCTGCACACAGTGATGAATCATAAACTCTGATGTTTGCATGTAGTAAATCATTGCTTTGACTTGACCAAGGTTACCATAGCTTCTTTCCTGTGGAGAAAATAACTTCTATTTAGGGGATATTATAAACACTTAAAGCACTTAAATAGTAAACCTTTATCATGGGCTAAAAATGAAAGTGGAGAACTCTCTCCCTGTAAATAATCTGTCCACCCAATCCATGTATGCTGCCCTTAGCGCTGAAACTACTGTTCCACTTCAGGAAGTCCACAAAGAGGACGGGCAGCAGTTTGAGTGATCACTTCCATATGAAAATAAAATGGGTGAATGGTCGCTGGTGTGTGGGACAGTCTTTTCTCCCCTCCCTCTTTCAGGGCCACAGAAATATTGTGATTGAGGGAGCCAAAGAGAGCAGCGTCCAGAAGAGCTGTGGCTGTCTGTCCATCTCAACATTTGAGCATCTAAATCAAACACACGGAGACAAAAAGGAGGGTTGTTGGTTGAAAGTTGGCTTCAAGTTTCCCGGATACTGGCATGTTGTCAGGGCCGGGTGGAGGGGTCGCCCTCTAGAGCAGAGAGCTGGGGCTCTCTGGGGGTGGTGGGGATGTGTGTATTGGACTGTGACGCATGGGCAGTATGTCATAGTGGCTGGGGATGTGGCTACTGTGGGGAAGGTCATAGGGGCTCTGGGAGAAGCCAGTGGCCATTCCATTGGGTCCTTGCAGGACACTCACTGTTGGCTCTGTGATCATTTAGGAAAGAAGGAAGGAAAAAGTAGGAGAGGTACATGAGAAAAACACTGAGGTTGAATACTGTCAGGCACAGACTAAGGAGAAAGGAGAAAGGAGAGGTGCATGCAATAGAAAAGCAGCTCATATTTCCTGTTATCAAGCCTTACAAAGTCTCACAGCAGGGGACATAACCAGAAAGACCATAAACTGCATGACCCTGCTGAGCTCCACACAGCAAAGCAGCAACACACTCACCAACATCATAGACATTCCTGCTTGCACTGCCCAGGAGGGTGGCCGTGCCTCCAAAGGGCACTTCACGGTGGGAGGGGGACTTCATCTCCACATAGCTGCTCTCTGTGTGCTTGCAAGTGAGCCCTGGTGGGTCTCTAATGGTGGCATATGGATTCTCACTATTCAGGGAACAGGAGCTGTTGCTGCACATGGAGCCCTTGATGCAATCTGCATTAGCCATGGAACAAGGACATTTTCAGTATCAGGAAAGATGAAAATCGTTGCCATTCTGAAGAAGTTGTACTTCTTTTGTCTGCGGCAGGTGACTAATGGTGATGTATAGTAATCAGAGCACAAAGGGGAAGAAAGTGGAAGTCTCATCCCATCCATAACAGTCTCATCGGCCTGATAAGGAGCCTCATTAGAGACTGCAGCAAAGCTGCTTCAGACTACTCTTCCCACCCCTGGGTTCCTCACATTCACCACTGTCTGCATAGTGTGGGAGACAAAATGACGTATTGGGCACTGAGCCATAGAGCAATTACCGTTGGAACAAAACCTCAGCCCTACATGATCTTGTCCAAAGTGTAGAGAGGGTTTTCACATAAATCATGGAGAATATAAGGATATGAAATTTTGGGTCAGGGAAACAGCAATCTCAGGGGGATAGAAACCAAATGGCAAAATTGATTCATGTGCTGTTGAGCATAAAAGGTTTTTGTAAAAAATAATATTGGTGCTGGTGAAGCTGAACAGGATTACAGATGCAGTATCTGTCTATTCACACACACACACACACACACACACACACACACACACACACACACACACACACACATGCACACACACACACACACAC
>JAUYWH010000024.1:13980302-13997880 GCA_034779795.1 Ctenopoma multispine
GCCCTCTTCCTATTGAAAAAACAAAAGTTGTATCCAAGATGGCCGACTTCAAAATGGCCACCATGGTCACCACCTATGCTGAGGAGTTTGCCCCCTCACATATACTAATGTGCCACAAACAGGACTTTAATATCACCCACCATTCCCATTTTATTAAGGTGTATCCATATAAATGGCCCACCCTGTATTTAGGTTACTGATCATCTAAATAGGTTAGTTTTCTTCTCCTTTCCCACTGCCAGTGTTTTAAAGGAGTGAATGGTCAGCCCTACTACTGCAACCTATTTAAATTTCTGTACTAATAATGATGCAGTCATGTTGCTGTATGCAAACTGGTCATGTGGAGTTAGGTTACATTTTATCATAATTTGCTACTCCTTAATTTAGACAAAACTGAAGTTATTATATTTGGGCCCAAAAATCTCAAGAGACATGGTATCTAGTCAGACTGCCACCCTTAGATGACTTCTGTGGTTGCTGGTCCTGCCAACCTGCCCAGTGCCTCGTCTGCTGCTCCTTGTTGTCATTATGATCTCTGTTACTAAAAATAATTGATATTTTGGCCCAAAACATTGAAAGGTGATTCTGAGACAGTTTGTATTCCCATCAGAAGATCATCTGTTTTATAAAATTCACACCACAGTTCCTAGGAATACATGCAAGCACTTGTGGAGAAAGGTATGTTGGATGGACATTCACATTAACATTCCTACACCACTTCTTTCGATGACTACTACAGCATGTCTGTATTATATTATACGTTAGTGGAAAATAAGGTCTTGAAATGGCTGGCACAACTGTCATCAGCCAAGAGGGTTGAGAGAAGCAAATAAAATGGAAATACTAAGGCTATTACTTAACAGTTAAAAGTTTATCAGTTTTGTGTGGCAGTATTGGTGATGTACTAGACGCCATTTGCCAAAGAGTTGACAAAGAGAAACAATTCAACAAGTTCACTAACATTTGCTCAGAAAGTGACTTTCTTTGGTGAGGCAGGAGTGGACACAGGTGCTCTGGGGAAAGAACATTTTACTTTTGTTTGTACTTATTTACATTAATGCAACCGGTAAATTGGAATTAAATTCAACACTAAAGTAGTTTTTAAACGGTTAAAATAAGTGTAGTGGGTAGCCTGTCCACAAAGAATTTCCCCAAGGGGATCAATAAAGTATCAATTATTATTATTATTATTATTATTATTATTAATGATGATGATAGAGCCTGGCAGTCCAGTACTAGTGCTAAAAAATATATATTTAAGGGTGTGTATACTGCTTTGGTAATCTACAAATATACTAGAACACCTTAGTCAACACTATGTTAAAGAAATACTTTTATTTATACCTCTGTCTGGTCTGGGGCATCAACAGGATTTGGACAAGGACGTTATCAAAACGACCAGCTTGGTCATGACATGTCCACTGTTATGAGTTTTTGGCATTTTGAGTAACCACGGCAAAGCAATTCTCCAAAAACCAAACACGAGACACCCGCAGCACAGACTGTGGATTCCATCCACACATATTATATACATCAAAACAACCGGCTCAATCATGACATTTTCCCTATTGTGGTTAATTGTTTTTTTGAATTACAATGGCAATGTAAATTGCCAAAAACCAAACACAAGATTCCAACAACCAGAGGTGGGTAGTAACGAGTTACATTTACTCCATTATATTTACTTAAGTATATTTTTTGAAAAAATTGTACTTCTAGGAGCAGTTTTACTGCACCACACTTTTTACTTTTACTTGAGTAGATTTATGAAGAAGAAACGCGACTCTTACTTTACTACACTGGTTGTTTTGATGTATGATATGTGTGGTAGGAATCCACAGTCTGTGTTGTTGGCAGAGGTGGGTAGAGTAGCCAAAATCTGTTCTCAAGTAAGAGTAGCGTTACTTCACAATGATATTACTCAAGTAGAAGGAAAAAGTAGTCATCAAAAAAATTACTCAAGTAAGAGCAAAAAAGTACTTGATAAAAAGAATACTCAAGTAGTGAGTAACTGTTTATCATAATTTTTTTTTTTAAGATTTAATCAGATAGACAAAATATAAATTATAATGCAAATTCTGGTATTTCTGAATAATAAAAAAATAACATCTTTACAAAATAACTAATTAAGGCAAAAGAAACACAAATTTCCAAATCTCACTCTTTCACAACATAAAGATTTGTAAACCAACACCTACAGTAGGTAACATTCTGTATGTATGTTTGAACTGTTTCATACCATGGCAACGTAAATTGCCAAAAACCACACACGAGTTGCCCCACAGGACAGACTGTGGATTCCTATCAGATATGTTCTACATCAAAACGACCAACTCAGTCAGTTGATGGGCACTGTTATGATTAGTTGGCATTTTGAGTTACCATGGCAATGTAATTTGCCAAAAACCAGGCAGTATGAGCTCACAGGACAGACTGGGGATTCCTACCACACATCAATATGGCCGTCTCGATCATGACACATCCCCTGTTGTGGTTACTTGGCATTTTGAGTTACCATGGCAACCTAAATCACCAAAAACCACACAGGATAAGCTCACAGGACAGACTGGGGATTCCTATCAGACATACAGTACAAGGCCAAAAGTTTGGACACACCTTCTCATTCAATGTGTTTTGGGGTGAGCTGGACCGCTGACTGAAGGCAAAGGGGCCAACAAGTGCTAAACACCTCTGGGAACTCCTTCAAGACTGTTGGAAAACCATTTCAGGTGACTACCTCTTGATGCTCATGGAGAGAATGCCAAGAGTGTGCACAGCAGTAATCAAAGCAAAGGGTGAAGAAACTAGAATATAAAAGATGTTTTCAACAACATTGAATGAATTGAATGTGTCCAAACCTTTGGCCTGTACTGTATTTTACATCAAAACGACTCAGCTCGATAAATCTTGCTTTCGCATTGACGTGATGGGTTTAAGGTTCACGGGTGCAAGGTGGCAGGCACCTTCAAAGTTTCCCCAGGAACTTTCTAGTTTTTTAATTACTATGCCAACCCTTTCTAGTTTTGTGAGTATTGGCTATATTTAGAGGTCTTATTTTATTCTTACTTTGTTTTGGTAATTAATTTGAGAATTAGGTCATATTAAGATACATATTATGTTGTTGGTCGTAAAGATCTGGATGGATATTTTATTTTATTCTTTATTAAGGTAAATATGTTTTTAGTTGTAATCTGATGAGGAATACTTCATCTTATTTTTTTGTTTTTTTGTTTTTCCCCCTGAGGGATGCCACCTTATTGTGGTCAGGGGGGTTTGCCTGCCTCAATGACACTAATACGTACACCAGCAGAAGCTTAGCCTTCAGGTGGACACCCAAGTTGGACATGTCTTAGGGTAGAGGCCTGCCAAAGTGCAATCCAATTGCATGACAAAAACAGTTATCCAGAGCACCCCCTGTGCACCCGCCTTCACATTTCTGTCTGCCCCCTCATATATGCCTCTCTAGAACCGGCCCTGATCATTAATGTGGTTATAATATGTCCACTAAGACAAATACACGCTGATGAGTAACATGAGTAACAGGAGTAACGCCCCTCCAACAGCACCACCAGGGCCGTCTTAGACGCATAGGCTACATAGGCTACAGCCTAGGGCCCCACCAGCAGGGGGACTCACTGAGCTACATGGATTGATAGTTTTGTATTTTATTTGTTTTAAATTATTTGTACGTATATTTCATGTTTCCTCTATTTTTGTTGTCATTGTGAGACTACAAAATATAGCTTTCAGTAGTATCTATTCTTGAAAATGATTGTCTGTGACATCATCAAGTCTGCAACTCAAATTGTAAACATGAAACGTAAAAACGTATCAAGATAAACATAGCTAAAGGCTAACATATAATGACCTTCAAACCAATCCAGCTATACTAGATATTTTAATATTAACAATGTCTACGCTGTATTTCTGATCAATTTAATGCTATAAAATCTCCTTTTTTCATAAACATTGTCATTTCTATGTGAGTCCAGACTTTTGACTGGTAATGTATATAAAGTGCTCATTGTCTCTGAGGATTCAGTAGCCACACACACTGACTCATAACCATTACAAAAACCAGAGCATCATATTACCATATTACTTATTATCATATTACTACAGTGATTAAATCATAAGTCTTTCAGTGTTTTAGTTTATTGTTAATCTTTAGCAGCACAGTCTTATAAGCATAAAATGTTTTACTTGTTTTAAGGCAAAAAATAGGGCCCCCAATGCTGGCAGCCTAGGCCCCCAAGATATCTTAACCCGGCCCTGAGCACCACCCGCTCCCCACATTATAAGTTAATGTTATGTAATTAGATTTTCTGTACAGTGCCAGATCACATTAGAAGTCATTTCATGTTTCCTTTTTCTATAGAACAAGTCTGTACGTTGTTCTTTTAATAAAGTAACTTTATTTTTCAATTATATTTAAACTGTACAGCTGATATTATATATAACAAAACAGTAGAACAAAACCATCTGTATATATGATTTTAGTGCATTTTTCTTCTTATGTTGTAGCATAAAATAACATATTTCTACAGTCTGGAACCTTCCAGCTGTATGTAGAATGATTTCCTGTGCTTTTGATGTGATATGAACATAAGAACAGCAGTGAGAACGTCTGTGCGCATTTCTGCATGTAACCAAGGGGTGGATCTAGAGGGGGCAAGAAGGGGGGGAAACTGCTTCCCCCAACTCGTATGTCCTTAAAATCGTTTTTCTCATTTATACCTAAAAATTGTCTTTGTTCTTCTTAGAAGAGATAATGATACATTAATAGTTTGTATAGTGTATACAAATAGTGTATTTGTGGATATTTTGTTGACTCCATTTACATACAAAGGATTTTAACATACTTCACTCAGGAGGTCCAGGATTGCAACCCTGCCTAGACCTCTTGCCAAATCTTTTAGATCTGCCACTGAAGTGACCACAGCTTTAACTTTATTAATTGTTCCTTACACAGATTCAGGATCGGTCAGAGTGTGATAGGAAATTATTTTGTGAACTTCTCCACAGGCTGTTCTTCAGGAATGTCATATTTTAAATAAATATACAATAACTGCTCTAACAGTAACACACACACATTGCATGTCTCGCGTCACACAATGTAAACCTAGAGTGTTTTTTTTTGACAGACAAGTAGTACTATTCAATTCAATTCAATTCAGCTTTATTTCTATAGCGCCAATTCACAACATAAGTCATCTCAGGGCACTTTACAGTGTAAGGTTTAAGAGCTTACATATTATATAGTAAATATATACAGAGTAATGTAGAATACTAGTAGTATTGTATACTACTAGTATTCATTTTGATTTCCCTTTTTCTTTTGTTTGGGAATATTTAGAATAGGCATTTTCCTAGTAAAAGTAGGCGGTTCTGAGTGAAAGTGCAGAAATAATTGTAAAATAAGTTGATCTCGCTTAATTCTGATTTTCTTATCCCCATCTTTCTACACATATGTCTGCATCGATGTACTAAAAATTTTAGATTTAATGACCATAACCAGCACCATGGCATGTACATCATGCATAGTAGAATTTACAAATGACTATCACATAAAAACAGCCTGGCAATTAGTGTATAAATCTTTGAAGAGTAAGTCCAAGGGAATCACGTGCCATTATGGTCTTACTTTAATGGAAAGTCATACTTTTGCACTGCCTCCAAGAAGAAATCAAGGGCAGTCAAAGCTATTTTATTGTCTGCAGGGCTGAAGTACATGATCTAAACCATATTATTAGTTAGTTGACTACATTTTCCACATCTTACATTTGAAGGTGTCCTAGAACAAGACACCGACTAGCAGCTGTCCAAACAACAGTTTTCCCAAGGGGAACAATAAAGTATTCATTCATTCCACCACTAAACTGGCTTATTTATTTATTTATTGGTGCCTGCCATTGAAAATGAATATTCATCCATTCATTTCAATGGAGGCACATATTGTTATCCACTTCTAAACAGGTCTCTTTATTGTGGTGGAGCATGGAATGCTCCCACACTATTGATATTCTCTTTTTTCTTTATTATTATTATTCCACCCCGTTCTTCGGACGTTAATGCGGCCCAGACGCTTTGTCGTAGAAATTCCATTCAAACTTCAAAACGTGCATCTTCTTTAGGACACGTCTGCTATTACTTTTGTCATCGTTATCTTTAATACTTTTTTTCTTCATGGTTTTTCACCCATTTTTTTGCATTGTCGTCTATGGGAATCATCGTTCAACTTCCCATCATCTTTCCTCTTTTCAACGTCTTCCTGTGTCGTCAGCGTTTGTCGTAGAAACGCCATTTCAACTTTTAAAAAATGTAGACACTTTCAACTTTAAATCTTTAACACTAGAACTCCCAGAGAGGGGCCATTTGGCCCCGTCCCCCTAGCTCTACCAGAGAGGGGCCAATAGGCCCGGTTGTTTTTACACATTTTGTACACATAGTATTTGTACACATCTTGGGGGGAAGGGGAGTGACACATTCCAATGCGCCAACCATTTACAAATGAATGGATGCCAATTGTCGGTTATTGAGTTGTAAGTTTCAAACCTCTGGTAGGACTGAGGGGGTCAGAAAAACCTGGGAGTTCTAGTTTAAAGCTTCTTTGTATCTTCTATAGTTTTTGAGTTTGAGCAGTTTACGTTTTGGGTGATTTTTTATCTGTTTTCAACTTTTCCATTAGTGTGTATGGCGGAATGTTGGTGCGTCACTCTAAAGTCTGTCCTTCAACTTTTATCAAAAGTTGAAGGACAGGCACTTTGTGAAGTGCAGCTGTGTGTCCTTGTGTGTGTGTGTGTGTGTGTGTGTGTGTGTGTGTGTGTGCAGTGACGCTGCAAGGGTCTCGGGGCCCCAGGCAAAAAATTCCAAGGGGGCCCTCAAACAAGGTTTCATCATACATAGCCTATAGCATCCAACACTGACTAATCATATATTAAAATTATAATTGTGAAGGTCGATAAAGAACAGCAAGGAACAAATTATTTTACTTAATGAAATCTTTATTTCAAACAAAAAGATCCAACAAAAAAGCAAATTTCAACATAGGAAATTTAAACAAAAATATTTGATGTGGATGCTGACTGAGCTAAAGGCAGAGAAGATAGTGTGAGGAATATTTGTGTCCGTGTATGTGACCATGGTAATGTAACTCACTTAGTGCTTCTGTGTCTTGTTACCTATTACATTAGTACTTTCTGTAATCCATTACTTTAGTATTGACCTGTAGCTGACACTACTACCACGCCAATATTCTCTAGAGACTTTAACCCTTTGTTGCACCTTCAAAAAACTTACAGAGACACATTAAGGAGCTGCAGCTGTGTCTGTGTCTGTTTACAAACTCTGAGTCTGTGTAAGCATCATGGTAAATCCTTCTCTCTGATTGGCTGAGGCTTAATGGAGATGGCTCTAAAGTTCAAGAGCATTTCTTCAAAGTGTGTGTGTGTGTGTGTGTGTGTGTGTTTGTGTGTGTGTGTGTGTGTGCTTGTGCGTCTTACTCAGTGTCTGTGTGTCTTGTAATCCATTACATTAGTACTTTCTTTAATCCATTACATTAGTATTGACCTGTAGTGGTTACTACTACTACGCCAATCTTCTCGACTGGCTTTAACAGTACTTCTGGTTAAACTCCTTGTGTCAGACACACAGACAGACACACAAACACAACTCTGACTCAGCTTTTCTATTTACTGTAGTTCTTCATGGATCTTTACCTGCTACCTAACTGATGATCATTTCACACAGCCTTTTTCTGAAAACTCAAGAAAACAGTTTGAAAGTGAGTTGGATATTGATAATTGATGATCTTTTCACATAGACACACACGTCTGTCTCCACCCTGTGAGTCAACCTTCACAATAAGAACCTTTTTGTGAAAGATCAATAAAACAGGTTGAAACTGAGTTGGATATTGCTGATTAATGATCATTTCTCACAGACACACACGTCTGTCTTCACTCTGTAAGTTAATCTTCACAATAAGAGTCTGATTTTCATAATGAGAGCCTTTTTGTGAAAAATCAAGAAAACTGGTTGAAAGTGAGATGGATATTGATGATTAATGATCATTTCACACAGACACACACGTCTGTCTTCACTCTGTAAGTTATTCTTCACAGTAAGAGTATGATTTGCACAATAAGAGTTCTTTTTGTGAAAAGTTGAAAGTGAGTTTGATATTTACAAAAATGGCATTAATTAAGAAAATTGTTATGTCATTTGTCAATCATCCTTTGTTTCTCAACTTTTGCGCTTTGTGATTTAGTTTTATTGTCTTTATAAACTTTTTTTTCAATTTCTAAAGTGAGTTGGATATTACTAATTGATGATCATTTCACACACACACAGTCACACACACAGTCACACACACAGTCACACACACACACACACACACACACACACACACACACACACACACACACACACACACACACACAGTCATGTCTCACTGTACTTGTGAGGACAAGCATTGACATAATGCATTCCCTTGCCCATTACGTGAACACTAACCACCCCAACTAAATGCCTAACCCTAAACTTTATCCTAACTCTATGCAAAGTCTAATTATTACCGTAACCCTAAAACCTAGGTTTAACCTACACTAGGACATAAAGACACACACACACAGACGCATTCACTTAATTATTTACCTTTTCGGGAAGCTCTCTGTGTTTGTGTCTCCCCCTGTTGAACATCTGTAACAAATGTCAAAACATCAAAGTCAAATATTACAGATGAAGTCTCCAGTGTATGAATGTTGACTGGAAATATCTCATTAAGGCACAATGTAGTATATCTTTTCTGAAAAATACAAGCCATGCGAGTGTGAGGAGTTATTGAATGTTTCACCTACTTGCTATCAAATTCCCCCCAAGGCTTACAAGCTTATGTAATCAACTGCAGCCACAGTGGGATATTTGCCAAACAACATAACATCATGAACAGTGGACAGGTTTGTTTAAGGCTACATCAGTCTATTACTTCTGTACACCAGGATAACAATGCACAACATTTTTCTAAAGGGACATCATGAATGATCTGTGTATGCTTTAACACAAATTACAACTGTGCAGATGAAGAGATCTTTTCTGACTTTTAAGTTAAGTAAGCGTGAATCACAGATATTAAGGAGTAATGGATTTTTATCAGTACACATTCAGAATTTTAACACCAGTAGTGCTGTATTTACTATTGTTTTCAGTAAAGATACTGTACTATAAGCATGATTTATTAGCTTAGTTAACATTACAGTTACAATAATCTCATTGTATGAAGATATATGGATATTATACAGTAAGTGTTTATACGTGTATTTCACAAGAGTTATATTGTTTTCCTATACAGACATTTTCTATATGACATATATATATGTCATATAGAATATATATATCATATATATATCAGATATATCACCCTCCACTTATGTATGTCCATATATATAACAGGAGTTGTTCATAAATCCATTAATGAACATTTACACTACTTAGGATATCATAATAATGAATTAGAAAGTGTTTATTGAATGTTTGTTCACTGCTAATAAATGCTACTGGGTCAATTTTCTATCACACGTTTCTAGATTACACAAACCTGGAGCACAGTGTAAGCCATGATAGAGAAATGTGTCACTGTGGGAAGTGAAAGACAACTAATGAGCTCACAGTGACCCCATTCGCCTCAGTGCCACTGCTTTCTCTGTCCCACCTGCATATCTTATCAAAATCAGAGCAAAGGTTATGTCTAACAAGAAACCTCTGGTTAATCTTCATTCACAGCAGGGTAGCTGTGTGCTGGCCAGTGCCATTATGAGATTTTCACTAATGACACATGTGTCTTTGCCCTTGAAGTAAGGTTCCTACAGAGTTCAAATTCAGGATGTATGTGGTGTGTCATGATAAGAGAGGGAAACTGACCTATGTCATTTAGGTTGCAGTAGGCTCTCCACTCTGAACCATTTCTATTTTTCAGGGTGCCTGACTGTGAAGGAAAGAACATAGTTTGGTCTTTCTTTTACTCTGTAGTGTGTTATTAACAAAATTTATGTGAATACACATGACCGTACTTTGAGGGTTAGTGTGCCATCCAAATTGCTAGAAATGGTTGAGACAACATTACACTGGGCCACAGTGTGGTAGCTGGGGTTGGAGAAGCACTGGCCACTGCTGCCGCTACTCTGGCTCTGGTTGACCTCTGCAGCGCTAGTCCTCATTGCTACAGTACTGCCACACTCTGAGGGTTTAAACAACAGGTTTAGATAACATAAATGTAGTATATGCTTGTGCATATAAGATTTTTTTTTCTACTAAGTAATAAATTACGTCATGGTTTTAACGTTCTGGTGGACAGAGATCAGCGTCGGCCATCTAACTCGTCTGCAGCATATTTAGACATGTAGATCATGACCAAGCTGAGCCCTGACCACCACAACATTAAAACACCTACGTGACTGATCAGTGTATACATCTAATTCGTGGATAAATACATCCTCTAACGTAACTTACCAGACAGGGAATAGTCAGTGTTGGTTATGTGCATTGCCTGTGTGTAGGACACACTGGGTTGCATCTCATGGCCTTTGTCCCTCTGCCTCTGTCTGTACCACACAAACAGACTGAGCATGGCCATGATGATGAGGAGGAGAAAGATGATTCCCATGACAGCCCCTGCAGACTGGCGCTCAGAGCCTCGTGCCGGGCTAATTTTGGCATATGGGTTCATCTCCTCCATCATCAGAGCTGCTACAGAAAAAATCACCGAAAGTGGGTTTTTTTAAATACTGTGTACACATCAGTGTTTGAGTGATAATATAATGGAAAGCCTCGATCATCTCGATAACCTCTCACCGTGATCACAACGAATGCCTTTATACCCAGGGCTGCAGTAGCATGTGCCAGTCACATAGTCACAGGTAGCATTGTTCAGGCACTCACACAGCTGCTGGCAACCATATCCAAATGTACCAGCAGGGCACTCTGCATGGGAGAGAGGTGCATTACTACATCCATCAAAATTAAAGCACTTAGAGAATGGAAGCCAAAGTGTTTATAGAACACACACAGCCACACTCATCCACAAGGTAATTTTGCTCAGAGCTAAAATGTGTTGGGCCTACTCAACTCAGCTCACAGCTCGTCCCAGTGAAACCTGTTCGGCAAGCACACTGGCCAGTGATGTGGTCACAGTCTGCTCCGTTTTGGCAGCGACAGACTTCAGAGCAATCTCTGCCATAGAACCCTGAAGGACACCCTGGGACAGAGATGTATAAAATGTTCAGGTGGGAGGGGTGGAGAAAACAAAGGGAGGGAAGACAACATAAAGAGACAAGGTCATATTGCAAGGGAACAGGAAAATCAATGCCATTCAATGTCTCTGCAGCATACTCAATAAGGAATAATGTGAATGAATGGAAATGAAACGTTTCATGCACTGAAATGCAAAATGAAACATGCACCGATGTTGTTAACATACAGATGTGGAGATTAAGAACAAGACATCTGGAAATACTATGTATGTGAGAGAGAAGGAAAAAAAGATTAAAACAAATATGATTGCTATGCACAATAACAGCAGCATGATGCCACAAAAATGAATAAAAACCCTTGGGGTTGAAAGATAATGAAATTCAAATTAGTGCACTGATGTTGATGATCTGCACTATCCCTTGGTGAATGACTGGAATATATAATAAGCAAAATAATGAAGTGACCATTTGTTTTATTTTGATGTTGCTCACTAAAAACTCGTAAATTAAAACCCAATATCATCCAGTTGCCCTGTTGTTTCTGGAAAAAAAGCCATATATCTATAGCAGTTCTGATGGACTGCCTGTAGATGACACTGTGCGTCTACTAACTGGATGTGAGAGACTCACGCTGTGTGCAGTAGAGTCCAGTCCAGCCGGGGCTGCACCTGCACTCCCCATCGTAGGCACTGCACTGGGCTCCGTTGTGACAGTTACACGAGTTCAGACAATCTGGGCCCCAGTGCCCAGAGGGACAGGCTGCAGACGCCAGAGACACAGTCAAACTCATGATCCTATACAAGCCCTACATACTACACATGCATACAGCACATAACACATATGCTTTAGAGAAAATGCCTAAATGTTCTCCACACATATATAGCATCTTCAGCAGTATACACAAAATATTGGATAAAGTCAAATCGATCTTTCCTCTAATGTCTATTATTTATAATATGTGAGCAGACATAGGGATCAGGTTGAATAACTCAAAGTACAGCAACAGTAATGTAACATCTACACAATCATTACTTATTTTTACTTCAAGTAGTTTATGCAATAAAAAATACACATCAATTTCCCACGGCATAACATCTCGAAGCTGTGCTAATGATATTTGGCCTACAGTGCTGTTAATCAAAGAGAATAAAATATAACAACTATCATTTAAGCAAGATATGTGTTTTACATCAGCTGGGGCTAAGGGTAGGTTTTGAAATGTGTGGGGTCATGAAAATGATTCATGTGGATGGAAGGTAAGTGTGAGGGAGAAATTAGGAGTGGAGACAGACAATGAGAAGGGTGAGTGAGCAAATGAAACACACAGCCATACCCTGAGAACAATCCTCCCCTATCCAACCTGGGAAGCACTGGCAGGAGCCATCAATAGGGTTGCAGGTGCCGTTGTTGGTGCAGAGACAGATCTCGGTGCAAGCCCTCCCATACCTGCCACTTGGACACACTGCAAAACACAAAAACAAAACATTACTTTACAAAACAACACCGATCTGCATATTAACACTTACATGCAAAGGCTAGTAAAATCCATTAACGTTATGACATTAAACTTCGACACATTATTGTGAGCAAAGTTATTCAAGCAAACTCAATTGGTGAAAGGTTGTGTAAACATATTCCTCTAATGGATGATATTGTTCTATTGGAGTGGACATGAAATGAAGTGTTTAGACAAAAGGAGGAGTCAATCACTGCCTCCAGTGGCACAACTGCCCCATTTCCGCTCACCAGGGTGGAATGAATGATGTGCCACAGAATTAAAATAGACCATGTACACAGACCGCTGTATACATTTTTTATGAAATTAATATTTCAATGCTCTCTGGCACTCTTCAATAAAAGATGTCATTTCCAATGAAACCTCCATTGTGTTTTCTTGTTGGACCATGGGACAAATTGAACCGAGGTTTATCTAACCATCAGGATCACGGAGCTGAGGACCAACAGATACATCAAAGGTCTCATATAAAGAGAATAGCACAGTGTTAGAGATATCAGATAAGGTGGCTGGCTGTGAAAGAGATGGGTCTAACTCATTTTAATGTGGGGTGATTTTAATGATTACATTTCAGCCGGCTTTCCCCTTTTCTTGACACCTCTTTCAAGCTCCTTCAAGCAGGTTGTCATTAGGATTTGATGTTGGCTCTCCTATACTGCTGTTTCCGGGGATTCAAGGATCAACACACCGGGAGAGCATCATTAGGTCGGGAATTTGTGTGCTGGACACGCGGTAAGTGAGGACACCAATGTCGCTCAACAAGAAGAGAATGTGTATGTTGTTGGCTACCTTCCTCCCTCGTGGCCTAATGCCTGCTCACAGGTAATTATAGGCCACACAAATTAGGACTGGCACTTTTTTTTTCCTTCTCCCACTTCCTTCAACTAACCTATTAAACTTTTATTTGTAAGACATTGCTCAAAGCCATGAAAGAGAATTCCAAAATTCCCCACTGCCTTTCTTTAATTTATAAAAAATGGTAAATTATTAGAAGATGTAGAGTACATTAGTACGTAGGTATCTTTCCTCAATACAGTGATGGAGAGCAAATTTTTATTGCCTATAAGGAACCACGACAAGACAAATGCAAAACCTCTGGTCACAAAGAGACAATATTACATCACTTTAAAACCTTTAAAGTTCCCCTCGCTTAGAATTTATAAGCAGTATGCAGTATAAACATTTAATTCAAGGTTCACAGCAACTAAAACGTAGTTTATGCAGCTACATGGACATTTACAATGTGGGTGCATATTAATGTACAGTATTTGTCAACAGTTATAACTTTTCCTGTGAAGACGTATTAATCTTTCAACAGTGTTTTACTATATTCAGTTCATAAAACCAGCATTCACCGACAAGCGTCTCACATAAAGAGATGAAGTTGTTTATGTTATTCCTATCATGTCACGTCCTTACAACTACATTGCAGTTTGTTCTCATTTATACTCATATATAATATTTGTACTTAATTTTTGAAGTTAATGAAGCCAGAGAAAAATATAACTTTGACTGTAATTTTAAATACAAAATAAAAGTATGATTCATAAGTAATTTATACTTTACCCATTTCAATTTCCAAGAATACTATTATCATTATTAAAGAAACACTTGCAATACTTTGTATAAGTGACACATTTGTAATACTGCCAACACATCATATGATAATTACAAATGTTCATTACAATTAACACTCATTCCACATATCTTCTACTTACAAAGTATGTTGGCTAAGAAAAACAAAGATGTGTTAAAATGTCTCATGCTTTATAGCCTGTGTGAACACACAATGCCTTTGAATTTTTCAGTAAGTTTTTCCTACATGATTAAAACAGCATTGTCCAGGCGATACAGAAATAAAGAAATACAGAAATAAAATGTCTAGTTGTCTAGAAATTAAATTTAACTAGCAGAACAGACACGTAAATATGTTGTGCGTTTGTGAAAAGTGACAGGTTTGCAGTGAAGTGATTTACATCCTGCTCTCTTTGCAGAATTTAAAAGAAGGACAAAACATTTTCTTGACGTAAACTTTATTTGAAAAAGTGAGTCTCAGCAATGTTCAAGCTCATGTTGAAGGTTGAGGTTTTTTTCATTCTGGTCTCGGGTGAACTGATAATAGCCATTATTCATGGTTTCGAGGCTAGATGCCATTGAGAGAGGCAGCAGGTCATCTTCTGATTTTATTAGAGCCAGTGAGTACTGCAATGATTGTAAAACAATGTTCAGGTCTCCTCAAAAATATGCAGTGGTTTATTGACATGTGACTGACCCCAATTCTATGAGATACTGTGTTTCAGGTATCAGCACTTCTAATGTATATTTCACTGTACTGACAGAAAAACATTTTTAAAAAGTACAGCAATTGTTTTTTTTTTCATTGTTACTTCAAGACAAGAAACAAAAAGCCAGGGTATTTAATACATTAACTGTAATCTATATTTTTCAGTAACAAAAAGTGAATGAATATGACAGTAAGTGAAACCGCGGGAAAAGGTCACAGAAGGCTACTTGCCTTGGTTGCACAGAGAGCCAGTGAAGCCAGACAGACACTCACAGTGGCCTGTGACGTGATGGCAGGGCCCGGTGCTGTGCACACACTGTGGGCATGACTGGCTGCAGCGGTGCCCGTAGAACCCCGGAGAGCAGACTGTTGCCGGCCGTGTGTGTCAAGAGAGGAGAAGGAGTCAGTGGACAGTGGTAAATGGAACGAGAGGTACAGTATATAATAACGAAACAAGGCATGACAAGAGTGATCATGGGAGTACAGAAAAACCAAGGCCAGAAAAATTTTAACGGAAAAGAGAATGAGAAAGAGGGAGAAAGCAGAAAAGTGAGTTTTTATTGTAATCACTCGCATTTAATCTGCTGCTAGAGATGAAACAGTAAAAGAGTTAAGAGAATTGTGAAAGTCTGTTTTATTTAAATCAGCATGATAATCTACTGCATAAATGTAAGGACAACTATGTGTTAATAATGTGAGTTTTATTGAAAGAACATGAACCATTAAGACATAGTCAAAGACTCTTAAATGTGCAACCACAATAATATGTTCCAATTTCTATAAAACACATATATTCATTTCAGTACAACAGCCAAGCATAAAAATACATGTTACTGTATGTTTCTATTTTCATAGCCAGTGATTTGGGCAAGTTCTGAATCTAATATCACCGTTCTCAGAAGTAAATCTGGTATTTGAAAAAAAGAAACCATTTAGGGACTGAAAAAACCCAACACAGATTGTTGTTTGGCAACCATGCAAGGTTAAGTTTACCCAGTGGGTTTTGATTTGATTTAAATCACCAGGTGTGATCCATCTTTATCAGCCTCTGGAGAAGCATGTAATCCTTCAATTAAAGTTTCAAAAGGAAAAACAGCAAAACTGCAGTTATGAGGTTTTCATCTGACGAGAAGATTATCTGTGTAAACACAGAATTTCGAGGAGTAATAATTTCTTCATGCACACACACAGACACACTCTGGCACAACCACGCTCACAGCTTAAGTCTCTGTCTTACATTCCACTCAAATTGATGTTGACAGATTTGTGGCTATGAATTTCACTCCCAATCAGTGAGCTCATCACTTGAGAGTGGCTTCAGACAGTCTCTATTCAGAAACCAGAGCTAGCACTCCCACTGAGGACGCCCTCTGATGAGCCTTGGGTGAGGACTGTGAGTCTCCCACTGAGGGCTGGTTGTTGAGGATAGGGTAGTGAGGTGAAGTGTATGTGTCTGCGGGGTTGGTGTATGGGTGAAGACACTATGATTAAGTGATGGTTGTGATGAAGGGTTTACACTCAGACAGTTATTACAGACAACGAAGCGCTTCTCCTCTGCTGGCTACCCTTCAACAATTCTTCAGAGATCAAACCAAGGTCAATCCTGTGATGGAGTTTGTCACTACTCTGCTCTCTGTCTCATGTTGTTAATCCCCAGAGCTTTGGATAAAGAGAGATTCCTTAGACAAAGAGAACAGGGCTCACCTCTTTTGCAGGAGGTCCCTCTGTATCCAGGTGCACACACACATGTGCCGTCTTCTGGTGAGCAGGATCCTCCGTTCTGACAGGAGCAGCTGACTGAACAGTTGGGTCCCCAGAAGCCTTGTGGGCACACATTATCACAGTGGATTCCTGAAGGCAAATTACAATGACGAATATTCAGCGAATGCTTGCTAAGAAGGCAAAGACTGGTATGTTGAAATATTCTAAGTAGCATGCCATCTGTATAAACAAATCATCAAAGGATAACATTCACAATTCCTGATCACAGCTGATCTGTGGAGGGTTATTCAGATCAGACCAGCATTGGATTGATTTTAGAACTGAATGAAAAAGCTGCAGTTTGGACTATGTTTTATTAGTTCACCCCGTCCTTTCAGACTGTTTCTTCTTACCATATGTATTTTATTTTTGATCTGACTGGGGCACCCTGCCAGTGCACTGTGTTGATTAACAGGGTTGGGTCTCCAGAGAGGCTGAGCTTGTCTCCCATTCTCTTTCAGCAGGGCTAGTGCACCGAGCTGAAGGGAACTACCCAGGCTACACGAGCATAATCTGGAAGTGTCACTGTGTGCTTGGTACAGCTCCAACCAACAAATGCAAAACACTGCATCCGTACAGGGCTCTTACTGTGCACATTTATGCCTTAGCACATTTTTTTTTCAGCAACACCCATGCTTTCGAAAGTCACCTGTATTGTAGTGTACTGTATATAAAGGTTCATAAAATAAAATATATTTCTCACACACACACACACACACACACACACACACACACACACACACACACACACACACACACACACACACACAC